>PUFA01000020.1:0-575057 GCA_003508835.1 Eonycteris spelaea | reverse complement strand
TCTTAGGGACACCGGCACTGGGCCTGCCTTTTGCTCCCCACTGTGACCTCACCACCCGGCAGAGTGCTTGCCTCAGGGTCGGCACTCAGAACAGAATAGCAGGACCAATTCCGTGGGCCTCGCCAGGATGCCTGTGCGAGGCCGTGCCCTCTGTCGGCCCTCGGCAAAGCTGCTCACCGTGCGTCGCAGTTGATTCTAACCCAGGAGGGAAGCCCACACCTCTCGTGCCGAAAGATACGGCTGTTTCTTTAACGGAGTGGAGTTACCACAGAAGTGAAATGTCTGTGCGCTAGGCCGCGGTGCTTCAAGCCGGGTCTACCCGCCCCCCGCCCCCCACCCTTCCACAAATAGAAATATCAGACCGCGACGCCTGGTGGAGCTGTCAGTTCACGCGATGGGACGGCACCTGGGTTTCTTAACAGCTGGTAAGAATCCGTAGCTGCCGGTTTCTGGGGCAGTGTTTCAAGTGAAGGTTGCAAAGGAACACATGGCAGTGTATCTGAACGATCTCCATGTGCCAGCAGAAAGAACAAACCGCACAGCCATGCGCTCATGTCCCACACAGCCGGCATGTGCACGCCCCACCCGGAGGCGGCTCCCCGCTTCCGGAGTTAGGTGAAGTAGACATTCTTATGGCAAGTTTAGCAAAGCAGCATCTGGCTTGGTTTCGAAGAGGCACCAGACTGGGGGTTTTTAAGAAGCCGTGCTGTAGGGAAGGTGGGCAGCAGCCCCGCAGGAGAATTCTTCGGGGCCAGGCGTGCGTTGGCTCAAGGTAGACTTTCTCACCAGGGTGCTCCTGTCCCTAACAGGACAGAAATTGGTTCTTGGGGGACAGAAGGTCTCAGCGACTACAATGGCTTATGGCCTCCAAAGGGCCATAGTTTACATCACAGTGTACTGCGGATCTGTTCATTAAGACCGTATGGGAAGAAAGGGGCCATTTGGCAAGGGGGAAGCTTAAGAGCGCTCTTCAGGGGGTGTGAATGACCAAGGGCTAGAAACACTAGGGTGTGGGGAAGGTGTGAAAGGCGGAAACTGGAGGTAGGAGGAGAGAGAGGTGAGGGACAGAGCGAGGTCCTGGCAGAAGCGGGGAAGAACCAGTCCCAGAGCCTTTGGGAAGGACAGAGGCCCCCGCTGCTCAGAGACCAGGGCAGAAAGCAGACAGGCGGTGAGCACAGGAAACGCAGGGCCGAGGCGCGGCTGGCTCAGTGATCTGAGTGCGGTCGCTCGCTTGGCGTCTGCCGCGGGTCTGAGGGGGGAGGGAGGCCTGGGCCCCGCAGACCACCCCACGGCGTGTGCGGAGCACCAGGACGGGAGAAGAGCCCCACCCGACTCCTCCCGAGGCTAGTGCCTTCGTGTGCTCCAGACAGTGGCTCAGCGAGTCCTCAGACGTCTGGCATGTGGCATCTGGGAAAGCTTGGGGGGTTGTGTGAGCAGCCAGCATTTCAGCTGTGGGAGTCACATCGCCTCAGGTCACTCTGGTCTTCACAGCTTTTAGGAAAAGAATTAAGCTCACACTCGGGCCAGTGGACTTTAAAGAAATAGGGCTTTTCCCCCACAGTACTGCCTGCATGCCAGGCACCGCGGTCATTCGTGTTCTTCCTGTCGGGTCCTGAGAGGGTTCATTCACACAGCAGGCAGGGCCGCTGCTGTCCGGGGACGCCAGTGTCCCGGGTAGGTGCGGAAGTGTAGTGGGGAAGGGGGTGGGGGTGGCCGGAGCCCCCAGCGGAGCGGTGAAGGATGTGCCGCCAGGGAGCACACGCTCGGCTTCTGACACCGGCTCCGTCCCCCTTTGCTCTGTGCCCTCCGTCAGCATCCACCGGCCGGAGCCTCAGCCACTGCCTGTGTCAGGTGTGGGAACGGAGGGGCGGGACAGGCCCTCTGTTGGACCTGCACTCAGGACTGGACGAAGCCCGTTTCTGTCCCCCGGCCAGGCCGACAGCCCCCTGTGCCCCAGTGGCACAGGCAGCACAGTCCCCGAGCGCATTTGGTCGCTCCCTGCCCATGGCAGCCATGTCCGAAATTAGCCAGTGTGACGTGGGGGAAGGGGAGGGTGGAGCCACATAAATGCAGCGAGGCTGTGCTTAGGACGGATGGGCAGAGAGGGAAGCCGGCCAGAGCACTTCATGTTCGCAGAGGCAGGCTGCGCCCGTTGTAAGGGCTCTGCAGTCAGGCCACCTTGGGCTTGACCTGGCTCTCTCTCTGCTTCCTGCCTGAGCCCCCCATCAGCAAGCGAATGGAGGCAGTGGCACCTGCCTGGTGGGCTCAGCTCAGTGATGGCCTCTGTGATGCGCCTCCCCCACACCTGGGCCACAGGAAGCGGTCGGCATCCAGCCCCTGGAAGCCAGCTTAAAAAGTGGCATTCGAATAGCAGCCATGACTGGCCACTGGAATGTCACCCACGAGGAGCCCAAGCAGGAGGGAGCCGGCCAGGCTCCCAGGGTTCACCTTCACGTGGTGGCTCAGGGAGCAGATGTGAAAACCACCCTTCTCCGCCTGTCCTTGAGCCCTCTGTCACTCACTGCCTCCCGCAGAAGCCCTAGGTCAGAACCAACCATGAAACCGGACCACCAACCCCCTGACCCGTGGCTGTTTGACCTCCTTACTTAGGATGGATACTGTGGTCCCTTCCACCCCTCCCCCCAAAAAACAATTTTATTTATCTGATTATGAAATATTAATCTTTGTGGTAAAACTAAAGCCAGTACAATAAAAATCACCTCTCATTCCAACCACCTAGAGAAAAATCACAATTAAAATTTCAAATATCTTCCAGAATTATCCTCTGTAAACACATGCATATAAGACTTTTTTTTTTACAGAAATGGGAGTGCAATGCATAGTTTTAATATATCCTAGATACTTCTCCATTTCAGTAAATATAGTGTAAACATTTTAATAGCTACACCAAATTCCGTTTTACTGACCATACACATTTTTTAACCACACCCTATTAGTGGTAGGCTTCTAGGCCATTTCAGTATTTCACTATAAATAATACAATGATTATAATCCTGGAATATATATTTTTTAACACTTGATCATCTTTTTTCCCTTGGTATAAATTCTAAAAGAAATTTTGAGAAGGGATATGTGCATTATAATGTTGATGCCTGTTGCCAAATTATCATCCAAAAAGGTTGAACCAGTTAGACTCCCATCGACAGTATAGGTAAGAAACATTTTTCACACTCAAAATCACTGGCTGGTTTTGTCCTTTTCATCAGTGGACGCTGCTTTCAAAGGTCCCCAAAGGTGTTTTTCTCCTTTCCCTTCCAGACCCCATTTCATCTATAGTTGAGCCTCTCATTTAACAGCCCTCTGAAAATTACAACTCCCAAGAACTGGGTTTGGGTTGATTAACTTGTTTAGTGTGAATCTGCTGGAAAAATTCCGTTATTGAAGGAAATAATAGCAAGACAATCTTTGAGGAGCAAGAGATGGAAAGAAAAAGAAAAACCTTCATGGGCTTGTGTTAAAAATTCTGCAAGCGTATAAATAAGTAGCGTCCACAAACCTCCAAGTAACTTTCAAAGACCTGAGAACATTTTACTGTAAGAAATTTCCCACCCACTCCCTAAGCAAATATGTTGAACATCCTCAAGAATGGCCATGGCCTGGACAGGAGAGGAGCAGAGATCCACGGAGGGAAACTGGATGAGGTGGAAAGCCAGCAGTGGGAGGGGGGAGCGTGGGCAGGAAGGAAGGATTTGAAGAGAACTGAAAACAGGGCAGCGATTAAGCTTCCTGCTGGGAAAGCAAAGAGCTGAACTGACGTCGTAAGAGCTGGAGCTCAGCCTTGTGGTGGAAAACCAGATCCTTCCCAAATCAAGAAGAAAAGGGAGAGATGTAAACACATCCATGGACTAGATCAGTGTGCTTTGATTGAAAAAAAAAAAAAAAAAAAACTCTCCGTGTGAGTAGGAACAATAATCAAGTGTATAATCAGAGCAAACCTTTGGAGATAAACAGGACCTACGTATTCCGACAGAAAGGCCCAGTCTGTCCCCGGCTGTGTGTGGCAGGGGTGGTGAGGATCACTGAGCGCAGGCCTCTGCCAAAACAAAAGATTTCAGTGCAGATTTGAAACCTTTTCATCCCTCATGATGGATGTAACCCAGAAACGTATTCTGGAAAACCCTTTCCCTCAGCCTTGGCTTACTGTCAGATACAGCCGAGTATGGGTAGGAAAAAAAAAAAAAAGGACTGAAAGGAATCCCACCCCGAAATTCATATGGTTATCTTTGAATTAGGGGAGTCTCGAGTAATAGTTTTTCCTTGTTCTTTTTTCAAAATGTGTATGAGACTAAACATTTTATTTGTGAAACGGTTGGCCTCTCCCTGCCTCCCCTTCTGCGAGTTATTGTCTCATTCGCACTGATACTAGGCCAAGGCTGGCCCACAGTGCAGGCGAAAGCCATGCCTTGATGTCAGCCGCTTTGCTCTTTACGACCAGGTAAATCATCTCGCCAGCCTCGTTGCTTCAGCTTCTTTCTTTTGTTAAGTTCCTACGTTTTGCCTCTTTAAAGCAAAGTCCACATATCTTTGTGTGTGACTATAAAATCTGGTTTTTCGAAACAAAGCGCATTGGCACTTGACTCTCTGTAGTCCTGATGGACGTGCCATCGCTTTTCTGTTAGCGTAATTTCTTGATATGAATAGCAGATGAAAAATGTTCTTCCTCTCCATCGTTGCTAAATGTGCGAATGATTAAAATCCAAATAATAAAAGGGTTTGCCTTTAACGATAGCATCTTTACATGTGTAACATCATAACAGCTTAAAAACCTCATTAGACATCCTCTCGTACACAAAGCCTATTTGCTGGAAAGTATTTCTGAATAAAATTTGCTTATGTTCCTTTTATAGTGAGATATTATTACTCAGTAATAATATGCAGAACAACTTCCTGATGGTGATCGTGTTTGATCTTTGTAATTACAGACGTACCAAGTGGATCTGAAGCCCAATGGGTCAGAAATAATGGTTACAAATGAAAACAAAAGGGAATATATTGAGTACGTATACCCGTATTTACAACGTTTTCTTTTATTAAATTGAACGGCATGGTGGGTTGACGTCCCTTGCCTTTTAAGACAGTTCATGCATATAACGGACCTCGTTTCAACCACGTGAGTTCCGTTCTGGCTGGGCTTGCGGGAAGTTGAATTATGGGATGGAAGGTTTGGCTTGTATCGTGACTTCAGGGAGCTGCCCTATAAAGCGGCAGTGGGAGGAGGGAACGGGGTTCGTCACTGAGAAGCGTGGCAGATGCTCTTTCGGGGTACGTGACTCGCCAGTCTAAAACCGAGAACTGCAATCCTGGAGCACAGCGTCAACGCACAGTGGGGTAAAACTGGGAACCACCAAAGATGAAATCCTGTTACCCCTCTCCTGACTGCTTTTCCGTAATGAAAATGTAGGGGGGATGGTGAACATGGGTAGGAGAATTGAGCACGCAAACGTAATGAATTGTTTCTGATATGTGTAATTGTTTTAACCCAGTCTCAACCTCAGTCGGTGGAACAAAAGGTTGAGTCCTTCGGAAGTCCGCCTGTGAATACTCCTAGGGCCTTTATTTATACGGGCAGAAGCTCTTTCTCTGCTGGGCACGTCACATGTTTTTTCTTGGGCATACACGTGTGTGCTGCAAGCACACAGTTCTGGGATCGTCCACGGACGCGTGCAGGGACCAGGTCAGCGCAGCAGTGTTTGGGACCCGTGGCCTGAGCAGTCTGTTCGCATTCAGCAAACTCCTTTGCAATGCTGGGTCTCCTCTCTTCTCAACATAATCAGGCAGGAGGATTTAATGCGAAGAACTGGCCAAGGGTCTTGATATCTTTGGGTGTGATCTGCTAAGGAGAACTTACTGTCCCTCCTAATAAGGAAGGAATGGAGAGTGTCGGAGTCTCTACTTAAGAGACCCTGACACGCATGGAGTGTTACAATAGCAGACTTCTGCTAACCTCCCAAGTGAAAAGCTCGCTTAATAAAACTCTAGAAGCTGGATACTACCATTCTTACCTGTTCACATAATTGAAACACTTGCTTTGAACTTGGACCGACTCAGCAGGCAGGCAAGCAGCCTGGCAGACACCACTGTCTTTATGTGGAAAGTGCGACTTTGAACAGATTTTAAATCCACCCGCCCCAGGGTGACTAGGGTCGAAAGTCTGAGGATTCAGACATTGTGATGTGTGTTGTGCATCATTCTTCGCAGTTCCTTCTGTTTGGTTTCAAGCTTGGTGGGCGTGGGATTAGGCAGAGTGTCAGCTAGCTTCACCGAAAAAAAAAAAGGGTGATTGACATCTCTACCTGCTCCCCGACCCCGGTATTTCTCTGGTGCAGGAAGAAGGCTGAGGGTGATGGCAGCTCAGTGCAGTGAAGCCTGACGTAGCCCAGTAGTGGTTGTGAGCAGGGCTGGTCCTCAAGGGCCGTTGCCATGGTGCACCCTGCAGGTCACAGCCCTTTATGACAAGGTCCTTGTGCTCTTTCATGGCACAACACTTTTTCAGTGGAATCCAAAGTGGATTCACCCAGCAATAAATTCTGCTTTACATCAGACAGCGTCACAGGGAAAATGGTTTCTGTAGATTTCCGTTGCCTAAAGAGGCCTTACCATTAATCCTCCAAATTCTGGTGTTGAAGTACTTACGTCAGTCAATTTTGCTGATAAGTTAAAAGCTATTGTTTAAAATCAGTACATTGGATACTAGAATGAAATATATGACGAAATATGTTGTACTGAGTAGTCCCTTTAAAAATACATGTACGTATTTGTACATATGTGGATGTGCATGTATGTGAGTTTGTGCGTGCACACATTATGCACGCATAGGTATGTGTTCAGACCCCAGGACCTTTCCTTTTTTCTCCATGTAGTCACATGATAGAGCGACTTTGACAAACTAAGGCTTGAGCTGAGGGGAAAAGGAAATTATTCTTTTGAAATCCTCAGAGAGGTTTCAGGTCTCCCACATACGTTCCACTTACTCTGGAAAGAATTAATGAATAAACAGCGTGTGTCCTCGGGTCCCTCCCCCCGCCCCACCTTGCCTTTGCCGACATAGAGATTTCTGTCCCCTGTCCGATGAGAAGCAATCACAGTGGTCAAGACGTGAGTGCTAGTGATGACGAAGGTGGGTAACATACTGTTCCGTTTGCTCCCGCAGCTTAGTCATCCAATGGAGGTTCGTGAACAGGGTCCAGAAGCAAATGAACGCCTTCCTGGAGGTGAGCTGTGCCCACCAGGGTTGTCTGCCTGCGCCTTTCAGTCACAGGTTGAGAGAGGATGGCTTCTCTCCTTGGGGTGGTGTGGCAGGAGCAATCACACAGCGAGATGGGCATGGTGGGGCCACAGCGCAGAGGTCAGGACCGCCCGCTCACACCGTCCAAGCATCTCTAGGACAGGAGCGTTCAGCCGCGGCCCTGCCACCCTTTCATTTGTCTTCTTTTGCTTAGTGTCCTCTTGCTTTGCTGCTCGTATTTTTAAATTTGCCTTAACGGTTTGGAAAGAGAACTCTTTACAAGCTTGAACCAGGGGAGCAAGCGTCCCCACAGAGGCTAGACCCGCAGTCCTGCCGTTTCGGGCGGTACCCAAGCGAAGGCTGGGAGACGCATCTCTGCCTTTTGCTGCGGTGACAGATCCTGGAAACCAGAGGGCTCGAGGTCTGAACAGTGTAAAACAGCCTCCAGTCACATCACCCCTGTCTTCACAGCTCCTCAGACACGTCTCTCCTCCACACACGTGGGAAACACATTTTCCCAAGCTGGGTTTTCATCTCATACCAAGCCACTTGTGCCACCTTCTACCCTGTTAAAGGCGAAGCAGGCCCTTCTCAGACCCAAGGATTTAATGTCGGCGATGCCCCAGGCCCCTTCTGGGAGGCCCCTAGCGGAGAGTGCAGAGGAGGGAGGTGCTTCAGGATTTAGCCCATTTCCCATTTGCCCTGAGAACACTCGTCAGCGGTGCTTGTGGCTACAGCGTTTACCCTAGAGAACTCGAGGATTACAGTCCTAACCTCACCCCCAAAGTTGGCCATGAAATATCTTGCTATTATTATTATTATTATTATTATTGCATTGCTCTAATATATCAATAGTCTTTGGAAACAAATGACCTCATTCTCTTTATAGCATTCTGATTTTACTAGTGGTATTTCCGTTTACAAAATACACTAATCCTCGATCGCGGAAAATGTCAAATCCTAGAGAACGTAGCATGCCTACGCGTGCTATGAAATGAACACTGGCAGCGAGCTGCGTTTTTTTTTTCTAAACAGGAAAAGGGTTAAAAAAAAAGGTTCACTTTGATCAAAAGTGATCTTAAATCTTAACAATGGGTGGTAGCCACTTAAAGCGAACGAGCCCCAAGTGCATGTTCTAAATCTCCGCAGAACCGAGGCAGAGTTCCGTTGGCACCGCTCCTAGCTGACCCCGGCTCAGCCACCTACACACGGCGAAAAAGCTCCCACCCCGGAGAGAACGTTCAGAAGTGTTCAGGGCGTAGGAGCGTTTATAAAATACGCGTTGGGGCCCTTGAGAACAACAAGTTTTGTACGTTAGTAAGAAACCCAGGAGCAGATCCCGGTCCCCACCCCGGGTGACGCATCCATACTTCCCGAAGCCCGCCCCACGCCAGGCGGGGCGTGGAGGGTCTCGTCCCACATCCCTGCACTCACTGGTGACCGGAGCCGGGGGCTGGAGCAGGTTCCCGGTCCCAGTCTCCGCAGTGCCCCGCGCACTGCCTCCTTTTCTGTTTCTTCTCGATGCCTTCAGTGCCCGGTGTTTGTACTCCTTCTCTTGCTCGCGTGTGGCTTGTGTATTTTAGGGCACCCTGGCTCACAGCAATGTGTCATAAATGGCTTTGGAATCCACCTGCCTACAGTAACCCATGTTTTCATAGGCTCTCAAAAAGTACTCAAATGCCTGAACCTTCTAGATTTCTACTCTTTTTCGAATTTTTTTTTTTTTTATATTACGACTATGCTGTTTTTATAGGAACAACTACTGGCTACTGTCCCTGATATGTAAATCGTTAGTAAAGAATGTATTTTTCTTGGCTAATGACAAAAGTTTATTTTCCTGTAAAATGTGTCCCGTTCAAGGAAAAAGGTATTTAGGGTGATTTTGCTTCTTTCTTTCAGGGATTCACCGAACTGCTTCCTATTGATTTGATTAAAATTTTTGATGAAAACGAGCTGGAGGTTTGTATTGTGAACATTTTGTGTAAAGTAGGTTTTTTAAAACTTTCTCATCACTTTACATATGCTATTTTACTATTCTCTGATCCATGCACTCTGGGGTGTAAGCTTAGGTGACCTCTACTGCAGATCTTTTAAGAGGCTCGTTTGTTTGCTATCCTGAGAGTCAGGAAGTAGCACAAGTAGTCACCTGTAGATTCCTTGCCCGGGTGAGGACAGTTTGGGGCCATGCCGGACAAGTAGAGGCCCGTTAGCTAGCTGAACTGGGTTCCTGGCCCGTCGCTCCAGGTGACGGAATTGCTGCTTCTAAAGAGCCAAGGTTGCACGTTGGGGTAGCAGCACCCTGTTCCCAAGGCCCGGGCGGTCTGAGTCCCCTGCACATCCATTGCACACGCACCCGGACAGCCAAATGCGGATCTGGCCGGGAGGTGAGTGTAACCGTCTACTAGGGGCTGTAGGACAGGTGTCTCCGTGAACTTGGCGCCGTCTGTGTGGAGTAAGGAGAAACATCGGAAGGCAACAGGCCGTAGCAGGAGGTAGTTTAACATTAGACTGTTTCAACGTCTTTGTGTTGGCGTAGATGAGAACTGGCAGTGTAAAAAGCAAAGGACTCTGTCACCCTTTGTCACACTGAGAGAAACAGACCAAGGAAGGCTGTCGGCGGGAGCCAGTGTGCCATTCGCCCACGCCCCATCCAGCAACACGCTTCTCGTAGACTGGCCTTCTGCTCTTCCATCCTAACATGGAAACTTCAAGATAGTCGAAGTCCTAGGAATCACGTAGTATAAGCCTTTCATTGGACAGGTGGGGAAACAGAGGCAGGGAGCAGTTCACGACCCCACAGGCTTACTCAACAGGGTTTTGGCACGGTTAGGCCTAGCACTCTGGTTTTCAGGCTTACGGCTTAGTTCTCCTTCCTTTTCACTGTAGTACCTCAGCAGGCATGTCGTGTGCATTTGTCCACAGGAAACCTTCCCTACTGGAGGGTTAGAGACTAAAGAAAGCAGACCTCAGGCTAACCGCCGAGTCAAAGAGCCGGTTGGATCCAGCATTAGTGCGGGTCTGCATCCCCGGGCCTCTGAACAGATGGGCGGTTTGCCTTCACCCAGGTCGATGGATCTGGGGAAGAGAAGTTCTTGCTGTCAGAACGTCCTGACTCTTTGTGGGTGGGACGCTGTTTTCAGATATCGAGACAAATAACCTCTCAGAAGGGGAAACAGCCAGGGTGATGAGCGGATGTAACTGGAACGGAAGGAAATCTAGGAGCACCATGCTCCGCTTGCAGGGGAGGGAAGACGGTTGATCTGGAGGCTTCATTTCCAATATGAAATGTGTCCTGCACAAGCATTACACCTGGGCCCCCCTTGTTGGGTCCCTCTTGACCTGTGTTGGCAGGTAAAATGTGGGACACATATTCCCTTCATTTGGTGGTTTATGAGTCGCCAGCTTACCGGCTCTGCACACGACCAAGTGCTGGTGCTGGCAGGAAGCCATCTCTTTGGCGTCCACACCAGGCCCCGTTTACATCGGGTCACTCTCCTTTCTAGTTGCTGATGTGCGGCCTCGGTGATGTGGATGTGAATGACTGGAGACAACATTCTATTTACAAGAACGGCTACTGCCCAAACCACCCTGTCATTCAGTGGTTCTGGAAGGTGAGTCCTGGGCCCCCAGGGCCCTGCTGCTCCCTGGCTCAGGCCGGGGGATGGACAGACAGGTTTCTGTGCCACCCTTCACGTGGTCTTGCTCGAGTCCAGCTGCTGGAACTTAGGACCTGGGTTGCTGGGGCAGAGAAGAGGCAGACTTGAACTAGAAACAGCCCTTCCTGCCACATTTCTCTGTAACTCCAGTGGACAACCGCCCTTGAATAAGGTTGATTCTTTTCAAAGAGCAAGGCCTTTCCTTGACCGCCAATTAAAGCGGCTCCTGTTAGAGGAACCGTTGAGTAGACCTGTTCTGAAAAGGAGGCCATGGGATTGGAACTAGTCCTCCAAAGCGTAAATATGATGGGAGGTTTCTCAGGCCGAAATTCGTGCTTTGGGGCTGACTTTTCCAAGATGCCGTTTTTGGTTAAAACACCATTTTCTCAATTTTTTGTTGTTTATGCCGACAAACTTTTTGATCTTTTATGTCTTTCAGTCAACGATGGCGACAAGTGAAATTTAATTTACTATCTTAGGGCTAGTGTTTGCATTCTGTTTAGCTTAGGAGAAAAGTCAAGTAGGAATTGAGTGATCCAAGGAGAAGATAATAAACTAACTTTAAAAAGAACAATCACAGAAAAAAAGCTATTTATTTTATAGAAATAAGAAATCATAACTTTTTAAAATTTCTAGATGTCACTATATTGATATCCATTCTAAATGTCAATGTGAATTTAATATTTCAAGTGCCAGCAGACATAGAGATAAAAAGAAAGAAGCAGACTCTTAAATCCTAGTCCAAGTCTCACTCAGTTTTGATTTTGGATGGTTTTTTTTTCATAGTGGTTCAAGTGACCTTACCAGTAAAGCCAACTCAATTCTTGTACTAATTCAGATATGTAAGATACACAGATTATTTGGGGGCCTATCCTTGCCTCTGGTTTTCTTGCTTTTTATAAAACAGTATCTTTAGAGGATCTGTCTACAGCCTGAAATCCCATCTCCTGACCTGGTGTTGACACTGCTCGAACCCTGTGTGTTTATGATTGGCTCGGAGGAACCGGCAAGCCTCACACACAGACACTCGAGCTGGGTGCCAAACAAGAGCTGGCTTTTTATATCATTTATTTTGGCTGTTGGCAGAAGAAGAAAGAGACACTGTGATCTCTTTCTCTCTCTCTCTCTGAGATTAGAGAGAGGCCAATACGGTGGTGGCCATAAAAAAGAAAAAAAAAATGACCATTTTCAGAGTCGACTGCCTAGATCTTCCACTGCAGGATAAATAAGGTTACGTTTGCTTGTCCGCATGACAACAGCGTGTGCCAAGTGCCATGTGGCGACATAATGACCTTCTGCCTCTGTTTATAGGCCGTGCTGCTGATGGACGCCGAGAAGCGTATCCGGTTACTGCAGTTCGTCACAGGGACATCCCGAGTACCTATGAATGGATTTGCCGAACTCTATGGTGAGCAAGATGCCACCTCTCCTGTCTGTTTGTTTTTGTTTTGTTTTGCTCTGTTCTTTAAAAACTAGACTTCGCAGAATCCTCCCTGTGATTCTAAACTGAACGTTTAAAGGACTTCTCACCTCCAGGAAGCAGAATTCTTCAGTCCTCAGTATAGATTTAACACATCCCTTTGTCAAAGGCCCCTGCTTAGGAAAGGTCACATTTCACGTTTTTCCCCCAAAAGTAGTTTCACATGTGAACTCCCAAGGTCCAGCTGCAGGCGGCAGCTGTCTGCACCTCCGTGGGCAGCTGTGTCTGCTAAGCTTGGCTCCGCTTCCTTCGGAAGGTGAGCCAGAGTCTGTTGTGAGGCTGTGCAAACACATTCCCCGCCTCGTTAAATGGTGAATAAATGGTAAATACTGTGCCGCAGCCCTCGGGGGTGCCGGGGCCCTGCCCCCCCAGCACCCCGCCCACCCCGTCCCTTTTCTTCAGTCTCTCCTGCCTCAAGCACACTCAGCTCTGGTTTCTCTTTCTTTGTCTAGGTTCCAATGGTCCTCAGCTGTTTACAATAGAGCAATGGGGGAGTCCCGAAAAACTGCCCCGAGCTCACACGTGGTGAGTGACGAAAATGCACAGTTGTCAACAAACCGTTATTTTAGATGCTCCTCTGTGTGCGCGGGTCGGCCGGCAGCTATTCCCTCCCCGTAGATAGCTTAGCGTCTGACATGTCCGTGGTGCAGATGGAAATGTAAGTTGTACAGGATGCTGATGATGCTTGAGGCTTCGGGCTCTGCGTGGACTCAGTCCGCGTGGCACGAGGTTAAGCCTCGTGCGGAGTTCCTCTCCCACCCCCGTCCCTCCCTAATGACTCCAGGAAGCAGACATTTCCCTCAAACTCGCCATGCGTGGATGTGACAGCTCCCAGATTCCAAACAGAGGAGGTGTTTATTCCAACCGTAAATGGGCTTTTTAGACCTTGGGATCAAATTCTCTGTAGAAGCGTTGTCTTGAAAAGGCCAAGGCCACGATAACGCCCAAGTCTCTAGAATGTGGTACCAGTATGATTGTGGCCAGAGGAGGGTGCGAGGTCTGACACCGGACCACGGCCCAGGGGGACAAGGTGGCACGTGGTGGCCTCCAAGACGCAGGGTCTCCAGTTTCTCTGAAAAGTCACGTCAAGCCAGCACAAGGACGAGCCTGGCCGCTGTCAGTGCCCTCTGGCTACTCCGAGCTGCAGTGTCCCGCATGGGGGTTTTCCCCACCGGCTTTAATTTCTCGCTCTGGGGAAGCAAGCGGAAGTGGCCCCTCCGAAAATGGTGAGCCGCGCACGCGCACAGCCCACCTTTCCCCGTGAGCAGTGAGGGTTTCGGTAGCGCACCTGGCCTCCCCGCGCTGCACGGGGCCGCTGAGCATGTCCGGCAGGAGCGCGAGGGCCCGCTCGGCGCGGGTTCTCGTGAACGCGAGCATGTGAAAAATGGGCTGGGAGAGGTTTTTTGCTTCTGTTTGATTCCCTCGCTGGAAGAAAAGCCCCCCCCCATGTGTGCCATTTGCGTGACTCTGAATGGAATGCAAATATGGTCATTGCCCATCAGACCCTTGGAAGCAAGCCAACGCCAGCGAACGTTGGCGAATGTCCAAAACGGTCATTGTCTGGGATTCTCTGCCTTTATTCTAGGGAAGAATGCTTTGGTAGTTAGGAGCTTTTATTCCAAACAATCCCAGAGTCGAATGTAATTTTTCTGGGTTGTGATAGCCTTTGTTGGAAAAACAGCCAGCACTGACCCGAGCCCAGGACTGTTGGGGGTTGACAGAAAACGCTCAAACTCAGTCTAATAGCGAGAAATAGGAGTAAGAGCGAGGCGCCGGGCACAGCCATGCCCGTGGGCCAGGCACTCGTTAATATTTCTGGCAGCCTCGTGGTGTACGATCATCGTTCTCAGGGGCCAGGGAGGAGCTAGGCCAGGATCGCACGTTCACAGGTCCCCAAATCACAGGATCTGAGCTCAGGGCTGCCGGAACTAGAATCTGCTCTGTGACCACAACACTCCGTCTGCTGCCTCTGTCGATGCAGTCCACTTTTTGGGGTGGGGGGACTCTTCAAAGAGACCTCAATGACCGAGTGTTCAGCCCTTGGCCCTCTGTGACGCCTGTGGATAGGCATCTCACTGTCGCACGTCTGTTTCAGACGCCACATGCTCAGCCACAGCTGAAACACAGGGCTGCCCAGATGAGATCTGAGCTCAGGGTTCTCAACCTTGGCTGCACGGTGGAACCATCTAGAACATTTTTTAAAATGGCGATGCCACGGCCTGCCCCCAGGGCTTGGGAATGTAGTTGGTCCGGCATGTGGCCTGAGCAGTGGGGTTTTCAGAGTCCCCCCCTGGTGGTTCTGGCAGACAGCGAGGGTTTAAAATCACTGCTCCTCCTTGAGAGGGACAAAGGCCTGCCTCCAGGAGGAAGGCAACCCAGCAGCCTCCCGCCTAAGGCTCTTTTCCCTGTGTGTGGAAGAAATAAAGCAACCAAAGGGTTCCTCATGCGCCCTCCCCAGGGAGGAGTGCTAGCTGCGAGGAGCCGGCTGGGGGAGGCAGGACTTCCTGTTTCTCTGCCGCGTGGCCTTCTTCCCAGCCTGGCCCCGGCACCTGCTGTAACACAGGAGACAGGAGCTTTGCTGGCTGCTTCCTCACAGTAGTTCCCCCATCAGATTTAGCCACGCTGTGTAATTCCTTTGATGGTTTATGGAAGTATAAAATACACAGTTAAAAAATGCAAACCTGTTTGATCAGGAGAGCAAGAGCTGGGTGAGCTGGTTCTTTCTGAAGGGTGCTTTTCGCAAACCTCCCAGATGTGATTATTGGGTGCCTGGTATCCAAAGGGCTTTGTTTTGTTGTCCTGGCAAAGGCCACTGCTTGAATATGTAAAATTTCACTTTCCGAGAATCAAAGACCTACTTGCTCTCTGAGGCCGACTCTAAAAATAATCTCCTTGGGCCCACACGTTGTCCACCTGAAGACCCTGAAGCCCGCTGAGGACAATGAGGTCACACAGTCAGTGTCAGACCAGAGCCAGACCCCTCCCCCCGACCTCAGAAGTGACAGCGACTAACCCTTTTTAAGTATTTGGAGTGTTCCTGGTATTATCCTGGGTGCTTTGTGTGTTTTAACCCATATCATCACCATAGCGATTCTGAAGAGCGGGTCGTGTTAAAGGGGGAAAGAATGCATCTCCGGACCCCACAGAGATTGCAGGCCCTGGACTGTGAAATGCCAACTTAAAATTAAGACTGAAGCCATCTCTGCGCACAGCTCTTTTAAGTGCAGTCTGCAAACCACGGAGTTCTGTCTTTTTAATTGGTAAAATAATATTCGAGGTCATTTTAACGAAATGAAATGAAAACCAAAAGTGAGACCTTTTTTTAGGCTTATTTTAGGATTCTAGGTTTCTGAGAGCTCTGGGTCTAGAGGCAGTTTCGTTCTCTGCTGTGTCTTTTAATGTTTAGTGACTTAAAAAAATCCGAGAGCGCAGTGTACCTTATTCAACGTTTTAGGGCCCACTGTGGCACGTGTCTGTTTTTTACTGCTGCTGCTAACCGTTAGCCCTTAAAGCCTGGAATCACGTCAGTGCCTGGAGAGAACAGTTTTAAATGCCAAGGCACACACACACAGTGGTTAGACATGGGCTTTGGAGCCGCCCGGGCTGAGTCCTGGCTGGACCGCTTTCTGTGTGACCTTAGGCAAGTTAGCTAATCTCTCTGTGCCTCGAATTCCTCCTTTATAAAATAGAGGGAAATCATTACCTGCCTTGTAAGGAGAGTGCTAGGATTTACTGAGGTAATAAATGAAAGGCACTTAATGCTGGCTGCACGGGGTAAATGCTCCCTGAGCGTTAGCTCTTATTAAATCATTCGCCACGGCAAGGGTGTGTGGCCATTTTCATGACATACATGTCAGCAGTCCATGCCCCCACCGCCAGGCATGAATCCTGTGAGTGGGGGCTCCAACTCCTTGCACCCCACCCGTCACTCTGTGAATGGCAAATGGTGGTCACCATCTTTGGGCATTTGCCATGTGCCAGGCGCACTTTAAATAGGTTCGATTTGACCCTTTCGGCCCTGTGAGCTGGTTCCCCACTTCACAGATGCACAGACTCAGAGGAGGAGGCGACTTGCCGAGGTCACACAGCGGCCCAAGCCAGAATTTGAATTTGTTTGTCTGTTTAGAGGAGTGTGCTTCGTCTGTCTGAAGGCCTCACTACCACCAGGGTGATTTGTAACGGCCCAAACGAAGCCCGCAGATCTTTAGGGGCTTTTTTTCAAATGCAGCTTCTCACTCCAAACGTCAATTGCTCTCCTGACTTTGATAGGAGAAGGCAGCTTCTCGAGCCTTCCTTGCTCCTAGGCGTGAGGCCTGCATCTGCAGAACACAGAAAGCGTTGGAAACAAAATGAGTTACTACATAGTAAAGCACTTGGCTCGGGGCCTGATGCAGAAGAAGTGAGAGCATTAGAAACGCCACAGCCTCGATTCTCCCGGAACTCCTACTGCATAAATCCTTTTGTGTTTCAGGGGTTTTGAAATCTTGGAGTATGTGTCAGCTACCTTGGTGTGAACAGTTTCAAAGCAGGAATTTACTTTTTGATCAGAATTGGATTAAGACATAGACACACACTCGCTCCGACCCCAGACTCCCCCTTAGCCAAATCTAGGAAATCCTGTGGTACCTAACGGTTCATAACGATGGCGTTTTACCTACACCTTTGTTACCATTGCAGCTTTAATCGCCTCGACTTACCTCCATACGAAACCTTCGAAGATTTACGGAGAAACTTCTCATGGCCGTGGAAAATGCGCAGGGCTTCGAGGGAGTGGATTAAGCGCCCCCCGCCCCGGGGGGTTGTCCGCGGAGCAAGTCCTGCTTGCATTTGCCTGACAGACTTTGAAGAGGTGGGGGCAGAAGACTGGTGGCTGCACAGCGAGGCTCCCGGAGCGGAGCCTCCGCCCGTGACTTGCCCACGCCCAGACGTGCGAACCCGGTCCCAGGTCGCGTTCTTGCATTTTCCACCGCAAATTATCAGCTGGTTGATGTGCACACTAATTACATTTCAGAGGACTTATTCTATTTATGTTGTGCCTCTGCAGGCAAAGCCCTTAATAAATATTTTACATACTTTATAATGACAATGAATGGAATTAATCACTCTACAGGTATAGTATTACAACTCATGTTTACTTTTTCAAATGATTTAGACCGATTTTCCGATTTCATTTCATTACAATTAAAGATGTCTCATGTATGTGGAAAAATGAGCTTTTTTTTTTTTTTTTGTATTTGAATTTCATACCAGGTTTCATGTTTGTGACGTTTTTATTTTTGAAGTACTTGACACCCTACCGTCAACTTTATTAGACTCGGAAGACTGATGTTGCCCAAAAACCTCACAGACAAGTACTTTGCGAGAATTTTAAGTATAACATTAAACATAGTGATAATTTTTTTCCCTACTCAGAATGAAAACAAACTGGATATTACTTTTTTTTTTTTTTTTGTACAAATTCAGCATAATAGCTACAGGCTGGGAGAATTGTACCATAGCATGACAAATTGTGTGTTGACTTGAAGGAATCACACCATTATTCCTTAGAGGTAATTACGTGTGCTGTAACACCGAGACAGGGTTGGACTACCGTTTCTCGTAAGAGAAATGACTTGACCCTCTCCAATGCTGTACAGTCATCCTTTTATTATAGTTTCCTCTTTGCTGTTCGTAGTAGAGGCATTTGAATGAAACTTGGCACTGCTTGATTTGAAACTGTGGAAACCAGATCTCTTTAGTCTGCTGTTTTGTACGCATTTGCCGATAGCTAAATAACCAATTTCTGTTCTAACCGCAGCAATTCTGAAGGCACTTTATGTACTACCTGGAGGTCATACCTGGTGTTGTGTATGTTTTGTTTTGTTGTTTTTGTTTTGTTTCTACCGTAGACATTAAATGTGATGATTATTTCTTCTCCCTGCACGCCATATTTCTGGTGCAATACCTGTCGATAGCGAACCCGGCTGCTGGTGTCTGAAACCTGGCTGTAAAGCTGAGCCGACAGACTTGTTCTCACCGATCATTTTGTGATTTCTACTCAAAGATGAATTTAATATGCACTTAACCGAACCGGTTTTGTTACCTGTGACATGTTGCATGCTTCAGTGCTGTGTGTTGCCTGAGTCGTGTGTCGTGTGCTAGGCTAAGAGCGAGGGGGCGGACTTGATTCGACCCACTGCCGTGGGGCGACTCACCTGGCCAAGGCGTCAGCTCCGTTCGAGTCTTTGCCACTTGTAATTCTCCGTTGCAGAATTCTGTTGTGTTTTGAGAGAGCGCCTGAGGCAGTGTGGGGGTTCAGCAACCCTCCTGTCTTTTGTAACCTGTGTTGTCCTAGACCCTGTCGTAGCTGTCAGGGGACACTAGAGATTTGATCTCTTGCCAGTCATAAATAAGACAAAAATGGTGGTTTGGTTCCCTGTGTTTATTATGGAAGAAGGACCTTTTGGTCTAAGAAATTCCATTTCGGTGGCTTATGAGAAGCTGTGAATGTTTGGGTTGTCCAAGGGGGTGCCGAGGTGTCTAAAGAAGGTGAATTTCTACAGAGCTAAGGATTGGCTTCCTTTTATTATTGATTTTAAAATAATAATGATCAGAAAATTTAAATGTTGAGTAATTAGGGGGGAAACCGTATTGCTCATTATTTTTATCTTTTGGTGGGTATTTTTTTCTCCCTTCGGTCAATATAATAGATGTCTCAGTGGCAAAGCTCGCCTTGTCACAGCCCCTGCTAGTCCAAGGTCAGCTTGCTTTTTAAGACTCATACTGCAGCCTGGGTGAGCAGCATGCTTGCACGGGTTCTGAGAGTGATCATGTGACTATAGGGGGCGAAATCCAGTGATTCGAGTGTAAAAACCAGGGTCCTTCTGTCTTTTTTAAATTGTATATTGAAAAGCAGAATATTTGTTGAATGCAAATTAGGCAACATATTGAAAATAGGAAAAACCAATCTAAGATCATTTCTATGCCGGAACAGATGAGAATTATATGCCCCTATGAATACTTGAAAAGCAATAATAATTGTGAATGACAGTGCAGTTCATCTAGTCACTAATATCCGATTTCACTGACAGTGAATAGTGCTGGGTTTGGGGGTTATTGTTTGTTTTTTAATCCAAATAAGTGTCCCTAGTTCTCAGCAAGACTCAGTGTTTCACTCTCGGTTGAAAATAGTCATAGATCTTATCTTCTCTAAATCCTGATGAGCACTCGCCCTCGTCTTGCAGACGTAATGGCAGATGGCAGTAAAGAAGCTGTGCCACAGAAGGAGCAGGCTGGCCGGTCTTTCCTTGGGCCACGGTGGCTCTGGTCAACAGGCCTGGGGGCCGAGGCTATGTCACCTTTTTGACTGGTCCTTAGCAGCGATGCTGTTTTGAAGTCTAGGGTCTCTGTGGTCTCTGTTTTCTTAGAATTTACTTGAATCCAGTTTTGGTTGGTTGTGGGTTTTTTGGTTTTGTTTTGTTTTTGTTTTTTTTTTTTAGTTCCCAGAAGAAGTTGTATAGTTGTAATGGGCCAATTTGCCGTGAGATTAAGGAGTTCCAGAGTTTACAGACTGTATGTCTCTGGGTCCTGGATATTTCTCTTCTTGCCCCTTGTTGGCCAAAGGTAAATCTGCACCGTCTGCCCAGTGGGGTTAACGTCGGATGCTGTGCTGTCGTTTCTCCCTTTTGCCTCTGGAGCAGGAAGCAACAGGTGTTTGCTTGGCTGTTGTATTCAGCTCCAGGGTTCTTCTCTCTTTTTCCCCCGAAACAGTTTTCATTATTTCATTATTCTGTAGCCCAGTCCTCTACCACATCACCAGAATATAAGATGCTCTTTGCTTTTTGTTTCCATGGCCCTTTGGTAGCTAGCATTAGGTATTCCCTAAGGTCAGATGACAAATGCTAGAAAGCGATCTGATATGGATTATTTCATAATTCTCCCAAAGGAGGTGCAGTGACAGAGTCTGAGAAATGGTTAGCAAAATATCCGAACCACTTTCTGCATCTCACATTGTTCAGGAGACAACATGTCCCACTGCTGTTTTCTCTGGCCAGAACCAAACTGGCTCCCTTGAAAGCCAAGTTCATATGCAGCAAATTACTAATTTTTCTAGTAGTTAACTAATCCCTGAGCATTTGACTAGTATTTTCCTCAGTCTTGTCTCTCTGAAATTTTACCACCTATAAAGAGAGCCTGGATTACTCAGTTCCTGAGCCCCTAACCCCTGTGTGTGCTAACTATCCTCTTTCTTTTTCTCTTTCCTCCTCACCTTGACTCTGCACCCCTGTACCTACAGGGAGGGGAAGGGACCTGCTGTCTGGTATCATTTTCTGCCTTGCCAGTAGAGGGTGCTGCTGTGCAGGGTAACTGCCCTCTGCTCCCTCCTGACCCCCAGGAGGTCACGCACTACCTCTGTCTTATTCAGGCTTTGGGGTACATTCTGATCAGTCAAAACTGCCAATTTCAGGTCTGAGATGTGTTTTTAAACCTCCTTTTAAGCCCCACTTTGTACTTTTCGATTTTAAACCTGGGAAGAAAATGTGATATACTTCGGACCACTTTTTTTTTTATTTATCAAGCCTTAATGAACGGTGTATGTACCCGTGCGTACGCACCCGCCCCACCCCCAGAGTGTCCTCAGTGTGTCAGAAAACACCGTCACGTTGAGACGTGAGCTTGCGTAATCAATGTTTTGTAGAAAAGGAGAGCTTTCTGTTTGTATGAGGTTTTCTGAGAAGGCCTCCTTAGACAGCTGTCCTTCGTCAACGGTGTTAGGTGCCAAGCAACGCTGGTTTAAAATGCATGTCTTCTGTTGGTCAGTCTGTTTGTAAGGAGTAACAGTAGGAATCTAATGACGTTAGGGGTGGACCTCTGCGTACTGCACTCTCGAACTGGTATCAGCACGGCAAAGCCTTTCTCATGACCGTAACCCCGAGTCTACAGACATCCAAGTTCCTGGAGAAGCCACTTGGCGCCTCCCACTCAGACTAATCTCACCTAGATTGTCACGGTTTCTTTCATGTTAATAACTTTGCGTAACTTTGTTCTTTCTCTACTACTATGTATGTAACATGTATATACATATATACGTACATGTGCTGTCCAAATATATCTGTATATATTTGTATAGCATTTTTACACCTTTCTTGAGGAATCTGGTTTAGAAAGGGAGTGAGAACCTAGTCCCTCCAAGCTGTATCCTGAGAATTCAGACCCTCGAGCCCGAGAGAACCCCCAGAAGATGGTGTTAATATGCTGTCACTTCTTAATTCAGGATCTGTTATCCAATGAAACATGAATAAACAGTGGCTTTTAAGGTGAAAAGAGTTTCAAGCATTCCAAATGAATTCTCAATGTTTTATAATTTTTTTATTCTAAACCCACCTCCTGCTATAAAGCCAAGTACTATTTGATACCGTGATTAAAAACCAAACTACTTTGAAATTTTTTAAAGACAACTTACAGACCGTGCTCATTTTCACAATCAGAGTAGCTTTAAAATGTGGTTGAATTTGATACACACAGGAAAAGTTTTGTTTAAGAACAAATCTTTTTGGCTTTTCATTTTTCTCGAGAGACCTAATGAGAAATTGTAGATTGTTTTCCTGACAGCAAAAGAGTAATGTGACAAAATGAAGTCGTTGTAAATAAGTGATGCAACTTGTCAAATATTTAATAAAGAATTATGGAAGCTGGAACATTTTCTACATCAAGTATGATGGATTGTCTGATTTAACGCTTCGTTGTTGAATGTATCATCTGATCTCAGGGGTTTAAATGCCTGCAGATCGATAGTATGTTCATTTCCTTAATCTCCCTAAATTTCCACACCTATAAAAACATCACTGAAGTCTGCCCAAAACACACGGCCGAAGCCTAAGGGGATGCACATCGAATCTTATCCCTCTGTCTTTGTACTAAACTTGAGACTTGATAACTTTATCTAACACTGCAGTTCATTCAGATCCACCCCTACAAAGGCATATTTCTAGTCTTTCCCCAACCGACGCCCAATTTATGTGAGTTAATGACGCTTGGTCACAAAGCCCGAAGTGGTTCTCAGAAGCGGCTGTCAGAAGGCAGATCTCATGTCCCTTCTCTCTGAGAGCTCACAGGCCACGCCCCTTCCCCAGCATGCTTTCCTGTTCCTGTAGGAGGAGCCTCTTCTTGTATGGCCTTAACCTGTCCCCTCAGGGACTGCCAGGAGGGAAATATCCAAGCAGGACATCACTTAGTGGTGGATGGCATCTCACTGGAAAGGAGTCAGCAGCATCCTGAGTTCCTGCTGCCTCGTCCAGCCTCACACGAAGGTGCAGGGGAGGTGCAGGTGGCCGAGCCATTCTGAAGGTCCAGTTTGTTCTTCCTGAGAGGGAAACACAAATGGTCAAATAAAAACAGGAGGACTCAGCATACCTCAGTTACACAGTGGCCGCGTTAACCAGCTGCGAAGTGCCGGAGTGGTCTGGGCACTTCCGAAAATTGTAAAGCCTCTCGTAGAAGTGGTGAGTGCGGGTCTCCAGGAATTCTAATCACGGTGGGCTCTGAGGACCACATTCAAAGGAGTCCTGGGACCTAAGAGTGCGAAGGCCACTTGCCGAACCCCTTGGTGCTCCTTCACCTGTGAGAGGACACCTCAAAACTGCGTTTCCAGCGAGCTGGGGCTATGGGATCTGTGCGCAGGTATTTGTAGGACTTGACAGGAAAACACATTAACGGGGCGTTTGCTGAAGACTCAGTACAGACCCTCCGAACACAGATGGCAGGACCCTATCACAACTGGGGGGCTGCCCACCAGCGGGGACTGAGGAGGGCGAGAACCAGGGCCCCTCAGGCTGGACTGGGAAAAAGATCAGTTTAACCCCAGTCGGTTTATCCCTTCCTGCCCAGCCCCTCTGCAGTGCCCCGTGCCCTCCCCCACCCAGTCCCCATGCTGCCACGTGCCCCCTTCCCTTTCCACCTTCCCAACTGGGCGGCGAGGTCACGGGGACAGGATAGCAGTGGAAAGCGCCTCCTCTCTGCCTTCGGACAGTGACATCGCACCTCAGCGGAGGCCTCTGGGGCTGAGCCCTCCTCGGCTGGGCCTCAGGGCCAAGGTCAGAGACCGCCCTCCTGTCTGGGCCTCCGCAGGCCCGCTCAGCCGCACCGCCCGCAGGGGGTGCAGCTCCTCCGTGTGCACCTGCAGACTCTGTCTGCGGCTCGAGCCCGCTGTCCTGACTTACTCCCTGCGGGCCAGGTGCCCCGAACACTCGCGGTCCCAGGTGTGCTCTGCAGCGCGTCACGGCGCACACGGCGTTTGCCGTTCGGCGGCCTCCGTGCTCAGCTCCCTATTGTGCAAGGTGCAGAGCCGCAGAGGGAGGGCCGGGATGGGGCGGGGGTACAGGTTTTCTCCCCAAATTTTCTGCTCACCTCACTGCACCTCAGCCTGTTTTGCTCCCTGAGGGACGGGCTACCTTGGAGACCAGCTAGCCCGGAAGGGATTAGGGCACTACAGTGAGCACCCCACCTACAGGAACCCGCTGGGGCGCTGCAGGTGACTGAGGGGCACCTCCCGCAGTGATTAAAGGAAGATTGTACCTTTGGGCAACTTCTAAGCAATACCCCGCCGTGGGAGTTTTCCGTACAGTTCCCAGTTTTAGGAAGTAAACGGTTTCAGTCCTGCTTGGCCCTGTCCAGGCTGAAGGACAGACGAGCGAAAGGGAAAAGATTTTGCACAGCTTCATGCCCAGGGCTCATCAAGCTCGAATCACATGGTTGAGAATGTTGGACCCAAAAGGGCCTTGGCCGTGAGAGTCCAGGTTCCTGCCCTTGATCTCTCCACATGAGCCCAGAGCTGTTGGCATAGAGGACCAGAATTTGTCCTCACTTGGTACCCTAGGGGACTGCCAGGGTAACCCTCCCCTATAGAAGCCTGGAATGTTGACAACCTTGGGTGCCTCGTTCCTGGGAACTAGAGGCCTAGACGGAGGAGGCGATCCACTTCTCTCTGTGCCCCTGTGTGACCGTGGGGGCTGGCGTGACCTCACTCACCCTGTCCCCTCCAGCCAGGGCTTGTCTTCAGCAGTCACTGCTCATCACTGAGCCAGGATTGAAAGGAGAGACACTAACAGCCCAGCTGGGAGTAACGACAAACATACTCAGCCTCGATGCCACTCCTGGCAGAGCTAACTAAGCCCAGGGACAGGGCCATTGGGGTCAGGCCTTTCTCCTTCTACTTCGGGCATAAAACCATGCGAGCACATCGAGCTGGTCTCATTCCCTAAACCGTGGCATGGAGGGAGGCAGCCCTGGACCCTCAGCCTCAGGGTGAGGGGTGTGCGAGTGGGCCCCGTGTGGGAAGCCAGAACACAGATGGGGTGCGGGGCGCTCAGGGCTCTACGCCCCAGGCATCCTCTCAGCCTCTTGAAGGTCCCACTGAAGATGTAGTGACAGATAATTTTAAGAGCTTAAATCAACTTCGAGGAACACACCACGCCGGCCGGATGATGAACCTTGGCAACCGCCTGCAGGAAAGTTTGTCTCTTCCTGGTCGGGGCCAGAGCTCACCGCTCCCTCTGACTAACCCTGGTCTTCCTCAGAATTCAGATGAAGCCCCTGAGCTTAGAAACACTGAAGTAAAGAAGCGGTTCGTGAGAATTGGGGCCCCCCACCCCAGCGCATGCTGTGCTTGTCAGTTAAACTATGGGGCTCAGAGAGGGAGGAGCCAGTCCCCAGGCAAACCTGTGGGTGGTGATCACATGCTGAGTGGTGGTCCAACCCAGTGACTAGCTCAAAGCCACCCCCCTCCAGCCAGCATGCTCCCCAGCCTGTCCCCCATCCCTGTCCAAGCCTCTCAGAGGGGAGAGCTGATACTCTCATGTACAGTAAGATGTAAATGAGCAGTAAGGCTAAACACATGACCCCTTCCAGAAGTATTTGTATTTTATCAACTCCAAAGGGGAAGCTTGGCTTAAGCCAAAAGGAATAAAAGTGGAAATTATGGCATTTAGGTACCAGCGAACTGAGCAAGCGAGTGTTTTTAAAGGCAGGGCACCTGTTGTAGGCCACAAAATCCCTTGTGCCCGAGACGCCCACCTGGAAGACAGCCTGTCCTCAGGGCCCTGCAGGGGGCTGCAGGGGCCACCGCCCCTGGCCGCTGCAAGACGGAACCCTCCACCCCCCAACAGGGGTCTCTGTGCTCCAGCTACCTTCCTGGCCAATGCACACACATTTTTGCCCAATAAAATTGAGCCATAAGGACCAGAGGCTGAGGGCTGGATTCTCTACCCCCAGGAACTATTTGATGAAGCTCCAGGATATTGTCGTTTTTAAAGTCATCACTTGATAACGGATTTTTAGATATCGACTTAACTTCTAATATATTTTTTGTGGTAGAACTTTTGGGCTTGGGATTTGTCTTTTGAATTCTAGTTATTTGTCTTTCTTACACATTCTAAGGCCTCTTCTGCCAGTGGGGTCTTCTCACTCCCTATCACACACAACCCCCCAACGTCAATGCCCCCTTGCCCGTCTCCCGGGACCTCAAGAGCCCACCTCCCTGGTCCCACCCCCTCTTGCCTTCTCTGCAGTCTGTATTTACTTAGAAGATCCTTGCTTGTTCATCAATTGAGATTATCAGGGGGACATACCCTCCCCAGTGTAACGAGTGTTTAAACAAAACTCAGGCCTTTGAACCCCAACTCCAGTTAAAAAGTAACAGGCGGGAGACTGGATCAATAGGAGACAAATATTAGCCATGGGGCCTGGAGAGACACTGCGTTGGGAAATCCTCGTTGCTGGTGACATGAAGAGAGCCATAGTCCTGCCTTCTTAGAGGTCCAGGAACCCCAAGGTCCCCACGACCTCGGGCCAGTCATGTTCTTGCTCTACAACGTGAACGTTGAAGCCGCCAGCCCTTAAGTTAGCTTCCAGAACTCCCTTGGTCTGGGCACTATCCCCCTAGAGGGTACGTCCACTTCCTTTCTCTTGCCTTCCTGGCCCTCCCGCACCGTCAGCCTGCCCCCCGCAAAGCTCCGATCGCATCGCTCTGCTATTTACAAAACATCCGTGACTTCGCGTGGCACCCCTGCCTGGTGCTGAGGCCAACTGGGTGGGGTACCGGGGTGGCAGGATAGCAGATCTCCGGGTGTCACACGTAACAACTGTGCCCCAGCCTTTGTCCGCCCATCACTGTGCTGGGTTCAGTGTCATTGACCATGTCTTCTTTTGTGACACTCTGTTTTTAACTTCTATGGTTATGTTTTCCTTCTCCAGCCATTCCTACTGGGTTTTCCCCTCCACTAAATGTAGACGTTCCCCAGTAATTTGTTATCTGTCTGTCTGTCTGTCTCTCTCTCTCTTCCCTTCCCTCCTTCCCGCTCCTTTTCCCCCCACCCCCGGCACGTGGCTCAAAGGCATCACTTCCACGTGGGCAATGACCAGATCTACCTCTACCCCCAACCATCCCCAGAGCCCTCAGGCTTCGTATCCCAAATCCTGCTGCATATCATCATAGGATAGTCCTCAAGTCATTCAAACTCGGAAAGGTCTCGATCTCAAACTCACATTACCTTCCAACTTCTCCTTGTTTCAACATTGCTGGGAGTGTACCCTGGTATGTTCCAGGCACTCACATTGGGACTCCATCTTTGCCCTTTCACGTGGCTTTGCTCCCCAAGTAAGAGGCAAAGTTCAGCTTTCTATCCCTCATTCACTCATTCATTCAGCAAAGATACCCTGCGTGGCTTCCATGTACCACATCCTTCTAAGGGGCTAGGAAAACAGCAATTAAAAAACAAAACAAAAACCCTTTTCCATCCCAAATATATGCTTTAATGGAGGCAACCAAACAATAAACATATAAATAAACAAAATGGCGGTGATGTTGATGAAGCCAAGGGAAGCAAGCAGAGGAAGGAATAAAGTAGTGTGGGAGGGTGCAAACCTAGACAGCATGGCTCAGGGCGAAGATCTCCAGGTGAGAGCGAGCGTGTAGTGGCTCGGGGAACAGCATCTGGGGACAAAGGAACAGCAAATCAAAGGCCCTAAGCAGGGCTGGGAAGTAAGGTCAGGGCCCTTTCGGAATGCACTCACATCGGGCCGTCCATCTGTTAGGCATCCAAGTGAAGAGGACAAGTAGAGATTTGAACATAGCGGTCCAGGGAGCGGTCCAGGCTGGAGATACCGACGTAAGTGCCATCACGTCGATGGAATGTAAAAACCTAGATCATTCCAAGGACTGGAAGGTGAGACAGTCAGAAAAGGAGGCGCCGCCACGGAGCAGGGAGGAAGACCTGGAGCCAGTGTGACCCCGAGCTGGGTGAGGAGGGCTTATTTACGAAGGTGGAGAGATCACGTGTCCCCTGCTGCGGGCAGGTGCGCAGGAGGAGGCCTGAGCAGTGACCGCGGGAACTGACAATGAGGAGTCACCGGTGATCCAGTAGAGAGGTTTTGGGGGAATGGCGAAGGCAGATGCCGGAGAGAGTGAGCTCAGGGAGAAGCGGGGCGGGGCTGGGGGCGGCGGGAGCATCCTTACCCGCATCTCCGGCCCGCCACCCCCGCACCTTACAGGCCTCGGCAACTTCTGCCCGAGTCATGACAACAACCTCCTGACTGCACATCCCACATTTTTCCTCTCTCAATTCCCAGTCCGGTTTGCACACAGCTACGAGTCTAGCCCAACTCCAGTCCACAAATGCCCCTGCAGAAATCCTTCAAAGGCCGTCAGCGTCGACTGATGAAACTCCAAACGCCTCTGCCAGGCTTTCCAGGCCATTCATGATCAGGATCCTGACTCACTTTCCTCCCATGCACCATATTCACTCAAAGAGACCACCCCTCACCATGCCCCTTGCATTCCTACATTCTTGGCTTTGATCACACTGTTCTCTACTAGGAGTGACCTTCCCACATGCCAAAATCAGAGTCCATCTCAGATGTCACCTCATCCAGGAAGCCTTGCCTGATTCCCACCACCAAATGAAATTCCATCCCTCCCCTGAACCTACGGCACCTTGCTCCTTTCTGCCTCTCATTGTGGTCGTTCGTGTAATTGTTTCTTCCACTACGTCACCATAGGAAGCCTGCAAGCATAGGTTGCACCGATGCTCTCTCTGTGCCTTGGATGGTCAATAAAGTGGGTTGAAAAGGAACGGGATAGGCGCCTGGGAAACGGGGTGGAGCGGCAGCTGACAGTGAGCTTGGCGGTTGCCTGTGGATTTCAGTTTTGAGGATCCTCGCTGGTTCCTGCCTCTGTCTGCTACCAAATGATAATCGAACGATAGCCAGGTCGATGAGCATCTTTCACCTCATGACCTGCCGAGGGATCCCACTGACCGTCCATAAGAAAGTCATCGATGCACTCAGGTTGCCTGCGGTGATGTAGAGCAAGGTCTCTGGAGAGAGGACCAGGCGACAGCAAAAGGCAATGAAACAGCAGAAAACAGTCCGCTAAGAGCCACACTGCCTGAGCCCAGGTGTTTGAGTGCTGCCAATGCTCCCCGTTGCCTAAAAAACAGCAAATGGACACCTTGCCCTTTTCACTCTGCTTCTCATTCTCTCAATTTTCAAGCCTCATAGTTTCAGCAACACTAGGTTCTCAAGAGATGCCCGTTTCCCCGGAGGTTTTGGGCCCAGAAGCCACACCTGGCTGTCTAACCAGAGGCACCTGGCAAATGACTTCCAGTGGCTGCTCAGCGACCTCCTGACGGGGCTGACCAGGGACACAGGGAGGAGGCCTTTGCGGTTGGAATAGGAGGTGGTCCTGGAGGAGGTGAGCTGGTCCCAGGTGTGGAGCTGAAACGCTGCAGATGAGAATAACCACCTCCGCTGGGGATCGTCTCGGCTCCGAACGACGAGAAAACGTCCAGAACTCACAAATCGACGTCCCTAAACTCACGTGAGGGGATGGCACCCAGGATGCCTAGAAACAAAAGTTATCAAACGGCGATTGCCAGGTCAGGACTTTACCGCCCACCAACTTTATTTGGCGTTTCCGGAATTTGTGAATAGGGAAATTCTACTTAAAAGTCAAGTTTTATCATTGCTCTTGACACTTGAGAAGACCCGGCATCGATCAGTAACTGAGTGAGGGCCGTCATCTTTAAATGAGGCCTGACCCTTCCAGTTGGCCAGTGAGATAGCTCCCTGCTGTCTCACACCTGACCCGCTTCACGCATTACCTGTCTGGCCCACGCAGGCATTTGAGTTCGCAGCCTCTACAGGTGGTCACAGGCAACTCGGACCAGTGTGAGAACTGGATTCGAATTGTTTAATAGTCCCATTTCTGTTCACCTAGAATGTGACCGTCCTCCCTCATTGTCACAACACATCCCATTAATCATATACATGGGGAGCTCAATTTCTCACACCTCTATTTCTGAGTCTTCTCCTCCCCGCCTCTTCTAATAGCTCAGTTGGGTTGGGTTGGGCTGTCTGGGTGTCATTTCCAGTGTCGTGCCCTGGAGTCCCTCCGTGCCTGTATCGAGGAGGGGACGGTCTGACACTGTATGCAGAGAGCTTTATCTTGAGAGAGAAGAAGGAAACGAGCTCCTTGGGGGTGAAGGCTTCCATTCATCCCCCAAATCTTGGAAACTCCTTTTACTAAAGACATCCGAATGCCCCAGAAATCCTCTTTGTAAAAACCCTGCTCAAACAAAGAGTGGAAGAGTCGAGCCGTTTGAAACATAATCTTCACACATCCTTCTCACCCCAATTGAGGGACAGTCTACCCGATTGCAGGCCTGGTCCCAAGGGGGAGGCACCAAAGAGCTATGAGAGATTAATTTTACAAAACTTCCCATGGATGTTGTGGAGTGTGAGACAATGTCACAGAGCAAGAAAGAGAGGCAGTGTCCCCTATAAGAAAGCATTCATTCATTCCTTCCTTCATTCATTCAAGAAACACTACTGATCGCCATTTGCGTCAAGCATTGTGTTAGATGCTGGGGATGCGAAACGGAAATCGGGGTCTTTGACCTCAGGATTCTCATTGAGGGGCAAAGCCGGGGAGAACAACAATAATCAGAGCAAAATGTGCTACAGATCCACAATCTAAAACTCGAGGCCAGGTATTTGGAAGGCAGATTTTTATTTTTATTTTACTGTTGCATTTTAGAAAAGTACTATGTTATGTATCCCAGACCTTGGATAGCACTGTTAGTAGAGTCTGGGCAGCACACTATCCTCGAACCCATTCGTATTTTCATAGCAAAGCATGTTAATATTCACGCTAAGTCGAATAAATAAAGACTACAAATAGCGTGTCAGTTCAGGTCAGGTTTTTGCCATCAGGTTGGGTGTTAGCCCCAGATGAGATTGCTTCACATCTTTGAAAACGGGATTTTGGAATGGCAGACAAGGAATCGTGCCCCTGCCCCGAGGTCCAGGTCTGTCAAAAAGTCAGGCAAAGAATTTTTTTCAGAGGAGACATGGCTTGAGCTGAAATTCGAAACTGGTCAAAGAGAGGGAGAACTTTCCAGCACATACCCGTCAAGCCATCGGCAAAGACGCAAGCAGCCCACGGGGCAACCAGGGCCAGTCCTGAGCGAAGCAGGTCCTGCTGCCTGGTAGGCAGAGCAGGGACCAGGCAGTGCCGGTCACCTGCATCAGTTCCACCCAGGGACACGCGATGAAAACTGAGAGGCCTGGGCCCTCACCTAAAGCTTCTCAGAGAATGAAGTCCCACAGACTCCATTTAAATGTGTTCTTCAGGAGATTCTTAGCCAAGCCAAAGTTTGGGAACCACTGAGTTAGTGCCCTAAAGGTAATGCACTAGCTAGGTGGATTATTATTCCCACTTTTCAGTTGGAGAAATCAAGGTACAAAGAGGATCTTTAAAAACTCATCCAAGGTCACAGAGCTTCTGGGTACCTGGAGTGCTGAGGAAGCATCCCTGAAGTTTCCCCCATCACACCCTGTGTGCCCACCTGTGGGGACCTGTGCAGAGAAGGTCTCAGGGCAGGCGGGGAGCCTTGGTCTAACCCCGCCCTGGAGGCTGAAAGCCACAGAGAGACGTTGACCAGCTTGCGATAAGCCTGTTGGCCTTGGGGTCCAAAGCCCGTGTTGCTCTACTTTTTATCTGTGTTCTTGATACCTCTTTCGATAGCATCTGTTTGAGGAGATGGGGCTCAGGCCGAGGGTCGGAGTCGCCTGACCGGATGGTCAAGCCGGGCTGGGAGTTTACCCTCCTCTTGTGTCAATTCCAAAAGTCAGGGTTTGGAAAGAAAGTCAACAGAGAACTTGTCTTCCTCTCCACACGGAACAGCCGTTCCGCAGTGTTTGGAGAGAGTTGGGCAATTCTGGGTGGAGCGGGGTCGGGGGGAAAGTCAACTTCGACTTCTGAGTGTGCAGCCGGCCTCGGCGTGCATGCTTCTCTCAGCACCTCTACATCTCACATCCAAAAGAAAATGCCCCAGGATTGTGCGTGTCGCCCTCTGCACCCCCATCCGCCCACCCTAGAAGTAGTATGGGCCTCAGAGAATGTTCTGGAACATTCTGCCTTCTCCCCCTACATGGGGTATCTGTCGCCGCAGCACAAACGGTCACTAAGCAACCTTGTTTCAGTGGCCCCAGCGTTCTTGCTCAAGGACTTCTGCTCTCCAGCTGAAGGCAATTCTGGGAGGACTGAGTCACGCATGTAGCGAGAAAAATGGCCAAATGCCAGGGGTAGGCATAGCAACCACCTACTGGGATAATTTTAAAAACAGAGGGAACATTAAAAATTATTTTGCTCCAAACCCCTTGCTTTATAGATGAGGAAACTCAGGCTCAGAGAGGGGAGGTTCCTGGCCCAAATTACCCAGTGAGCAAATCGTGGGGCTAAACCAGGGCCCACCACCCAACCCCTAGCTAGCTGGCTTTCCCACCCCACTATTTGGCCTCTTACCATTTGTCTTCAAAACCTACCAATTAATCTTCTCAATCATCCATTCGGCCTTTTATTTATTCGTTCTGAAACATCGTCTATGAGCCAAGCGATGGGCTAGAATCTGGGGACAACCAATGACAAAACCTGTTCCTTCCATGGGCTCACCTTCCGAGGCTTCTCCTTCCCTCTGCCCTTCCGAAATGACGTCAGATGTTCCCTGGCACCTAACCAATTAAAGTAGAATCTCTGGGACTGAGGTCAGACATCGGTAGTTTCACAGGCTCCCCAAATGGGTCACACTATGCCACCAAAGCTGAGAGGCAGGACTCGAGAGCCCAGCTGACAGGACTCACCTCCATTCTACGCGGCGGGGGTCCCTGGCGCCTCCCTCCTGCTGCAGAGGGACGAGAGTGGCGGCGGCTGAGCACTGTCCCAACTGTGGCACTGCCTCGCCTGGCGCCTGTGCAGAAAAGGAGGCCAGCGCACCCTCCCAGCAGAAGGCCTCCAGGCTCTGAGGCCACTAAAACCGGAAGGATGGATGATGTCCCGCCATCAGCAACGAACGCCAAAGGAAAAGAAATGAAGGGGAGAAGGGGGCGGGGAAAAAGTCGCTGGGATTGCAAACTTGCAACAGAGCGGACTCGGGGCCAAGCGGCGCTTTTCCCTCAGAGGGATCCGAGTCCAGAGCCCCAGGGGGTGGGCTGCAGGTCCAGCAAACGCGTGATGTGCCGTCAGACAGCCAGCCCCAGGCGGCTTCCTGCGAAGTCGCTGAGGGCGTTCGCGAGAGTCAAAGGTGCAAAATAAATTAGTGAAAACGAAAAGGGATGGGGTTCTGGAAAAGTCCTTCTCTCCCCGTGCCCCTCACCCATGCAGCCTGCCATCCCAACGGCTCACGCACCTACGGCAAGGGAGACTAAAAATATTTGAGCACGACATCTGCATCTGTTACACAGTCATTTTGTCGTGCATGGCTGAAACTGGGTTTTCTAAAGGTTACTGGGACTTCTCTGCCTCTGCTGCTGGATATTTATGGCTTCCAAACGCACTCAAGCATGGGGGTGCTCAGGTGGGCTCGCTGGGCCTCAGAACCAAGGCAAGCCGTGGGCATATTAGCCGCAGCAAGAAGGTTCAAGTATTTTGGCAGTAGAAGGCAGAGTGCCTGGTGGCGGAGCCTGCGCTTAGCCTGCCCCAACCTCCTGAATGAGTCCCATCCCCCCACCCAACCCTCATCCCCCACCCCCAGGGGCCTAGTTCTGAATTCTCCGCCTTCCCTTCTCTGTGGAGGCAGGGAGGAGAAGCCAGGTGGTGCGTCTTCCCACTTGCTGGTGGCTTGTCAGTGGCAGAGCGTCCCTGGTGTCCACTCCCATGAGGGAGGATTCTGTGGGGACCCTCTGGGTGTCTGAGTAGGTAGTGGCAGGTGTGGCTTTCATGGGAACTGCATCCAGCTTCACCCCATGTCCTCTGTCCCTGGGGACCTGCCAGAGGAGGGTGCCTTGACTCCTGTTGGTCCACACTAGAGGGTGCGAGCCCCTAAAGCCCCTCTTTCAGCATCCTCGGCCCTACCTCTGTCACCTTTTCTGTGCTTTACCGTGAAGGTCAGGAAAAGCTCAGGTGGGTCCCCTTGGTGCCCCCTGAGGCCCAGGGAACTGGGATGACAGGTGCCCAGGGCTACCCAGCCCCTGTGTTCACTTGAGCTGTGGGAAGGCCTATCAAGCTGTCACATGACATGTGCCTTTCCATCCACTTAGCAACAGCAATGAACAAAATAGTGAGGCGAGGCCACCTCCAAAACGTGGAAGCGTACCAGGGAGAAAGGGAGCGTTGGCACCGCAGAGGGAAAACCACACGTCGCCTTCGTAAAAGTAAATTTGCGGGTCGTGCACCACGGGCTTCCCAAGAGAATGCGAGGCAGCTCACGGTACAAGGTGCTGGTGATTTAATACCCTTAAAACCAGAGGCAGAGGAACGAGAGCCGCTGGAAAAGTGGAGCCCTGGAGAAACCGTCCTCCCCAGAACCATGGACGCGGGTTCCGGTCTCACGCGCACGTGCGGATCACTTGGTCATACGCCGTCTCATTTACACGTCGCAGCCCTCGAGGGGCAGGCTGTACCTAGCCCCACTTTGAAGATGAAGACGCTTGGGCCAGAGAGGCGCCTTCGTCACGTCGCACAGCCGGTCAGGGCACAAGGGCGCCGAACTCGATTTCTCTTATTCTGAGTGTGATTCTTCCTGCCACACATGTGCCCTGAAGGGAATGAGAAAAGCATGATCGAAAGCCGACATTATCGATGCCACGGGTGCCATGTGCGTATGGAGTAAGCCCCCAACTCCACGTGCATTGTCTTTGAGATTGTTTCGTCGGTTTGTTCACACACACACACACACACACACACACACACACCCCACATTATTTTAATGGCTCCAGACTATTTCTCTCTGTGAACACACCTTATGCCGTCTGACCAGTGCCTTTCCCATAGATATTAGGTGTGTATCTCATCTTCCACTATATGAGTAAGATGGCAATTTTGCACATTATCTGTAGGGTAAATTCCTTCAACTTGTACCAGTCTACACTCTCGGCGGCACCAGAGGACAGTGCCTGTCCCCTGTGCTCTCACCAACACCGTAAAGCTAGTGAGTGTCTGCTGTGTGCAAAAGGTAAGAAGCTCACCAGTACAGCATAGTTAGGCCCTGTGTGGCGGCCCACGGGGGCACGTGGTTGCCCAGGAGAAGTCAGGCTGCCACCAGGAATATGAGAAGCTCTGTGACCAGCTCCGCCTACCTCTCAGTCCTGCCAGGACCGAGCAGACAGATAGGCCCCGTAACCCACAAGGAGGGGTTGAGGTCGGTGACGCCATCTCTGCATCTCTTTGAGAGCAGGTAAAACCCAAGCGCATGGCTGAATCCCAGCACGCCAAGGCTGTTGCCCGAATTTGCTGATCTTCACGCGGAGGGGGCCTCTTGCCTGCCGAGCACACAGCACGTGTTGGGCAGTAACCATTAGTCCTCACTCTCCTGACAGGGGTGTAGTTTCTGCAAGAAGATTGTGAAGTCTGAGGGAGGAGGGCTCCATCTTTACCTGCCACTTCCCCTTACTCTCCCCTGCAAAGGCGGTTTGATTAATCAGAGCCTCCGGTAATGGCCTTTGACCTCTGTCCCCTGGTTTCTGGCCGACAGAAGACAGGTCCCTCTTTAGCTTTCCGAGGACAAGGCCAGCTGCCACCCTGGTTTAGCCAAATCAGGCAATTTTCTAGCCAAAGCTCACCACACTTCTTTGGGACTTAGATACAAGTGTGACGTGTCAGGGGCTAGGACTTCCCCCTACTCCTTCCTGCATTGTGCTCTTGGCCTCTCTTAAGAGACACGCAGAGATATGGCCTATCTTCCCTACAGGACATAACCAAGTGTCTCTCAGCATCTAAGGGATCCTGGTGCATCTTGATCTCTGTGATAAATCCTCCCTGTCCCACTGGACTGGAATCCACAACCACCCAAGGACTGGTATTCAGGGATTCATGGGAGGAGAAGGGGAAAAAGGGGGCTGTCAAGCAGAGGACAGGAAACTATATTTCCCATGGAGCGTCTGAATCAGAAACCCCCAATGTCAGAGCTTCAAGGGAGTTATGTCAACATCTCTGAGCTTAGTCGGTGAGAAAACCGAGGCCAAGCAAGTGGAAGAACTAGTCACAAAGCAAAGTCGCCGTCATCCAGAGCCCATCCCCACTGATTTGAGATGCCTCCTCAGAAGGTCGTTTTGTATGAATTTTATGGAAATTGGCTTTTCTGTTTGAGAATGAATGGTTGAAATGTTCTCCTTCACCTTAAAATTTGCTATGACACCAATCCAACCGACAAATACAGGCACAGAGGCCTGTGGAAGGTTTGGAAGCTTTTCTCATTTTCCAATCAAACCAACTTGGCAGCACCCAGGTAAGCCTCTCTCGGGAACACGCACCTTGGCAGATGGGTCCCCCAGTGGGAGTTTCGTGAGTATCTTCCAAGATGATGATCGTTAACACCAAAATATACTTGAAGTCAGATGAATCAGGAAGGATGCTCTTCAGGCTGACCTCAATATTTTTGAAAGGACATTGATAGTCTAAGAAAATAAGAGCCTGATTCTTTGCTGCTGACTGTACTGGGCTTCGCTCCATTTCTCCCTTTTTTTTCCAGCCACGTTGGCTAATAACTCCTTGTGCCTCCAGACAGCTAACTTGCCTTCTCTACCCCTTCCACATGTTCACCTCCGCCGGCTCTGGGTGATGACTCATCACCATGTGCCATCTCCTACCAGCCAGCTGGGGCCCAATGGTTTTTTTTTTTTCCCCCATTTTTAACAAATATTTCACCTTCTATTTCTATCAGTGGTGATATTATCATTGGACTTTCCCTGCTGTGCATCAGGCTTGGGTTCCAACAACTGGCTACCCGCCAGCAAACAGTAATGTTCTTCCAGACCCAGTCAGCATTGTTTTGACATTCTAATAGTCCTAAGGATCCAAGCCATGTCACACGGCCAGTCACATCACACAGACATATATTTTTAAATATATGAAGGCAGAGTCCTCCACCCAGGCACAGCCTGGAGGTCAACAAAGTAAGTGGTAAACAAACTGGTGATATTGATTATTAACACGTATACTTTGAATGGTATTTTATCATTTTAGCAAAGTATCATTTGTCTTCCAAGCAAGTGACTTCAATGGCTTTCTGCAGCCGGCCCAAATATTTCCTGAAATCCCAGCAGGGGAAATTCAGCCCTTTGTGTTAATGTTTAGCCCTCTCAAGGCTCCTCTTTCAAAATGCATGTCCCTGAGGAAGGAGTAGCTTTATGTCTCCGAGTCTTAACACTCAGCTAATCTCCAGCCAAACTGCTTATCTTCTACCTAAAACCAGCTTTTCTCCAGTGTTGCAGTCACCAACTTTGCCTACTTACTGGTATCTGTCACCCTTCAGAACATGCCTTTTTGAGAATAGGTGCTGTATCCATTCATGACTATCTCCAGACCTTAGAGTGGTACTTAGCACATATTAGGCATGCAATAACTTTACTGAATGAATAACACATGAGCCGACTATGCCAGATCCTTTGCTCTAGACCAGTAGTTCTCAGGTATAATGACCCCTTAAAAAAATCTACAGAATCCCGGCTCCACACACACAAAAGCAGGTTAAACTTTTAAGATCTATTAAGAAAATGCAGAATGACCAACAGTTAGCGAATTCAATAGAACGCATTCTATTTATTCATTGAAATAAATTTCTATTTCATCAATCACAACAGCACCCATATGTAGTCAAAGGCTTGGAGCCCATGTGGATTTTCAGGTATTTGCAGCCTCTCTGAGGCACTCCTTCCCCATGTCCAGAGCCTACAGGGGATGAGGTCCTTAAGGCAGGAGAGAACTCTGAAAAGGCCTGGGGCCTCAGCTTCTCCTAATTCACAGTTTTTCCAAGAGATAGCCCTGTCCCTAAAGATTAATGGATAGTAAGAATGATGCTGAAAGTCAGGGTAACCATGCAGTCAGCATCTGGAAAGCCAGTGAATTCTTCCGGAACATGAAGTTCCTATTCTAGTGAGGGGCTGGCCAATGTTTAAGTGTCGTGCTGATACAGGAAGATAATCGTCATTGTGTGGGAACAGCAGGAGGGTGGGAATGTGGGCTGCAGACTGAGCGTACGGAGCCTGGAGCTCCCACAACTGGTGTTCAGACCTTTTCCGTTTCTTTTCACTGTGGTCCCCATCCCCACCGCCACATTGCAGGACAGCTCCGCATGGAATCGTGCTCGCTGGTGTGGTCCTCCGAAAGCAGGGATCACCATTGTAGCACCAGCTCTGTTCCCCCCACAGCACCCATCACTCACGTGAACTTCACCAAGGCCTCGTAACTTCCTCTCTTACCTTCTCTATCCACCTCTTCTTACTGCCAACTAAGTGATTCCAACTAGATACAATTATCACCCTTCAAGAGCTTCCCAGTGCTCTTGGGATAAAGATGCAACTCCAACCTTTGCCCACAAGTCCCATAGGAGAGCACCCTGCCTACCTCGAGGCTCTTGGTGCGTCTTTTCCCACTGCGTCTCCATGCCAACCACATAGGCTCACCTTCCGTTCCCTGTCTCAGACCTTCACCTGTGTTCCCTCTACCTGGTATCTTTCCAGCCCCATCCCCTTGCCTGCACAACTCCTAGCCCTCTGTCAGAGCTCAGGCCAAACCTGGCTTCCTGGAGGAAAGCCATGCTCCTCTGCTAGGTCAGGGCCCTTGTGACACCCACCTAACACCCCAGACACCCACGCTCCAAGTGCCCTGAGCTGTCTGACTCCCTTCCACGACCAAGTTAAAGCTGCCCTAACTCCAACCCTGACTGGTTCCCCAGACTGCCGCGTGTCAAAGCCCTCCGCTTCCAATGGGAGGTCACTTCTATTGGTGCTTGCAGCTTCACCGTGACCTCTAATGTCAACCAAGCCAGCCTTTGTCCGTAGAGAAATCCTAGTCCTTTGATGTCTCGCTGCACCTGTTCTCAGCTTTTGGACAAGAAACCATGTCTTCCTGCATCTGCTGCCAGGTTGGGAGGACTTGGAGCTCTGCTTCTGATCACACCTCCAAGCAATTAAAGAAGAGCAAGGTAAAACCCTGAACATAAAGCCCCCTACCCCCACCTCCCAACCACTAGCCCACTCCCCAAAAGGACACCATCAATTATGTTCCATTTAGCCTTCAAGGATGAAAAGAAAAGGTATTACCATCAAATAAATACATATACCAATGCACGTAAGTATTTATTCATATCCTCTTTATTTATACCAAATGTATTCTGATACATTTTGGACTTAGAAAGCATGGGATTAGTCATCATTCTCACCCCAATTCCTGGTCTTTTTCTGTTTAAATGTCTGCATAATATTACATTGTATGGCTCTATTATTACATTATTACATCATATAGCTGTATTATTTACTTAACCAGTCTACCATACAGATATATAGTTTGTTTTAGTTGTTTGCTGTTACAAACATGTGGCAACAAATATTTTTATATACATATCTTAGTGTGCTTTGTGAATATGTCTATACAGTAAATACCCAGTAATAGAACTACTGGACCAAGAGGGATGTACGTAAATTTCGACAGATACTGTCAAATTATCCTCCCAGAAGTAGACAATTAACACTTCTGGCAACACTGTTTGAGTGTGGCAGCTTGCCTACAGCAAGGCAATACTAGATATTGACCAATTTTTTAATTTTCACTTATCTGTTCCTTGATAATTAACATCTCATCTATATTTCTATAATTATGAATGAGGTTAACCTTGTTGTCATGTGTTTATTTTTCTGTTAACTTCATGTTCATATCCTTTTCCTTCCTGACTTTCATCTTGAATTACTCAATCTTAATTTATATAAATGGTCTGTAAATTGAAGAAATGTGACTGTACTGTTAATATTTTTGTTTTCGTTTTTCTTTTTCTCTTTCTTTTTTTTTTTTTTTGTCTTTGGACTTAATTATTTCAATCAGGCAATATTAGAAAGTCTTAATTTTAGGCCTTGTGTGCTGCTTATGAATGCATCCCCAGCCCCAAATTGTATGCATTGTAATCAGTTTTAAAGAGCTAGACAATGGCTGCGGGCTGTCTCGAAGATTCATTCTAGTGTCTGTCACTGCCCAGCCCCGTTGAGACATCACAGCTTCAAGAAAATGCTGACAGTCTTGGCTGAGATTTTCCCGTACTCACAAATTCAGCCAAAAGAGCCCGTAGAATTGAGGTTCATTCAATTGATTTCTCCCGTGGTTCGAAACTCTTGTCCGGGTTATCGACTGCTTTCAGATGCCCTTTGCACAACCTGGAGTTAGACCCATACACTCAGGTCAATTAAAATCCTTCTCTTAAAGCAAAAGAACCTATTTGAGTGCATTTCCTAAGGCTTTCGGAGAAAAATACCGCCCCGGCGATCTCTGGGCTTCTCTGTGCAGCAACTCCTGCTGAACCATTTCTAAGAGTTGAGGAATTTTTTTTTTTTTCTTGACAGCCTGTGGAGTAGCTTTGTGTGTTTCACGGGAAAGGGATGAATGGGGGTGAGCTGCACTGGGGACTGTTCGAGGAAAATTCAGTATGTCTGAAGCTCTGGCATCACGGGCCTTCCCCCCAGAATTTTAGCTTATAATGCTCAGAGTCGCGCAGTTTTATCAATCCTTTCTCATAAATCGGCCCATTGCTGTTTCACCCAGCAGCACTGAGGAGAGACATACTGCTGTTCTTGATCTTGTTAATGTAGGAAAATGGAGTCTCCAGGAGATGGAGATACTAGAGCAACGAAGGGCTAAGCTGGGTGGCAAAGCTGAGTCTCCTGGTTCTTCCCCAGTTCCCCCGGCCCTCCCCGATCGACGCTGCCTCTCCTGAAATGGAAGCGTTAAGGTTTATTGCAACACCTTTCTGAAAGTAATCATGTGCTCCAGAGATGAAGTAACTCTAAGGAAGGAGGCTGACCTTCAACCTGCAAAAAGAGCTGAGCCCGGTGAGCGTGTTAGTGGTGCAGGGTCCTGCAGACTCCTGGGCACATCCAGCTGGGGCTGCCGTGTAGAACACGGCATGCCTCGTGAAATTTGCATTTCGGATAGACGATGAATAATTTTAGCATAAGCGTGCCTCCAAAATGGCATGGGGCATATTTATACTAAAAAGTAATTTGTTTATTTGAAACTAAAACTTAACGAGATGGCCTGTGTTCTTACCTGTGAATCTGGCGATTCTACTTGAGGAGAGACAGTTTGTCAATAGAGTAAGATTTGTGATATTCTTGGTCTGAGGAAGTATTAGCTGAGTTGTAGCAATGACTTCCCAATATAGAAATGAGGGAGGTCACCTTCTAGCACTTACAATCTCATAGGCAAGGAATACTTTTGCCCATTTTTCTTGGTACCAAACTAAAAAGTGAATGCGATATGTTCGGTCTTTTAAAAATTACAAAAAATACGTGTGAGTATTTATGTATAAAGATAGTCTTGGCATCGTTGTTAACAATTCCGAAAAAAAAAAAAAAAAAGGAATACCTACCTTATGTCAAAATAGGGTTTGGTGAGTAATAAATTCAGTTGAAAGAACACAATGAGATAAAATAATATCCTAAGTTACGTTTAAGAGTGTCGATACAGATATCCTGGACATGGGAGTATGTTGAGGATAGAACATTAAATGAAAAACACAGGTTGCTAAATTTTCATGTTTTTAACATCTCTGAAATTAGGATGAATTTAGGATTAATGGCACCACCATTGCTCTCGGCCAGCTGGCAGTTGTGAGCAATTGTCATCTTTGTGCGTGCCTCAGTCATTGCTGGTCGTGGTGTCATCTCAGTTGAGCTACCTGCACTGTTGGTAAAACATACTTTGAGTTTGAGTTTGCCCAGATGTCTTCCAACATGACACTAAAATTCAGCATTGACATGAAAAGTTATAGTTTTATGCAGAAGCATGAAACAAAGTAGAAGAAACGAAACTTGCTTTCAGTGATACAAATTTTCTTTCTGTCTTGGAGCAACAATCACAGTTACAGATTTTCTTGCCCAGCAATGAACAACCATAGGGCTTACAGAACCCAAGGAAGGAAGACAGGAACAAGTAGATGAAGGGGTGTCAGATTTGGTTACTGAGAAATGTGCAGAAGGATTGGCTGCCACAGGCCGAGTAAAGCAACTGAAGGCAACTAATTTGTTCCTGGGTCACATAACCAGGGACAGGGCAGGCTGGGACAGAGTTAGGGAGGAGAGTCCAGCCCAGTCTCTGAAGGCTCCGGCTGCCACATTCATCCTGTTGACTTCTGATCCGTCCAGGCTGGGATCCAGGCAGCTAATGCTGAAGCAAGAGACTGAGAAGGCTCCACACGATGCCTCAGCCTCCCCAGCCAACCCTCCAAAGAGCTAAAGCAGCAATCTGAATGAAAGGTGAAGGAATGGTTATGGGTGAAGTGGTACAAATAGAGCAGTATGGTGCCACCACTCGACTAGCATTTTATCTGTCATTTGCAACTTGTCCTGGTCACTTGGGAGACTCAGGCAGGGAAATCCTTGGGGCTCAGGCCAATGCACAAATTTTCTTTCTGGTCTAACCCCAAACCTCTGAACCTAAGGTTCCTTCTTCCCCAGCAAAGGGAAGAAGAGGGTTTGCAACTGGAGTCTATAGTCCCAGCTGCAGAGAGGGCAGGAGCCCTTAGGAAACAGGCCTGTGGTCTCCCCTGATGATCAATTATTTCATGCCCCATCCCCAAAAGATGGCTGAGTGTTTCTCCCTTCAATTCTTCCTTTGTAATACCTGCCTAACAACAATAATAATAGTAACAATAATAATAATAAATTTATTGAGTGCTTACTGTATGTTAGCTACTGTATGAAGTATTTTATGTATATAATCTCATTTAATCGTCACTATAACCTGGGAAGGCAGGTATTATTTTCTGACCTTTAGAGATTAGGAAATTTAGGCTCAAGTCATCTGCTGTTAACCACCACTCATAGGACAGTTCCCTGAACAAAGACCCCTGGCTGCTATCTGCCCTCTCCTTTGCACTCCTGCTCCTTGGGGCTGCCTCCTCTCTCCCCTCCCCACCCACATTCCAAGTAGACTACCAAAGAGCTCCCCCACCTTCCTCCATTGTTGTCCCCCCCCACCCCGATGCTCACAGTGGGCGCTCAGCCCTGTGAAATTCCCACGACCCCCTGTGCCTCCCTAAGTCCTCTGGTTCCCCACGGCCGACTGGATTAAGCCTATTGTTTCAGCCTGGCCACTGAGGAACGCTTGGACCTGTGCTGTGAGCCACAGGGCATGGCCTCAATCCAGAACTGAGCTTTATGGGGCATCGCTCTCATGGAGGGCTGGCTGGGGTTCAGTCTGAGTCCCCTGCTCTGATGCCGAGTGCTGCCTCTGCCATTCACTGAAGGGATCGTGTGCATATTATCTCAGACACAGAGTTAGTGAGCGATTCCAGAGTCCCATCTCTTCAACTGAACCGTGAGCTCCCGGAGGCCTTGCACCTTGACCGATGTGAGCCATCAGCAGCGGTCTGTCTCACTCTCGTGCTCCACGGTCCACTGCCAGGCCCAGGATGGTGCTCACCATTTGCATTTTAACCACACTAACACCCCAGCCTGAGGTGTGGACCTTTGGAGGTGATAGGGAAAGCAGGGAATAGCGACAACATTAGAAGAGGCATGAAAGAGACAGCGTGCTACTGCCTCAGGAGCCCAGGTGTGACATCAAGATCACCGACGAAAGAACTCGCTTGGTATCTGGCTCAGCAGACCTGGGTGTCTGTGGCTCTGGAATGGAAGACGAACTCCATGCTGATTCCATTCTCTGCCCGTCTCTGAAACTAAAGGGAAAGAGAAGGCCGTGCGGCCAGGGCAGAAAGGAAATCAATTAACTGATGTACAGGGGCGGGGGAGGGGGTTCCTTAGAGAACGCTCCATCGCAGTGGGGTCTGTGAGAAATGCACTCAGGGCTGGGCACAAAAGCCCCACTGCGGAGAGGGGCACGTGCCAGGATCTGTCCTTCAGCATCGCAGCCTAACACTGGGCCCAGAGAGCGACAGAGGGGACGTCGTGACAGTGCTCTTCTTGGTGTCCTCACGGTCCATCCTTTAACCTCCCTCTGCTCTCTATTCACACCCACCTCACTGGGGCCCTGACTGTCACACTATTTTAACTTGAGTTCTTCCCTCAAACTCGCGACCCCCTGCTCTTCTTTCCTTTAATCATTTTGTTTATTACTGACTCTGGATGTTAACTCGATGAAGGAAGGCACTTTAGTCTGGTTTTGCTGGTTGGTGGGTTAGTTAGTTGGTTGGTGGGCTGGTGGTTGGGTTGGTTAGTTGGTTGGTGGGTTAGTGGGTTGGGTGGGTTGGTGGGTTAGTGGTTGGTGGTGGGTTGGTTGGTTGGTTGATGGGTTGGTTGTTCTTATTGTATACCCACGATATAGAACAGTGCTGTGGACATCGTGGTCTTCAACAAATATTTCTGATTAAATGGATGAGGACTCGCTGGAGATTCTTCTTTGATGTTTAAGGGTGTTTACTCATTCAGTATTTGCTCAGCTTCAGAAGGGCCAGGAAGCCAGGCAGAGGTGTAAAGGGTCTGCATTCTGGGCCATCTCTCATTAACAGTCCAGAGGAGCAGCCTATCTCTTGAAAAACTCTGATGGAAACATAACATTTGACAGAGTGCTAGAGAGCATCTAGATTAATTTTGTCATTTAAAAAAAATGAAGAAAGAAGAACCAAATGCAAAGCATTAATTTTGACTAGATCATAGTTAAAAAAAAAAAAAAAAGGAATGAAAGAAAAACAACTCTAAAAGAGATTTTGGAGATAATTGAAAAATTTGAAAATGAGCTAAATATCTGTGACAGAAAGAAACCTGACTGTGGGTGGTGAACACACAATGCAAGATAGATAGATAGATAGATAGATAGATAGATAGATAGATAGATATAGATAGATAGATACCTCACTGTTGAAAAAAAATGAATTGAATATTAGATGCTGTTAGGGAATTACTGTTAACTTAGCTCTGACAATAATACTCAGGTTAACAGAATGCTCTTATTCTTCAGGGATATGTGCTGGAGTATTGGGGCAGAGTATCGTAAAGTCTGTGACTTATTTCACCTGCCACCAGGGAGAGGGGACCGCTCACTCTTGTGGTGACCTCCCCTTTGGCCCTGGCAGTCAGGTCCCTGCCCCTACTGGTGTTCTGAGTCTGTTGCCACAGAGAAGAGCAAGACTTTCAGTGGGAGAAGGTGACCCATGGGTGACTCCAGTGATGAAACCGGGACTCGCTGTCAACACTCTGTTTTCACTTGGGTCCTGGATTGGGACATTGGTTAGAAAGTGATTTTGATCCTCTTGATAGCAAATCTGATGCCGTGGTAGTTCAGCCCCCTTTCCGGTCCTCCCTGTGCTCAGCCCTGTCCCTCACATGCTTAATTCAACTCCTTCGGCCTCTTTTCCTTTACTAGCCCAGTGTATCACCAATTACTCGATACAGCTCATGACCTTTGTAATTTCTCTACAGCCCACCCTATTTTTCTCTATTCATTAATAAAAACATATTCACCTGTTTCACCTAAGGTTTCAGAACAAATGATAAACAAGCACTCTCAGCTTTGCCACACAAAGAGGAAGGAAACTGAGCACGCAGAAACATCAAGTGTCACATTCACGGGCAAAAATCCTAACGTCAAAGAATCCGAGGAGACCCAGGATTCCCAGTTCGCAAAGGGCTGCCTGGGTCCTGGCAAGCGCTGGATTTGAGGATTGAGCCGTTCCATGGTGACCTTCATTCCTGTAGGATCGCAATCTATCTTATCCTAAAAGAATGCATTCTTTTTGCTTGAGAAAAAAAAAATCATTTTTAAAGACAGCAGGTAGGGCTGTGGGATGTGCTGGAGGACGTTTCTTAAGGATTACAAATAGGACAAGACTGATGTGTTCTCTGAAAGTCAGGGTCCTTGCAAGTACCATGGCTGGGGAATTTAGAGAAAGGAAAGTTGCACATTTGTCTTCATCACGGTTTCCCAAAAGAAGGGGGAATCTAGGCAAAAACGCATCAACTGTCATAGCAGGAGAGAGGCTGATGAAAGTGACCCGGATGTCCGTGGCAAGGCCTGGGAGTGGGAGGGACTCGTCCTGCCCTTTGAAATAATATCTTCATGGTGGCCGCGGCGATCTGTTCCACTTCAGAGGAGAAAACCCAACAGTAATTCCGAAAAGAAGTATGATTGCTATGTCCAGGAAAAGCAACTGAAGAGGTGTGAAGGATGTTAGTCCAGGCAATGCCGGTTATGTGACTTTAAAAAAAAAAAAAAAATCAGTGGACGCCACGGCCCTTGAAGAAAGGCCGGCGCTTTGCGGCCCGGGCGGTTTCCTGCGGGGGCCCGCGGAATGTTTTCCCCATTTCACATGAACGTTTGGGCTTTTACCATGGGCGTGCGGCAGCCTTTGGGAGGCCGAGCTCAACCCCCAGGCAGCCTCTGCCCTTTTCTGGGGGCGAGTTTGCAGGGCGACCTCGGGGGATCTCAGGCACCCAGGGAAGGGGGCTCCCTCCCACAGGCACTTGGGGACTAATAGCTGCGCCACCTGCTGGGGCCATTTCTTGAGATCAGCTGGCAGTTCGTAGGGAAGAAAAAGAAAAAGCCACCCTATATTGTGCTTTCAACCTCCAAAGAAATGTAACTAAGAGCAACCCTAGGGCACGATGACAATACCTGGTAGCTAGGGCCGGCTGCCGTCTTAGTCCCGCGGACCAGGATCATAGAGCTCATGTGATTGCTTTATCACTAGAGAGAGGGCAACAGATAGCTGCCTTTCAAAGCTTAAGGAGGCAAAACGACAAAATGGCCTGAGAAGGAAATGGAGTCATCAGAGACCTTAACAATCACAGCCTCTAACAAGCTACGTTCAGCCGCCAACAGTTATGTTACTGCTTTGGTATGCATGAGCCTTTCCTACCTCACGGTAAACTCCATTTGCCTTGCTCATCATTGCATTACTAGAGCTTAGCAGATAAGGAGGAGTTTAATAAATAATGGTTGGTGATGACAAATAGATTGTAACTACGTCAGCAACGATTCGTTCAAAGGGAGAATGAGATTGGCTTCCAATATTGGTCAAGACCTTTAAGTAGGATGAGCCAAGGAGGTTTTAATTTATTAGGTTCATATGACCAGGTGACTTTTGGGGGGGGGGAGCGTCTAGAATTCTGAGGCGGCGAAAATATGATAAACTGCAGTCTTCCTGTAAGGAAAGAGGTAAACATTTTTAAACCCGGGTTTCATGCGTTCTCCAGGTGCATCTACCTGCTCCAGCCATCAGCCTCCCCTGTCAGCCTGCACTGCACCCCCACACAGCAGGGGGAGGGGGGCGGGGATGCTGGACTTTCCGGTCTTGCTTAGTTTAGTGTGCTCGACCAAAGGTGACGAGGACTTACTGGGCTAAGGTCGTGCCCTCCCTCCCTCCGAATCGATCATTTAATGTGACTTATCAGAAAGAGAAAGAACTGTTTACTTTAAAACCCTGGATCCCATAAAGGGAGAGGGGAAAAGCTCCAAACCCACAGAAGCTCAGAGCTCGCGCCCACGGCCGCCCCAAGCAGCCAGCAGAACAGGAGAGCAGAAGGGTCACCCTGTGGCCAGAGAAACCCCGCGCTCAGAGAAGACTCCTCCTGCCTGGAAGGTAAGTGCCTGTCTGCCCCGTGCACCCGCCAACTCCCGGTGTGAATTAGGCTCTTCCTTTAGGTGGTCGCTAACTCCCAACAGTGGGGCTGAGCTGTGACCTTGGTGTTTCAAAAGACCCCAACACAACACCTGGCAAGGTAAAGTGGTAGACACAGATTATTTGAATTTGTCATGATTATCCTGCTTCTTCAGAAAGCCTGAGAAAACTAGAGACTTCCCTAGAGGTTCGTCTCACCCCCATGAAGGAAAAAGATAAGGTCAGAGAGGAGTCGAGGACCCAGAGGCAGAATGGATCTTTATTTCCACCCTTGGAGTGGCAGTACCTGCAGCCATTTCCCGTTTCGTGATGGTCTGATTTAACAATAGCGTCAAGGCCTTCAAGATTCCTCCCGAAGACTAACTAGAACTGGAGGTGCATTTGACCAGGAATCCCTCCCCTCCCCAAGCCTCGGGCAAGCACACCCCCAAAGCTCACTCTGCTCTAGTCTGTTTCTAAGATGTCAGCATCAGAGTCACCCATCTGTCCACCTAGTGTTGTTCCCATGACAGCAATGGAAGGAGCCGGACATCCGCACAGGAACGAATCCCCAAGCCTCAGCAATGCTCTTACACAGAGTCTGGTGAGGCCCCAGCTTGGCTAAGAATCTGCCCAGTGCCCCCCCCATTCACCCCTGGATAGGTGCATTAAATGCAGATAATAGGTGCATGCATCAGGAGCATCCAGATTTTCCATTCTAGGTGGATTTCAATGAGAAAAGAAATGCTTTTTTTTTTTTTTGCTCTGCATTGAGAAGAACATTCTATTTTTAAATTTCCATGTGCTTTCAAAGTGACAAGACTCAGGCATAGGATGCTGACTTTCTTTGTCTTCATCTAGACTCTAACAACCTAAAAGAATCACATGGATGCCTTTAACACATCTGTTCGAAATGACAGAAAATCTGGATTTGGAATTAAGGAAAAGCATCTCCATTGAATTTTTGCTTTTTAAGACATCTTTGTTTATGTGTTTGGTGCTAATGAATTAGCGTTGCAGCAAGGTCATACTTCCCACTCCCCAAACCACTCCCTTCTTCTAGGGTTTGCTCTCGAATGTGCTCAGCCCTTGGGAATCAGAATATGAAGCAAAGACTTACGAAAAAATAGGAGTTTTGCGCTATTCCTGGTACTTAAAATCTAAGACGTCTTGCAAAGAGCTGTGATGCACACAACATACTTACAGGCTGAAGAATTTGCTAGCGGGTTAGGCTCTGTAAAGGCTTCCTGCCGGTTAATGGAGAGAAACCATTAACATATAATGAAGGGCACACCCAGTGTTGCCTGTTCTTTACACCCACGGGTTCCTGGGGAACTGCATTCTGAATTGAGCACAGCAACTGGAAATGTCTTAGAGGTTCAGTCTAGGTTGAGAAGGTGAAGGACAAGAGACGGAGGCACTACACAGACATTTCATTTGAATACTCAGCCATTTAGGAACGCCTAGTGCGCTGGACCCCTCTCAGGAAATCTCAGGAAGCAGAGAGAGGGGGTGGGGATCACAGTGGCCGAGATCCGAGGAGAGAAGCCAGACGGGATCCTTCCGGGCCTTTTCTGAGCTGTAGAAAACCGTGCTGGCATGTGGACGTGTCACCCTGATTAATATCCAACATCTCTGCCTTGAGCATTGATTTTTTTCCACAGGAAATAATAGGTGTAATTATTTCCCAACCACGTTATAAACCTTCTGTTTTTTATTAACTGATACTATTTAAGTTCGGTTTTTAAATTTGAAAACGCTAGAACAAAGGCTTTTTTTTTTTAATTCCTCCAGAAGGAGAAATGACAATGTGGATTAAAAATATGGATACATCCAAGTAGATCCTGGCATTAACAATGTCAATTTTTTTTGTGTTAGTGACATATTATTGGATGGCATGTGGAAAAAAAATGAAATCATTCTGCTTGTTCATTTAAGCTTTTTTGCAGGTTAACAGGGTTGAACTGGGCCTGCAGAAACAATCAAAGAAGCAATAAAAGATGATGGCCATTACAGTTATGTGTAAAAATTGTGCACAGGGCTGAGAACGTAATAGGCACGCAATAAATATGTTTCTCGATTGACGCAATAATGCCATTAAATTGTTGTACTGCATAATAAAGTATTTCACTAATAGTTTACCAGGAAATTAGCCTGAGGCTCATCTCTCGGCAGTTAGTCCTAGCTTTTCAGGCTCGTTGAGGAGTAGTGTAGAAATAGAGTGAGCTCTAATCGCCCAATTCAAAAGAGCCTTTTGCAAGAAGGAATTTTTATTGTGAATACACACACACACACACACACACACACACTGCTTAAAACTGCTTAAATTCTAATTACTTTTCTCAGTACAAAATACTACATGAACTGTAGAAATTAATAAACGCAGAGATGCAAAAGGAGGAAAAAAAGGAAACCCTAACTTCACCCCTCATAGGGAGTCCTGGTTAATAATATTGGATGTTTTTGCCCTGGCATTTGTGCATTTTTCATGGAAAGGAGCGCATACTGTGTATCTTGTTTTGTGAACGACGTTGTGCAATAACATATCTTGAATCTCTTTCTAAGTCAACAACCATTTTTCTACAACATCAACTTAAATGATGGGGGTATCATAAATATGGCACCCTTTCTATAGTTGGACATTTGCAGTTTTTACTGTTACACACAACACCTTCATGGACAACTTTATAGGTAACTCTACAGATTTGTAGAATTTCTTGGGCCAAAGAAATAGAGCTTTATTTGGGGGAGGAGTTGATAAGATTTACCTGTAGTGCATTAACTTCCTCCTCTCTTTTCTTCTTCCCTGTTTATTCTTCCTTCCTTTTTCTGTCTTTTGCAGATTATTGAAAAAGAGCTTGAAGCATACAGAGTTCACAGAGAAGTGGTGTGGGGCTCAGATGCTGCTGTTAACCCTAAGAAGTGAAATGGGCCCAAGCCCTTGCTCCATGAGAAGAAGCTCTTGCCAGAACCTTGAACTAGCAAATCGTTCACCTCTCATTGATTGTTCCTAAATGAACCAAGAGATTTCTGGAACCTCTTGTCATGGCCAGCAATATCCCTCAAGTGGCCAGGAAGTGGGGTGTTTCTGTCCTAGGTCCATCAGGCAAGGACAAAGCAGATGAGCCTGGCTAACTCGGTAGGAGAAGTGGAAGGGACGAACCAGAGTTAAACACCCGAGTACGTTCACTGCAGCTGCAGCTGCACCCAGAGTGCTGAGGATTGGCGGCCAGCTGTTTTTGGCATGAGTTTGCCTGCAAAAGTGCCCAGGTGCAGAGTTCCACCTGGCAGCAGGTCTAACAGTGGGCCAGGTGGCACTTCCCTGCTGCCTTGCAAGGGGCCCACCCTGTAAAGGCAAGCCAGGGTGGCAGACAGGAACCAAAGGACTCTTAATAGGAAGATGAGGAAATCAACACAGTGAAAAAAAAGGAAAGAAGAAGAAAAAAAAAGGCCGGGGTGGTATACTTAAAGCAAATACAATGTTATATGTCGGTGATGTCTCTGTAAAACCCGAAAGCAAAAAAAAAAAAAGTAGGATTCAACGCTCAAGTCCTGTGAAGTCCGAGTGACTCTCACAGTGCACTGATAACTGCAGTCTATGTTGAAGAGTGTGATTTCGTGGTCTGTGTGTGAATAGGGCGTTTTTACTGAGAAACGCAGAAGAGTTTATTTGCAGTTGATAAAAATGGGCCAGTTTTAGGGCCAATGCAAGGCCCTGGTCAAATGCTAACAACTCAGGTGTCTTCAGTTGGCTCCAATGGTCTCCTTTTCCAGCATTTGGGAGAAGGTGAAGGATTATGTAAAATGCTTTATTTTCTCTCATCCTCGATAGTGGGCAGGAGTTCATATATCAGTTAGAAACCATTTTTAACAGGAAACCCAGTAAACCAGAGAGATTATTCACAGGAAGCTCCCTTTGCCTAGAAAAGGAGTAGTAGTCATGAAAAATTGACTAGTTCCTCTCTCCATTTCCCTCCCTTCCTTACAGCACCCCTCAGCTCCCCCGCACTGCGATGGTGCAAAACGACCGTGGTGAATAAGATTTCAAATCTGGATGCCGCTGTATCCCCTGAGTGTTCCTGAGAGCAGATTGTAGCCCACCTGAATGCAAAATAATTTTAATTTTCTTAGACTGCAGAATTTACCACATTTTGATGGCGAATTGGGACATGTATATAGTGAGGTGGGAGAACTGGGGAGGATCCATTTATCCGTCACATTATTATGGCTTGTAACAGGGCTTCCATTAAGTATTTGTTTCCTAAAACCGATTCCCTCTAGGGAATCTTTCTGTCTCAGCCGTTTTAGAAAGTGGAGGCAAACAGGTTTCTCATCCATCGCCACAGGAAGCCTTCCTGTTGGCAGGAGGCCTGTGTGGGGTGGTAACGGAACAGATGGCAGTGGGTCCCTTCATTAGCGTGACTGTTCCGGAGCGCAGAAGCCTGGCCCCTGTGAGTCTTTCTCTCTTTCCGTTGTTGAAGATGCTCCCCACCTTTGATCCCTCTCTTCTCTGCTCAGGTCATATGGAGCTGGTGCCTCCATCGTCAGTGGCCACGGTGGAATGTGGAGGTGAAGTTCACACCTTCACAGCTACAGCGATTCCTTAGCAGAGCTGTGGAGTGTGACAATGGTGTTTGTGTCCAAACTATCAAACGCCATTATCACACTAAATAGCTACTGTTAGGCAATCCTTCCGCTCGATAAATGCCTTGGCATCTTTTTGGTCTTGGCAAGAAGGTTCATCTTACAGCAGCGCTCCCAGTCATGTGTAATTCTGGAATAAATTCTGGTCCTTTTGTGCTCGTAACCGATATGTCCTCTGAACTTTGCCTCTCACACGCCGTCATTAAATACTTCAGCTGGTGATGAATTTTCTTGTTTTCCTGAGTCAATAAAAAGATCACTGTGCCCAGAGCATCCAGCACAAGGCGAGGCACACGGAAATTGTTCAACCCATGCTTATTGAATTGAAATGAATAATAAAGAAAGTGTTAGACACAGAAAACTAAAACTAGACTAAATCTAGGTTATGCAAGCCACAGGCTTATGGATGCAAAATCGAGGTCCTCCATTCTCCATCATAAAAAAAAAAAAAACCCAACTTCCTAATAGATTCATATATGGCTTAAATGATCTTTCAGAAATGCTAGAACATGTTTGATTTCTACTAATTTTAATCCATCTGGTACCAGGCTGATTACTGAATTTGTGTGCTAGGTTCTTCCTCGCATCTCAATGAATTACCATCGGGAAATGATACGTGAGCTATGTGTGAGTTTCCATAGCAAATCTGACCACTTTAAACCCAAGCAGCTCCCGGGACAGTTGGCCCAGCTGGGCGGTCTGGTTTGAAACACACTCTTTCTCTGCGAGGCGTTTCGAGGAGGGAGTAGGTTCTGCTTGTACAGAGCCAAAGCTTCTCTCCCATGACTTGCTAAATGAACCAGTATATGTTTAATCAAATTGAAAGGGTTGGAGCAACCGCCAGAAACAAGCTTATTCAATTATCAGCCATTCATTATCAAATAAATATGTACTGAGTGGCTGCCATATGTCCGGCTCGGCCCTAGGCACAGGCGATACTTTTAAATTTTATATGTCCGGTGCTCGCCGGCTCACGTTCTGTTTGGAACCATTCTGATTCAGTTATGTTTCTTAGGGAAACAAATGAGCAAAACTTTGCAAAATCATTCCCAGCCCCTTCTGGAAAACACCAGCAGGTACAGCCGCACGTCTCCCATACATTGCCAGGGCTACGAGGTCATGAGATGCACCCCCCACACCCCCCCCACTCCTCCCAAGAAAAGGAAGTGCATTCCAGCCTGTCTGCATCTCCTTCCGCCTCCCCTTTCTTCCCTCCTGACATCATCCCCTGTCAAGAGGAGAGCCATGAAATGACTGATGCCCTGACGTTGCTCCGTCCTGTTTGACTGGAGAGGGCGCTCGCCGAGCGGGCATGGGCGGGGGCGCTGCGGGTATCTCGGCCTCTCCTTCCTGGGCACACTATTCTCCCTCGATCCATGCAGCACAGGCCGAAGACGACAGGTGTGGGGCTCCTTCCCAGGCGGAGCGCGGAGACTGGGAGGCTCCTGGCACCGCCTGTCATGCAGCTGCAGCTGGGCCTGGGTCTCCTGGATCCAAAGTCCTCCTTTACGGGTCGCCTCCCCAAACCCTCCTGCTCCACGGCCGAGGCCATGCAGAAGCTGCGTAAATCATACCTGTTCGATCACTGTCCTTGGCCCCCTCTCTGCTTTGTCATGAGATTCTGAGGGAAAGCCTGGAGGATGAGAGGGGGGTGAGTCATATGACAACCTGTCCCTGTGAGGATTCACAATGCAGAGAAAGCCAAGTGCGGTGAAGCTCCGTAGTCATGAAGTGAAAGGGAAGAGAAGGCAAGGAACATCTAACTCGTTGTTCTGGGGTCAGGAGGGGGCGACCACACTACCCAACAGGGACCAGCTGACTCAGTAAGGCAGCAATGACTGACCCAGAGCCTTCAAGGCGCAGTGACAATGCGAAGCCGGCTCACATCCTCCTCCTCCTCGCTCCCACTCACCCCGAGATTTTGCTCAGATGGAACTGAACGGGGAGCAAAAGGAAGGGGGGCATTGTACGTCTTTGGCTCACATAACGGCTCATGATGATTCCTGCCTGGACTACTTCTGCATCCAAGGCTGGGGACCCGTTCTCTGTGTCGCTCTCCAAGGAAGGCAAAGCTGCCGCTGCTCGTTTTAAAGCTGAAGTAACACAATCCTGCTGCCCCGAATCTCTGATTACAGCATCCTTCCCCAGACCAGCTTTTATCTCCCCCGCACTCCGCAGGATGATGACTGCCCGTCCTAGCCAATCCTCCCCAATAAAGCATGCCTGGGGACACTTGCTGGCTCCGAAGGTAGTTTACAAGATGAAAGACTCCACTTGGAAGTGCAGATGAAATCACACTTGAGCTGGGAGACCACGCCAGGGCTTTTCCTCCCCAGGAGACAGTCTTACTTTGCTTTGTGAATCACACGTGTGGCCCCACAGAGCCTTTCATCTCTGGACAATGTGTATCTCAAACGTGACAATTGCCACTTAGGACCTGTCCCATGTTCTAGCCAGCCCCAGAGGATGCGATGACAATAGAATTTAGAACTGGAAACCAGTTTGCTCTTTGTTCTGATGAGCATTAAATTGAAGCCCAGAGTGGCTAAGGAATGAACCGATGTCATCCAGCTAGCCCGGACCTCAAGGCGAGGTTTCCAGGCTTTGCCACTTCATTCCTGGGTGGGCCCCTGGGGTCACGAACAGGAGCCAAGCAGTGCTTGCTGAAGGAGTGGCTGGATGCTGTGCAAAATCCCCTTCCCTTTGATTCCCTTTGAGAGCTGTCTCCTTCGGATTTCACAGGACACCCCGCTGGGTGGCCAGGTCCCTGTTTATGCTCCCTCTTCATCGCATGGTCTGCTATTCACTGGACAGACTGTGTGCCTTGTATTGTACTGGGCTCTAGGGACACAGAGGAGAAGCCTGGGTCCCTTCCCTGGGCTACTCTCAGTCTAGACGTTAGACAGTCACCTAAACAAAGCCACGGAGGCCTCAAGGAACTAGATGCCATCACGGAGTCATAGGGAGGGTGCCCAAAGACTTTATGGTGCTTTCATTACTTTCCAGATGAAAAAACACTGAGTCTTTGACATTGTAATCTGTTTTGTTAGTATTGGGAAAATAATCGCTCTTGTTTGTTTCGATGATTCTATTGCCAATAGGTCATAGATAAAGGACACTTTATGGTTTTGGTGGTGGTGCTGTAACATGAAGACCTTGTTGCTTTTACTTTGCCCGTTGGCAGCGTAATGAGCAGCACAGGATCTTTGAGGGGCCTTTTTAAGTGTTAGGGGATGGATTAGAACACTTTTCAGTTGCGCGTGAGAATTTTTACGTCTCACAGGAGCTGGCTGGGTAAGGTGTGAGCCGCTTGTCTTCCACTGCGTGGGCTGGGTTCACGCTCACAACACCAGGTCCTCCGTCATGGGGAACCTACCCCACGCGAATGCCTCAATGCCCCTCGGTCTCCCTTCTCTTGGCACCGGCTCAGGTATCTACTGGGAACAAACCTACGCCAGGAGACCCCAGGGCCTGTGGGGAGGTGGAGGGATGGGGGCATCCCTTTCATCTCTTTGATTTCCAAGTTCTCTCCCAAGCTTTCTAAAGGAAAAGCAGGGATTTCAAAACATATACACAAGGTCGCAAAACTGTAGGTAGCTTCTGAACATTTCATAAGGCCTAGTCACAAGAGAGCCTAATTTTAAAAACTGAGTCACTATTTATGCTCGGAAAAAAAAGATTTTATAACCTAGATTTATCGTGTATTTAGAATATTAGAACACTGTGCATAGGATGCAAAGATGAATAAGACAGTTATCATTCATTCATTCATTCAACCATCATTAGGCCATGTGTTCCTACTGTGTGTCAGGTGCTATGCTAGTCACTGAGAATTCAAAAATAAGATACTCTTTCCATAATATAGTGCTGAGTCTGGAGAGGACACAGGCAGGCAAGTGAGTAAGAGCAGTAGTTAGTCACAGGTTCCTTAAAGCAGGTACGGAGTCTGTGGGAAAGACATGATTAAGAACAAGGGACAAGCACTCCAGGGAAGAAACACTCGGGTGCTTTAGGCAGCCACCCAATTAAAGAGAAATTCATGGCCGTGGCAGTGACGCGGAGAAGTTTTCACCTTGACAGAGCTTGAGTTAGTTTCAGTTTTCTGGGCATCACCCAGCAATTCCCTCCAGAGAGCAACTGAACTGTAAGGCTAGAATTCATTTGGTGAGATTTTCCCCCTCTCGAGCATGTAGCCAAACATCCACAGAAAAAGATCACCTTTTAAATTAAAAAAAAGCACATTATACTATTTGGCAAGTGACCGGGACAAGTGTGTGTGTCTATGTGTGTTTGTAGCGCGCACGTATATAAAGAATTTTAATTTCTCAAAGGAGCTGGAAAAAATGCCTTTGAAGTCTCATTCAACTGGGACTTTTTTTTTTTTTTTTTTTTTTTTGAACCAGAGAACAGCCAGTGCTGTGATCTCCAAATGAGGCTGAAATGAGCATCGTTGGCATCCCAGCCCTCACTCTCTGCTGTGATACTGCCCCCTAGTGGTAAGTGATAAGTGGTAAGTGATGCCCCTGCACATCACACCCTCAGTGGTTCCAAAGATTTCAAGTTTGCTGCCTCCGTGTTCCAAACTGATTGCACTGAGAGCTCCCTGCTAGCAGAATCCAGCTTTGATTTTGATAAAGTACGTTTTCAAAGGCTTGAAGGAGGGATGGAGAGGCGTGGAAGAGATTGTTCAGTCGAGTGTTCATTAGGCACACCAGACAAGAACTAATCGTGTTCTACCTAGAGAACAAGTCCCTTCCTTCTCACTTTTCTGGCACATTTAGCCCAGTCAAGAGCTAATTGAAGTTCTTTCCTTTTTAAAGGCTGCCTGTCTTCTACACAGCACATCCTGTCTTGATTTTTCCGCTTGGCTTTCAATGGCAGCTGGAGTTAAAGAAGTTAAGAGATTATCTCCTGCTCTTTGGATACGCCCGCTACTGTATTTACAGCCTCTGTCACTGAACACTGACTGCCTATGCCCGAGACTCCGCCTGGTCTCTCCTAGTTCTCTGCATGAGCTCAGGCTCTTTCAGATCAGACCTTTGCTCAGTAATTAAAGTGAAATGCTGGGTTGGATAAAACTTGGGAATGGCTGCCGTCTGTGTCCCAAAGAAATGGGCTACAAATCACCACCCCAGACTGTCGGTGGTATGTGAGGAAACTTTGATTGCGAGAAGCAACTTGTTCTTAGACGACCTCAGGCAATTCATTCTCACAGCAATATTTCTTAAGCATCTTCTATGTAAAAAAACACTGAGATTTTCTGAGGACACTTTCTTGGAAGGAGCCACAGGGCAGGAAAGGGACAGGAATCATGGGGAGGTCCCAGTCATAAGGCACGCCTTGTGGAAAGTGGCAGACAGTCAGCATTCATGAGCACTTCAGAGACCGGGGTTATCTGGTCACTCCCAAGGCTGTAGAAATAAATCAATTCTCTACCATATGGTGATTCGTTTGCTCTCTTTTTCTGTTCTTCCAGCTGTCATTTCTGTCTCCATCCTCACCTGTGGATCTGTTCACCTATAACCATTGCTTTCTCAGGTCTTCTGCTAATTCTGCGGTCTCATGGCCCCTGCTACTTGATGACCTCTGCTCGCCTGCCTCTTTTGGGTGTTTATTCAGTTTCTTCATGTGCTACCAAGCGACTTACTCCCTCCTGTAGCTCCAGTTTGGATCCCTAAGCCAGAGAACTGATTATGTGAACTAATCAGTTCACATTAAAAAAAAAAAAAATCCAAAGAATACGGTTTCATTACATGTGAAATACAGATGAAATTTAAATCTCAGTGTCCACAAATAAAGTTTTATTGGAATTTACCAATGGTCTCCATTTGCCCAGACTATCATAGTTTAGCATTGAAAGTCTTATATCATGGAAAACCCCTCGGTCCCAGGAAAATTGGGATGTTCGGTCACCTGGAACACAGCCAGACTCATTACACATTGTCTATGGCTGTTTTCACACTCCAATGGCAGAGTTAAGTAGTTATGACAGGGGCCATGTGGCCTGCAAAGCCTAAAATATTGACTCTTTGGCTATTTATGGAACAAGTTTGCTAACCCCTGATCAAGACCAAGGAAGAGCAGATAATTCATATGATAAGGCAAGGGACTGTACCTGATTGTTACTATCATGAGAGTGATGACCAAACCTATTTATTTCCTCCATTGGAAGCTGATTCGTTTTAAAAATCTAAATTAGGTCACATCACTCTCCTGCTCAGGGTCTTTCAATGGCTTCCCATCCCACTGGGAATAAAACCCCAGGATCCCATACATCACTCCTCCTGCTCTTCTCCTGGCTCACTCCAGGCCCACATTCATGACCTTGCTGTTCTTTAAACATGCCAAGTGCATCCTGCCTCAGGACCTTTGCACTTACTCTTTCATCTGTCCAGACTGTTTCTCCCAGATACATGCGTACCTTGCTCCTTCGCCTCATTCTCATTTCTGCTTAAAGTTGTCCTTTAATTGAAGCTTCCTTCTTCAATGTAGCATTCTTCACCTCCTTACATCACTTATTCATTTTCTGTGTCCACAGTAAAAGGACAGGCACACGAGGACAAGGACCTTGCTGAGTCCCCAGCTCACGGAACAATGCCGATTACACGATGGGCTTGAGAGAAACATTTGTCGAATTCATAAATGGTGAGTAAAGCCAAGAATTTTTTGCAGGTCTCTGGGTTATGTCCCCACTCGTTGGACCGTATCACTGCTAATCAATAGTTCATTTTAGCCAATATCTGCCCTGTTACAATTACATAGTTGGCTCGCTCTGTCACCCACTGGCCTCTTTTCCTGCCAAACACCTTGTCTTTAATCATGCTACATCTGCTCTGGGGATACCTTGTGCCAGATGCCAGCTTGAAATACTGCCACTTCCCTTGTCCGAAGGATGGAGGCGTCATTCCTCCTGAATCGGGGCGACTCTTCAACCCTCTGAAACTGACGATGACATTTCACACTTCGATGCATTTTCTAGGGGAGGGTCCGGAGCTGTCATGCAGCCCTCAGGATGTCATTCAAACCTCAGCCTTCAGAAGGCCGAGGGGCTCTGATTTGAAGCAACAACAGTCCTTTTGCCTAGACATATGCCAGGTGCTCTAGTTAGAGTTACAGGCTGTCCTGTAAGGCTTCCTCTCCTCTGTGATCAGCGCTGTGTCCTTAGTACTCAGCTGGTTTCCCGGGGATGCTCTCTCGGCCCCTCCGGAAGGTTCTTTCCTTCTGCCACATTCTGAGGCCTTGTAAACCAACCACCAGACTCCTCTGTGGCGATCGGACCTGCAGTGGCTGCCTCACAGCGGCTGCTCTCCCCCGGCTGTGGAAAGTGTTGGGAGCTCAGCCTCCCGCAAGCCACTGTGGGAATCAGAGACACTCTTCCAGGAGCAGCCGCCTGCCAGGCTCCGGCAGAATGGCTTAAAATGGGCTTCACGAGCCAAAGGCCTTATTTACACGTTCTGTCAAGTGTCCATGCTGCGGGATTTGTTTCCTGCCGAGGTCCCTGCTTGCTTCCCAGAGCCGAGGCCACCCAGCCACAGGAGTAGAGACCCAGGGTCCCTGAAGTGTCCTTTCCCTCAAGGGGACAGAGGGCACAACCCTTCCTAAGAGTGGCCCAAGGGAGAGCACTTCTCTCTGACATTCCCTCGGCTTTGAAAGGATGTTCCTTTCCAGGAGAAGGATCATTCCCAGACGCTCCTTCTGCAAAGACAGAGGCCGTCTCTCCCTTTCTGAGCAAGGAGGGAGGTGCCAGCTCTGTGCCACTCTGGCTGTGCCCAGAAAGCGCCTGCCAAGAGCACCGGCAGGCCTGCACTTAGACTGACCGTCTGTCATCATCATCATCATCATCACCATCACCGTCATCGTCGTCATCATCATCATCACCGTCATCGTCGTCATCATCATCATGATCACCATCACCATCATCTTAAGACTCTTTGGCCCTGGAGAAACCTTAGGGCTAGCCCGCGGAGTGTTGTGAGTTACAGACTAACTCACGCTAACACGCCAGCACTGCTGAGCCAAAGGGCTGCGTGTCCTCTATGGGCTCGGTGAGGCCTCGGAGGGGAAGGTACCCTCAGCGTCTGTCAGCCACAGCACTCAGCCCGCTGAACTCGGGCTGGCGAATTCTTTGTTAGTAACTGCCCTGCACATGTGGGATGTCCAGGAGCATCCTCTCAGCTGTGACAACCAAAAACGTTTCCAGACGGTGACAAGTATCCCCTGGAGCGACATCACCTACAGTGGAGAAGACTGTTCGAGGGAACTATTTCTTGATCCGGGACTTCACGGCAAGAGGCAGAAGCGACAGGGGCTGAGAGGGGCTGGCCAGACAACCTTGCTGAGGCAGATACCATCAAATGTCCCACAGAGCAAAGTTCTTGAGGAAGGACGAGGCCAAGGGCCGGGTTAGGTGTAAAGTCGGAGAACGTGAGAAGGGACAGGGCCCAAGCTTGTGGCGGGAGGGGTTCCCGAGAGGGGAACACAGACGACAGGCTTTGGCTTAGGAGGGAAGTCTTCGGGTCACAGGGGACACACCGGGACCTCTGCCTGCCCTGGCTTCAGAGGCGACCCACCCCAGGTCATCTCCTTAAGCAGAGGCCCAACCTGCTTGAAGCCACTCTCTGTTTTGTTGTTGTTGTTGTTGTTCAGGAAAATACTGAATACCCACTACATGCTGGGGCTCCCGCATAGAGAGAGAAAACATATTTCTGTCTTAAGAAGAATAGAGATTCAACGAGGCAATTGCACCCGAGTTCAAGGAGACAGAGGTTCGGTGGCTCCGAGGGCGCAGGCTTGGGTTTTCACAGGAAGACTGACTTCCTGCCGGAGGTGACATCTAAGTGGACACTGTGAAGACAGTGGAGGTTTCTTAGACGAAAGAGGAGGGAAGAGGCGTCAGCGTCTAGGGTGCTACTGCCTAAAAGTCCTTAAAAGGGGACAAGACTTCGCTCTGCTTTTAATAGAGAGTGAATAGCAGAGCAAACCTAAGGGCCCTTAGGGCCCTGGGGCAGAGGTGGGGGTGGGGTGGGGTTGGGGGAGCAGGAAATTGCACGAGAGGAAGGCAAAAGAAAACACACCCCAGTTACAGCTGTGGTTCCCAACGTGCCGTATCAACACCACCTTGGAGCTCGATAGACGTGCAAACCCTCTGACCCACCCCAGACCGGTGAAAGCAGAAGCTTCTAGGGAGGCCCCCAGGGTCTTAACAAGCCTCTGATGAACCACTGGGCTGCGGGCCTGGTTGCCGCGGTGCTCATCAGTGTCTAATGAGAAAGCAGCAGTGGCGATCAATCAGCCGATCAATCAGCCGGCGACCCTTGCCTTAGCAGAGAACAGCTGAGTGCTCTCAACCTCGGCTGCACAACAGCACCACCCCGAGAGCTTTAAAAACCCCCGAGGCCCACGCTGGGCCCCGCCCCAATGACATAAGAGTCTCTGAGGAGGACCCAGGCGTCGACAGTTTCTAAAGCCCAGCAGGTGACTCCAACGTGAGCTGAAATGGAGCCCTACGGCAGTAAAAGGAGGGATTCACAAGGTACGCTGTTTTGAACGATTGTGAGAGCTTTATTTTTAAACAGGAACAACTTACATAAAAGTATGTGTCAGGTTCCAAGTAATTCAGACAAAACACAGCTTTATTTTTCTCTCCTTCATAAAAAATCAGGAGATAAAGAGCCTGGGATTGGGGCGGCAGCTCCACAGTGTCTTCAGAAATTTGGGGTTTGCTGGGTGTCCACTCTGTTCTGTCCTCATGGTGACAAAACGGTTACTAGCACTCCAGCTATCGAGTTCATGTTCCAGGAAGGAAAATCTTAAAGGACGCAGGGCAAAACGGGTAGTTGTCCTCTAGCTCAAGCCCCTTTAAAGAACACTCCTGGACGCCCCACCTGGAGATTCTGCTTCGATTTCATTGGTCGGAACTGACACAGGACTCCCCTCAGCCGCAAGGAGTCTGGGAAATGCAGTATTTCTAACTAAGCACTTTACCACTATAAAGAATATTGGGCTCTGTTTCTAAGAAGAAAAGGGAAATGGATATTGGGTAGAGAGAATGGCGAGAGGGTGGTTTTTTCTCTCTTCCCCATATGGACTGTTCTGGTAGCAGAGAGGCAGAGATATGATACAGCCTGGGTGAGAAATGGGTCAGTGCAGTAAGAGTGGACAAAAGAATACAAAACAAAGTGCAGTTTTTAATCCTTTTCCCCCAAATAGGCTTTTCAGAATCAAAGGTGAAGCAGGGTATAGTTTCCTCTTCCCACCCCGGGAGGAGGGAATAGGAGAGCAGCATGGACCGTGGGGGACGGGTAGGACCTTGAAGCCTGTTGATTGGGGTTGGGGGTGGGGAAGATGCCTGAAGGACCAGGCCTGCGGAGGAGGGATGCTGAGGAGGGCGCCACCTGGAGGCTGAGTTCGTTATAATTTTAGCAGCCACATTAGCTGTCTACTGGTCACTGTGGAGCGACCATTCCATGACAGCTGCCTGCTCAGGTCCCTAGAATGCTAGGAGGGGACGTCCAGACATCTGTCCATGCCCGACACTGGCTGAGCCCCTGCACCAGTGCCACGTCTGAAATACCCCTCCCTTTCTATGGCCTGTGACAGTAACAGCCTCCTCAGAGATGGGGATTGGACCCCAGAGCTGCAGTTCAGGTATGCACAACAAAGCCCAGGCCCCCAACAGTGGTGGAAACCCCTCTACCCACACTGATCCCGACATGGGCCAAGCATGAGGAGTGTCTGGGAGCGGGGGCCAGCACCCAGCTCTGTGCAAAACAAGGGAAGTGACAACTCACAACTTTGAGAGAAAGCAGAGTGACCTTTGATTTGCCCACTCACATGCTGCGCATTTAGGACCGTTCATTGTGTGTGTATCTACAGATGCTGTAAATATATGCACGTGTTTATACAAACCGCGGCAATTCTCTCGAGCTGTTGTACAATAAAGATAAAGGGTTAAAAATAGAACAGACTAACGTTCTTTGGTGCAGCATCTCACGAGCAGCCTGGAAAATTCAACACTGCGTAACGAGGCAACACACCCAGGGAGGTCTCTCTGTCTCAAAGAAGCAAACAGGGCCCAGGCACTGAGGCCTGGCATCAGAGGTCAGCTCGAGGGCCGTGAAATGGGGAGGCCAGCCAAGGTGGCCTGGGGAATCTTTTTTTTCCTTGCTTTGATATTCACGCTGGGGCTGGTGTCTGAAGCGGGGCTTGGAGGCGATGTTTAAGGACTGAGCCCCTGGCCCGTGGCATCTGACGCTGCCTCCTGGTGGACGGCGTCAGAACTGAGTTACGTTGTAGGACATCCAGCTGGTGCCACAGATGTACTTGGTGGTGATGGAAGAAGCACACTAGAGACTTGAGGATAAGCAAGGGTTATAGTCGAGGGTCCCCCGTAGGGTTGCATTGAATCCTGCTGCCGGAAGTAATTAAAAGTTAGTTCAAAAGTCCCACCCCAGGCTCCATCCCAGACCGATTCCGTAAGAAGCCCTGGGGTGGGACCTAACACCGGTATTCTCAGAAGCTCCCTGCTAATCTCCCCCAAGGTTATTAGGTCTGAATGGTTTGGGGAGGTTCCCAGAGAAGGTGACTTTGGGTAGAGATGAGAAAGATAAGGCAAGAGCTGAGAGAAGTTCCTGAAAAAACACCCAACAAAAGATATAAAACCTGGGGGGATTCTTCCAGTAATTCAGGAAAAAAAAAAAAAAAAGGCCTTATTTGCCTTTAAAAATGGATTCTTCTTTAGGAAACGCTGGCCTAAGAATCAAAGATAACGCCCAGTATCCCCAGACATGGAACCTCAAAATTCAAAGCAACTAGGAAAATTTTTCTAAGGAAGGAGCATTCTACTTACTGCAGGATGGTAACGGCACGGCTGGATGGGGAAAGATTTTGCCTGGCGGGGCTTGTCAGGACCCCGCCTGCTACGCCAGCGACCGCGTGGGGAACTGGGACTCTAGGGGGTAGAACAGCGACAGCATGGGGCGGGCAGGCGGGGCAGTGGGCCCCTCTCCCTACGTTCTCTGCGGTGGGGTGGTTTCTCTTCCTTGGCTCAAGCCTGTCACTGAGAGGGAGACAGGGGGAGGCGATCCGCGGGCTCAGGACCACGTGGCATGTAAACCCGCAGTCCGGTGCGGTGAGGGGTTTGTTGGCTTTATCGGTTTTCCGTGACGCAAATGTGGAAACAATAGAAAAGGCTGTATCGACCCTCAAGACCGTGTCGCGAGCCACCGAGGCACCGTTGGCAAGATGTGTGTGACCACAGACGCCGACGATGACAAAACGGGAGACCCCCTGGGGAGCCGCAGCAGCACCACGGAACCGATGATCACGTGCGAGCTTGGCTGCCGTCTGCCGCTTCTGAGAAACACGCAGGGCGGCCTGCACACGGCGGCTCCCACTGTGGAAATGCGTCTGCCTGACCGGCTGCCGAGCTTCCCCACCTCAGCCAGTTCCCGCTGTCCTTCAGGGCCGAGGTGACCTGCGTGCAGGGTCGGCCCCTGCCCTGCAGAGCCCGGGGGAAGCTGCCCAGAGAGGACATTTCCAGAGGCTGAAATGGACAACCCAGTATGGGTTCTGCCTCGCTCTGGTTTCTTCTTCCCTTCTCTGGATCACCCCCAGCTTCCCATGACTGGCCTCTGAGCTTTCTCAGACTCGGGGTCTTTCTGGTTTGCCGGTTCCCTCCTCTCCTTCCTGCTTCCTGGCTCACAGGTGTGTCATGTGCTAAGGTGCTCTGCCTTCTGCTTCTCTGTCCTGCCTCCTTCCTGGGCAAGCACGACATGCCCCAGGTCCCAGCTGCTCAGGGTTTGTCCCCTGTGAAACCTCCAGCACCTTATGAAGCCACAAAAACAAGCCCAGATCTCTGACCAACTAGCAAAGAGCCTGCCTCCAGCACGCCCCAGCCTGCTCCTCCTTTTCCCTTATGCGGTGAAATGCCTCCTGTGCTTCTAGGTGAATGTGCTTGTTTTTGCCTCCAAGGATGGTCTTCTTCACCCTGCTTCTGAACCTCCACTCTTGAGATCGTCCCTGTGGAAACTACCTTCCTTTCTTCTCTCTGCTGATCCATCACCTTTTATGTCCTGCTCAAAATTCACCTCTTTCAGAAAGATAGAAGATGAAAGAGGAGTTGGAAGCTGGAAGGGTGGATTGATCAAAGCCATGCTTATCTAAAAGCAGCAGGAAGATAATGCAGGTGGCTCGGCAGTAATCTCTGGGCTGTTTTCATGCAGCGAGGGGCTCTTTGATGCTTGAAAGGGAGAGTTTTTAAGAGCTGTGCAGCAAGATTATCAAAATTGTGATTACCTAGCCCCCTTAAGAGACTTGGGGGCCTGGGCTAGGCTTAATAGAGGGGCTGTATAGCATGAGACACACACAACAGTGTGAAATGACTTTTGAAAACTGAATCCTGAAAAAATATATTATGTAAATTCATCGTATGACATGATTTCTTCTCATTTTCCTCTTAATATTAACAATAGGAGAAAGTATCGTTCATTTACAGATGTAGACCATTTTTAGGTAGCATTTTATTATACTGTCTTCACCCAGTGAATCGTGAAATGATTTATGAAAATCATTCCTCTGTTTGAATGAGATATAGATATTTATAAATAAATGACTTCTCCAAGCTAAAATATATATTATATATATTAATTATATATTATATATAAGCTTAGTAGTTACCATAATAATTCATATTTATTAAAAGCCACTCTAGGTCAGTTATTTTTTATACATAATTTACGTTTCATGACCCTGCAAAATAGGCATCATGATACTTACTTACCAGATGAGGAAGGTGGGTTCAGAGAGATGGAGTCACCCCCCCCCCCCGCCCCAGCTCACCCAGCTGGTGGTAGAGACTAGACGCCTCACTGCTGGAGACCAGATGTCTCGCTGCTCCTCGCCCTGCTGCCTTCCTGCGCTAGGTACATTTTCAAGTCCAATCATCTCCCAAGGCACGGAGGGAAGCTAGAGGTTTTCGCCATATCAAATTAACATAAGTAAAGACGTCCTTCTCCTCATCAGAGGAGAATAGTGACGTGGACGGGTCAGAGATAGCCATTCAGTGAACAAATGTTTATCCCAAGGTCTTCTACGTGCTAGATATCGTCTAGGAATCGGGATACAGCAGCGAATCAACAGAAAAACGATCCTGCCCTTGGGGAGTGTACATTCTGGTGTGGAGAAGATAGATAATTTTAAATAGAGAAAAATATTATTATAGCACATGGTGATAAAGGCTGTAGAAATAAAGCTCAGAAGAAATAAGGGGGACAAGGGAGGGAGCTTGCAGTTTTAACTGAGATGGTCAAGGAAGGACTCCCTGAGAAGGTAACTTTTGAGCAAAGACATGAAAATGGTGGCAGATATCTGGAGAGGAAGTGCACAGGTCTTGCGGCATGAGTGGTCAAAGAATGACAAGGTCAGTGCTGTGGGACCTGAGCGAACGAGGCCTGAGATGAGGTGAGCGGAGGATTTGGGAGGCAGTTAGGATCTCACTGGCCTTTGTGGTGAATCTGGCCTTTGCTCTGAAGGAGATGGGAAGCTGGGGAGTGTCGCAGCCTTCTAAGAAGACAAGCAGCGTTTTGTGACTTTAGATCGAGGAGGATCACGCTGGCTGCTCTGTTGCAGACAGCCGAGGTGGGGGCAAGGATGCAATTACGGAGAGAAGTTGGGAGGTCCCTGCAGAAAGCGATGGCCCAGGCGGTAAGGACAGAGGTGATTCTGGTTATATTTAAAGAGAGAACAGGATTTGATGATGGATGGGATGTGGTGTCTGAGAGAAAGAGAGGAGACGAGAATAACGGCCAGGTTTGGGATCTGACTCGGTGGAGGGGTGAAGTCGCCATTCCTTGAGATGAGGAGGCTGTGGGAGCAGCCTGGAGGAAAGTCGGGGGTCATGGGGAACAAACCAGCGTTGAGACTCCAGGTGGAAATTCAGATGGAGATGCTGAGTCGGCTGTGGGGAGACAGGTCTGGAGTTCAGAGCGATATTCATTTGAGAGTCATCAGTGTGTAGATGTCCTTGGGTGTCACAATTCTCAAGTTCACAGCCGGCCTGCTGCACAGCTCAAGAGGGCACCGTTCTGATCTCTCCTGTGTGAGGAGAGGCTTTGCAGTAAGGCCAGGGTTTGCAGGTTACTTGTAGAGCCAGTGCCAAAGGGTCGGGGACCAAGTGAAGACTGGAAGAGGCTGTTGGAACAGATGAGAGGACCGGAAGTGGGGATACGGACTGTACCTAGTGCGTGTCCATGGAGAGACAGCCGGAGCTGGATGAGCAGCGAGAAGGATGAGAGGGGGTGGGCGGCTTCCGTCAGGGATGGGGGCAGGTGTTAGCACGGGGCTTCCAGTGGGCGTTCTGACCCGTGTCCTCAACTTTACGGGAACGAACAAAAAGAATGAACTGCGTGGAAGTATACTTGATACACAGAGAAAGTAGAAAACAGCCACACTCCAAATCACGGTCCACATTTGGGTGTTGGGATGGGGACACAGGGCCCAGTCAACAAATGTTTATTAAGCATCTACTGTGTTCCCGGCTCCTTGCGGGTGAGGAATACATTAGCAAACGAAAGAGAAAAAGGCCTCCATCCTCACAGAGTTCACATTCTAATGGGGGAGGCCGACACGAACCCCAATACATCGGTCAACCCCACGGCGTCAGGAGCTGGTGTGAGCACAGGGGCATCTGCGAGGGATGGGATGAGACCTGCGAGGTGGCGTTAGGATGTGAAATCCGTGGTCAGGCGGGGGACAGTTTCCTCAGTGAGGGCATGGGGTTACACCATGGGAGGGCTAGGGCGGGGAGAAGGGCGCCCCAGGAAACTAATACGGACGCCAAGGTAAGTGTTGTGGGCAACTTATCCCTGGGAAGAGCCGCTACCTTATTACGCCTCATAGATGTAGGTAGAGAAAGAGGAAGTGATGGGAAGGAGAGGGAGACGGAGGTGAGACATCCCATTGGAGTTGCTTCCGATAGCTCTGGTCCCTAAAATAGAAGCGGACGGCCTGGCTTTTCTTAATTATATCTAACTACGAATGTGACTTTTTGAAAAAAGCCCCTGCGATGATTTCTAGCTGGGACCATTTAGAGATGATCTCAGATTAAAAAAATTCTTGATCTAGCGGCACAATCAGTGCCTGTAAATACTTTCGCATCGTAGAGCTGAAGCCTGTGCTCACGCGACCGTACAGATGCCTTTCAACCTTTTACAAAACAGTGTTAGAACAAGCAGCCCTCAGAGGGGGTCGGAGCCGCTAGAGCAAAGAGTTGTAAAAAAAAAACCCCTGTACCCTGCGCTGGGAGGCAGAAACGCTTCTTGTGTCTCTTTGATTGAAGCCCAAGTGGCATCTGCAGGTCTAAATGGAGGGGGAAATGCAAGGCTGTTCACTTGCGAACACGTGGTCCAGAGGAACAGAACACACGAAAGGGACACAAGCCAGAACCAGGCGGTGGCAAGCGCCTCCCATCTGCAGGGAGCTGGACACTCGCCCAACACACACACACACACACACACGCAACTGTGTGTATATTTAGAAAAGAGAGCACTTTGTAATTACAAATAATTGTTACTTCTTTTGACGTTCTTTTAATAAGAGTCTATTGAAACCCTTCGCCATTGTGAGGCTTATCAGAAGCATGGCCAGGCAGGCACCAGCACAATAAGATAACGTGACTATTAACACAAGCTCGCCGTCCACGCAGCCAGAGGACCAGGCCTCCCGAGCGTAAGGCCTGTTGGCCAGAAGTCATCCTGTCCCAGCCATTCTCATTAGCGATGGACCTCGCGTTGAAAACGCAGGCCCATTTGAAGGAGGCAGCCGTTTATCCTCGTCCTCTGCCCATCAGAGCGCGCCACCGTTGAGCTCTTCGGGAAGTGGAGACGCTTACATGTACCTGCAGGCATCAGGTACCAACTCCCCAGCGAGACCCACCAAGCTGTCCTAGCTCGGCGCCCAGCTCGAGCGAGCGTTCCTTGTGTTTATAAGCTCCTGCCGTGGCACGCTTATACCAACGGGAAGAGCAAGAGAAACCGAACGTGTTGCACACTGAGCTCGAATAACAGCCATGAATGCGGCACTTCTGAGACCTCCGACGCCGCCTCTGGCAGGGAGAGCTCGCTGCGCGCTAATCGTTATTCGACCGCGCGAGGAAAATAGCCATTCATCTCAGAACAGAAGGTCAGGGTTTGGGTCGGCTGGACAGATGGCCACGTAGCCCCACAAAGGCCACCCCTGGGAGCCGTGGCTGGGACAAACCCCACTGAGGGCACGCCTTCCGCTCGGGTCTTCCAACATGTGTTTACACAGGGGAAATCAGATTACAGCAAACAATGAGGCCACCCTGAGAAAAACCTAACCTAAGCCTCCCTGAATGGAGGAAGGGACGATGCCATCCGAGAGAGGCGCCCTGTGGGCTGACTCAAAACACAACATCTGGAGTAGAAAATCCTTTCCCTCCACCTGTCGCTCCATGACAAACTGCAAAGCCAGCCAGAGGGGACGACGGTTACAAGATGACCGACTTTTCGTTTGGCACCTTTCGATAATTTAAAAAAAAAAAAAATGTAATCACATGGGCTGATGTTATTTTTATAATTAAAATCGTTCCTAAAGAAAGTACCCTGGTCTGTTGAGAGAGCTCTGGTCACACACACGCACGCACACGCACACACACACATTCTAATCCAAATGTGTCCCTGCACCTTTTTTGCCACCGTGGAACCTTCTGCAAGTCCACTGCTAAATATATCTGCAGGATCTCCACAGGGAAAGCAGGCTGCAAGCCGCCTCGTAGAAAAAGGAGCATTTTGTAATTGGCAGCCAGGGGAAATCACCTCAGAAGAAAGGCCGGAGACGGCAGACTTTCGGAAAAGATGAGATGCGACTAGCTGAGGTGTTTTCCCCTCTTTCAAAGCAAAAATCCCATCCATGTTCCCTCTTTTATCAGAACCCCGTGCCTACGGAGCAGCGCGTGTTAGAGCAGACGGCGGGAGTCCTCTACTGTGCCCACACCTCGAGCACAGGCTGAACGGGGACCAACCTCCCTGCACGTTCGTGTGGCCTCTGGGGTGGGGTGGGGGTCACAGATCTGAATCGAGAAGGAGCTGGGTATCTAGCGGTTATTTGCATTCTAGTTCTGGTCACTCCCCTCGGCCTTTCAGGATGCACCTACCCATGGTCCGGACACCCCCTGTAAGTGTGGTCCCTGGCCAGCATGGAGACTCCCCGGGGTGTGCTAGAAATGTAGCCTCACCCCGGATCCCTGAGTCAGAGCTGCATGGCCACAAGGTCCCAGGTGATTCCATTGGAGAAGCCTCGATCATGCTGTTCAGGGGAAGCCTAACAATTCTTCCAGATACGGTCAGGAAGTATCTGGAATCATCTTAGGGGAAAAAAAAAAAAAAAAGAAAGAAAAAGAAAAAAAGAAAACAGCTCTCTGAAAAAGCTACATACTCCGGGATTTCAACTCTATGACATTCTGGACAAGCAACACTATGGAGACAGTAGAAAGTTCAGTGGGTACCCAGATTTGGGAGGGCAAGAAGGAAGGGCGAATCCGGGGAGCACAGAGGGGCCTGTCAGTCAGACGCGTCTGTGACGATCAACACCTGTTTTGTTCCGTGTGTCAAAACCCAGACAGTGCGCAGCACAGAGAGGCCTCTAATGCAGACTATGGACTTCAATTCACCAGAATGTGTCAATATTGGCTCACCAATGATAACAGATGGATCGCACTAATCCAAAGTGGCAATAACAGGGGTAAATAATAGAGTGGGGGCGAGAGGCATGTCGGGACACTCCCTACTTTCCGCTCATTTTTCTGTAAACCTAAAACCGCTCTGAAAAACAGAGTCCATTAGACAACAGCACCAAACTCTCACAGTCTGGGTGCATGAAGCTGCCCCTGAGCTGGCTTCCCATCGTATCCGCTTGCCCACGTCCACAGCTGCCCTCCAGCTGAGCAGCACCTGCACAGGAGGGGCGGGAAGCCACACAGAGCAGGTGGGAGGGGCTGGGATCCCTGGGATTTGCATGCCTCTCCCCTGTAATCCAGCCTGGGCCAGCAGCCCTGGGTTTATAGAGCCAAGTAGATACGGATGCAACAAAGTTGTGATCTAAGAATGGGGGAAAAAACACTGATACAAATACTTTGTGCTCCAGCAAACTTATTAGCAAATCCCTCAATTACTAATTCTGGCGGAATAAGAAATAGGGCACAACTTATCAAGAGTAAGCGCCTGTACTCACAGAGGCATCGAACACATTTTGTTTAAATATGAATTTAATGAAATAGAACATTATAACTGGGTGGGTGAATAATGATGGGAAGTGGCCTCGTGTTTCAAAAGGCACCCCCAGCCACAAGAGCATATTTGACACTAGTGTGACAACTTGACCTAATAAAGGAATTCATATGTTCTGTTTCTATAACAGCTGGAAGTGTCTTGAAACCCTGAGGTCAGGAATGGGTGTGGAGAGGATTTGGGCTGTGGACAGACCCTGCTCGGTACCAAGTCCTGGGTGACACAGCCACGTGCACGTGCCCAAGTCGACACGTAAATCGAGGTCAGTAGAAACGCTACAGGTATGTACAAGACGGGCTGTCTTTGAGACTGACAAGTGATTCAGTCCCTCCGTAAGTCTGGTCACAAACCGTGCTCCGAAATCATTTTGCGAAGACGGGTGACAGCTTTGGAAGCAGCTGGGAGCGCAGGCGGCTGGCTGGGAACGAGGACTGTCACAGCACCCTCTGCAGGCCACGTCCTCAGGTGTCTGTGCCGCCAGGTGGTGGCCGTCCGTTCGTATGCTAGGTTTTCCTTTCTGTTGGGGTCCCCGACACCGTGTTCTTCCCTGTTGTGGAGTTTGGCTGAATTTTTTTTTTCCCGACGCTCGGCTTCTTCTGTTTCTGGTTGTTGTTGTGAAGTGATTTCAGCCCCAGCATTTTACAATATTTGTTACATTGGTGTAGTGCTTTAAACTGATCGATGAAGGTCATGGAACAATTGCCTTTAAATCCTTTGTACCTGTGTGTTTGGATAGAAGGAAACATAATTTTTGAAAACAGGACACTTCGCCAGTTTTAAAAGAAAAATCTGAAAGGGGAAACTAATGGAGCGTGGAAAATATATTTATTCCTATTTTAGGCAAGAATGGTGAAATGGCTGACACACTATACTAAGATAAACAAAGCCTGTGGAATTAAGTGATGGCAAACGGTGGTCTCAGGGGTTGTTGCCTTTGGTTGGGACGTTTAATACTCAAACTATAAATGACTGTGTTCGCACATCCCAATCATGGTTGTGTAGTGTCCTCCTTGAATGGACAAGTCCCCAGACCCCAAGTCTTCCCGTCCACCTGCAGATGAGTGAGAGCCATCCAGAAAGCTGGTCAAAGGGCAGCTGAGACGATGAAGTGGGAAAATCCATACAAACCACCTTGACCTCGGCGCATGATACATGGTGTATGACATTCAGTTAATGTTGGCCATATTATTATTATCGTTATCAATATTATCATGGGAGCGCCTGAGGAGCGCTTCCTGTGGAAGGGATGCGGCAGCTGAGGTTGAAGGAGAGGGACGTGCCAGGTGACAGGGAGGAGCAGGGCTGTGCCTGCCATACAAGACCATCGATACCACTTGCAAGGGCCCAGTGCAGTATGGAAACTCGAGCTTCTTGTTCGAAAATTGTTAAGACTTTCAAGACGGCAAGAGCAGACATGCATCAAAGGAAGCGCTTCTGAGTGTGGGGCCCTGTGCGATGGCACAGGTTGCACACCCATGGAACCGGCCCCACCAGGTGTGAGAGTTCTGGCCGCGTCTGATTACTAGGACCAAACACGGATTGGCAAAAGGCAGCCTGCGATGCTGGCGGCATCACGCTGAATCTGGAGCGGATACGATTCAAGAAATCGGCCTCCTTCATTTGCTGGTAGAAACCATACAGGTCAATGAACCTGGAATGCATGGGCGGGACCCCGCGCTTTCCCCAGGGAAATCCAAGCTGGGTTTTAAGCTGTTAAGGTTTCTTTCCTCTCTGGAGTCAACACTTCAGCGAGCAGCTCCCTCCTGACGTATGTGTTATAAATCCAGCCCGCTAGCCCCTGCCCATGAGGGAACTGCTCTACCCTGGGAGTCCATAGTCCATTTTCTTGTAAAATAAAAAAAAAAAAAGACTCGGTTTTTAAAAGCCAAGCTCCCTTGTTGAAGAAAAAGTCAGCGCAAGACAGGAGCTGACTCTAGCGGGGTAGAAAAAGCCCTGTTGCCAACCACGTCACCTGTACATCTCTATCATCTCCTGTAGGAGACCACGAGAAAGGCTGAAATGTCAGCCTGACCACATCTCTGCGGTGCCCGAGCACTGCCGGCAGGATGCGAGGCCTCCTGGGCCTGCGTGTGTCAGTCATGATGGAGAGCCCAGGGCCACGCGTCTGCTGGGGGCGGGGTGGCTTCACTTTCTCACCCGCTTCCTGAGCTTCTCAGACAAAGCAGGAAGATCACGGGCAGGGTGGGGTGGGGTGAGGGGGTCCTCCCTGTTTAAGGACAGCAACACGGTCATCCGTCTCGAGTGAGGCTTTTAAACATTCAGACAACCTCTCATCTCTGCAGAGAAAAAATCACTAATTCACACCATGCCCTCCCGGAAAATTCACCAGCCCCGTCTTGAGCACCGCCTGGAAGCTGAGTGTGTAAGGCAGAGTAACAAGTGAGGCTTTTTATAATGGTCCCCGCCCCTGCTGTGGGTAAGGCTGAGTGTGGATGAAAGAGCAGAACTCTGGGGCCCTCTTGAGTAGCCCTTGGGAGCCCAGACCTCTGCCCAGGAATCTGGTACCTTCTTTTCCTCCACGTCCCTCTTTCTTTAGAGTCCTTACAGAAAGCCAGACAGAGCGAGGTGGCAGGGACAGGGCTGGATGTCCCTGTACAAGGCTGAGCGTGGACACAACAGCTACAGGGCAGGCCGCTTTGGCATCTCAGCTGACCTTTCTCAGCCCTGCCCCCTCTGCCCCGTTTGGGGGCGTTGCTGCTGAGGCTTCCTGGCCCTCTCCCCAACCTCCACCCACCCGTCTATGAGAGCTCCATCTTCTCCTCACGTCTTCCCTGAACAGACTGCGGTCTCTCCTAGGACGATGCTTTATGCCCCAAACATCTGTTCAAAGGAGGCTTTTCAACAAAGGTCAAGGAAACAAAGGAATGGATACCAGCCCCACCCTCAGAGCTACCTTATCTTGGCCCGGGGTCTCCAGATCACATTTCTGAACTTCTCTCTCTCTCTCTCTCTCTCTCTCTCTCTCTCTCTCTCTCTCTCTCTCTCTCTCTCTCTCTGTCTAATTTTAGATGCTTGACTTGGCATTTCATGCAACAATGGACTCCCTTCCCCTCAGGTATAGATTTTATTTTTTATTTTTTGCTACCTAGCATCTGCAGAATTAAAAACCTTTCTCCTTTCTCAGTTTGGTACCTGTCTCAGCCAGGAATGCCTGGCTTCTGCTTTGACCTCTGCTCCCTCCAACTGACAGGCATTGTCATTGTCTAGGAAGGAAACAGGAAAACATCCTTTGTGCTTCTAGGTCAATGAACCCAGAGTTTTTTGAAGGACAGGAGTCCTTTGAAATTACACCAAGCTCTCATATAATACTAAGCAGTGGGAAGTACAGGCTCTCCTGATTGTGGCCCATCTTGCATGCCACATGTGCCATCTGTCATCCTCAGGATGGGATAGGAACACAGATCTAAAGTATCATGACATCTCTCTGACATGATTCCCGCTGCAGACACTCGCCATTTTGTACTAGCTGGACAGACGTACTGGGTTGAATAGTGTCCCTTCCAAAGATCATGTCTTTCCCAGGACCTCAGAATGTGGTCTATTTGGAAAGAGTGTCATTGTGGCTGTATTTAAGATGAGGTCATACTGGAGTAGAATGGGCCCTTACTCCAGTATTACCAGTGTCTGTGTAAGAAAGACAAAAAGACATAGGGAGACCTATGTTCTCTCACAGGGAGAATACCACGTGATGACGGAGGCAGAGATTGGAAGGCGACACCCATCAGCCAAGCAATGCCAAGGACTGGCGGCAACGTCTGGAAGCTGGGAGGCGGGCATGGAACACGTTCTCCCTCACAGCTTCCAGAAGACCAACCACGCTAACACCTTGCTGACACCTTGAGTTTTGACTTCTGACCTCCAGAACTGTGAGAGAATGAATTTCTCTTGTTTCAAGCCACAGCGCTGGTGGTGATCTGTTATAGCAGCCCTACGAATCTACTACGATGGGATAAAGAACCTTCTACTTAGGAACTTTTCCACACATTTCCATTTTTAGAAACTTTAGCTCTGCAGAATTTTACTAACTGAATCATTTTATCCTTAACCTCAAATTAGTATAATTTTCTAGCCCATCACTGTGTTAATCTACCCTCTCTCTCTCTCCAGAAGTGAAATAATCAATCCATTCCACAGAGTATCACCTGATGGAGTGTTTTTGTAAATAGCTTTCCCATTGGTTGAAGGGGTGTGTACGAGCTACCAGCATCTTGCTTAGGTGCTGGCTTAAATTCAGCAGGCCTAGGGTGGGGTCTGAGATCTGGCATTTCTAACGGCTCTGAGGATATGCTGACGCCACTGGTCCAGAAGACCCACTCGGGACAGCTAAGGGATAGACCCAAGCGAATGACCTCGAATCATCCTATTCAATTAGGAAACATCTTAATATTGAAACCGGAATACAGGTGCCGCTCTCGTTCTTGAAATTTGTGTCAGACAACATGGTAAAATCACACCGGAACATTCCACTTCGGGAGGAGCTAGGAAACTATCTTTTCCACAATCCTGCCCTCACTCGACACAGATTTTTCCAACACAGGCACACCTCACTTTACTGCACTTCACAGATGCTGCGTTTTAAAAACAACCGAAGGCAAGACCCTCCACCGCAAAAAGATTGCAATTCGCTATATTGTGGTGGTCTGGGATCCAACCCGCAACATCTCCGTGTCTGCTGTGCTTGCTACATGGGGAAACCACATGAGGCTGACGTCTTGCTTGAAAACCTTTTCTCTCTGTCTGCATCTTGACAACAGATGGCACAGCCTTTCAGACTCATTCAAAAGTCGCCGGTTGACAGCATGGCCAGCTTTTCTCAGCTGATTGCAGCTTCCCTGTGCAATTGATCATCTCTGAACACGCCTGGGGAGGGGGAGGAGCAAAGCTGCAGAACCGTCCAGCTCTGGCTGTTGAAGAAATCAAATTCTTGTCTGGCTTAATAAAGGGTTCGTTTATAGAAAACTTGGTGAGACAGAAAAACCTAGAGAGAATCCCCACACGTTGAGAACCCTTCAGAAGCAAGCCAGAAAGTATTTATGACAGAAGCTTCGGTTTGACATTCCTTCTGAAGAAAATTTTAATTTCCAGGAAATGGCTACAGAACATGAAATTCAGGTTGAGGATGGGAGTGAGGAGTTGAAATAAACCCCTAGTTTGGTTGTGTGTGTGCACGTGTGTAAAATAAAGGTAAAGCCAGGGCTGGACTTATGCATAGACAGAACAGATTGCCACCTACGTGTGGAAGGAGAGGCACTGGGGACCCTCCCACTCAGAAACCATCTAGTAATTACTGCAGTCCCCTTAATACCCTCCATGTCTCATGCCTGCCCCTTCTTTTATTCATTCACTGGGCACCGCTATATGGCAGGCATTACAGGGGGTTAAATAAGACTAATAAGGCAGGTGACGCTTTTCCAGAAGCCGGCCATCTTGTAGGGAAGACAGACACGTAAGTAATTACATTACGTGGTGATAAAGAACTACGGGACCCCGGGGGATGTGACTTGTCCCAGTGCCTGGCGGCTTCTAAGAATGTTTCACAGAGGAAGGATGGCTCCGGGTTTTTCTGGCAGAGAGAACAGCACGGGAAAAGGTTCGGGAGACTTTCTGAGCAAGAGCAGGTGTTCTGCGAAGAGACGAGGCCAGAGGACATTTGTGGAAGGCTTTGTAAGGAATGCTGTGCTAATTTTTCCTGTGCATTGGCGTTTCCCAAAATATGTTCCAAAGAGCAATAGTCCCACAAGATGCTTTGAAAAAAAAAATGTGTGGGTAGGTCCTGTGATGGATGCTATGCTATGTAAGCTCCCTCTCTGCCTGCCTGGGCTTTCAAAATACACAGCAGCTCTCTGAAGACCCTATGAGGTCTCGCACCAAAGACACTGACTACTGTCATTCAACTCAGGGTCTCCCAAAATTATTTGACAACAAAAGCTTGTTTTCACATAGTGACTGTGAAAAACGCTTCTGTTAAAGTCAGCTGAGCTGTCTGAGGTGGGGATGTTGTAACATAACCGAACCTGTGTTTTCTGGAGAGGCTGTATCCTAAGTTGTCTACAGTCCGACCTTCCTCCCTTTCGACAGGTGACCTTAGCACCCACCCCTACAAATGCCTCAGGAACCCTGTCCAGCCACCACTGGCCTTCACCTGGCCTATCAGTAGTCTCTTGGTTGTGGTCCTGGCTTCCTGCCCTGCCTGTCAGTCTCTCACTCGTCAGCAAACCTGAGTGTCAGCCAGCTCAGGGTCACAGCTCCAAAGGCTCCACCTCCCTAAGCTCCTTCCCTCCGCCTCCGCTTCCTCTGCCTCACCTGCCTGCTCTCTGCCCTTATCGCCGGGCCCTCCCTCAGGCCTCCGTTTGAACAACAGCCGCAGGCTGCTTCCATGGAAACAAGCCCTGGCATGCTCTTCCCTGACATCCGCCCAGGCTAGGAAAAAAAAGCCAGAACGCTGTAACTCTAAAGAGAGAAGGGCAAAGGCACAGCCAGTCTGGTTCTCCGGTTCTGCTGGCAAGGCCTTCTAGAAGCTCTGCCATTTGCAAGGGTCCTGCTCTCGTTGCCCTGAAGGCACCCCCAAACCAGGAGGCCTCTGTGATCTGAGCCCTGCGGAAGAGAGAGAGGAGAGGGACCCCTGAGGAGGGCAGGGAGAGCCGAGCAGCCAACAGGGTCCAATCGGGAGGCCTGAGTCCCACCCCCACCGACCCGCGGAAGCATGCAGTCCTCTCCCTCATACCCGAAACAGAAACCGAAGCTGGGGACAGAGAGAGCCCAGGGGGGAGTGGGGTTTGATACTGGAGATTAGGCCCACGTAAAACAGGCAGTGGAGATTCATCTCTTGTCCTGAGCCCCGAGCTAGGATTCCCAAATGCCCGCCCTCCGCTTAGCTGCAGAGGGGCTGTCCCTTTACGGGTACCGAGCAGGCCACTCAGGCGAGAGAAGAGTGTCAGCATCCCCGCTGCCTGCGACCTCCCTATTCAGGAGGGCGTGTGGCCTGGTGATGGGTGGGGGAGGGGCAGAGCCACATGTGCAATGTGTTTGACATTGGGCAGCGCTGTGTGTGTGTGTGTGTGTGTGTGTGTGTGTGTGTGTGTGTGTGTGTGAGGCCGGTCTTCCTTTTATGATGAGCCCTGAAATCCTCCGGAGGGGCTTCTGCTCCTCTGGAACTCACTCACTCCACAGTTAGTCCCTCATCCTTGCCTGGCTATAGGCTCCTTCCCTCCTGGCTTCCAACAGCTCTTCTAGACAGACACACACATGACACACACACACACACACACACACACACACACACCCATTCCCTTTTCTAGCTACCCTCTAGGCTTTTTCTGGTCTTCTGACAAGCTTGTTGAGTCCACGACATCCTAGTGGCCCATTCCCTTTCGATCCCTGTGCCCTGGCTTGCCACCACTGCGTTTCGCTTAGACCTTCCTAAAGGCACCGATAACGTTTTTTGCTGGACAGTTCTGGTCTTTACCCAGTCTCATCCTCTCAGACTCTCTGTGACCCCTGACTCTTGGCCATCACTTCCCTGTCTTTGGCCCCCTCCTACAGTCTACCAGGCTGTCCTGCAGGGGGCGATCTCGAGTTCACCAAGCTTTCCTGATGCTCTGTCTAGACTTGTCTCTCTGAAGCTGGGTGACAAATGTCTAGGAGCCTGGCTGTGAGTCCCACTGGTCCTGGGGACGGACTGGGGAGGGGGTAACTAGTGAGTAGTGCTGGGGAGTGGGGAGGGACCTCTACGCCAGTATATCGACAGCACTGTCCTTCGAAAGACTTGGGCAGAGGCCAAGGGACTGTCCTGCTATCCCCAGTCTGCAAGGGGATGCCTCCCGTGTGGCTCTTGGACCCAGGAGATGTGAACACACACTGAGAGCACTGCTAGTAGTGTCAGCCTTGCCAAAATCGTGAACATGGGGAATGCTCCCTAGCGGCCTCCAGATGCTCCTGGTGGTAAAAGCTGATAAAACAAATCAGCCACCGCCAGCGAGCGCCGTACTTCATGGCTTGATCAGATTAAACAGGGTGTGGGCTGCCTTTCAGGGCGGCTGACAAACGGCAGCAGCGTGGAAAAGTAGATATTTGGGTGGAGAGATACCTTTCCCGGGTTCCTTAGGCCAGCAACATGAAATGGGCTTTTGGGCGGGGGGCGGTGGGGTGAGGGGGAACCATAAAGGCAAAAGTATTGGCTCTGGTGCCCTCTGGTGGCTAAGTCACAATCTCGCCTTTTCCCCCAGAAATTCAGCTGCTGGTGGGGGAGGCGTTTGCAGGACCCACCGTGACATGTGAAGGTCTGCTCCCCGGCAGCCGCCGGTTTACACTGGTTTTGGTTGCGTTGTTTAGGTTAAATTTCCAAATACCTGGTTATAGAATTAGGTGTTTTTCCTTCGCCCCTTCAGAAAACTCTAAATGAGAAATATGATCAGCAGTCCAGTTAGTATCTTGGATCTGCCTAGAAAATGGATTATTAGATGTTGAAACAGTCCTATTTGCCACACTTTGCCACTTGACCTCTTTGTTCTCAGCACTGCCGAAAGATTATGGGTATCAAAGTACCAGTGATGTGTTTCTAGACATATTCCTATTACTGGCTCCAAAAAGAGGTATGGCATACTTCTGTTTTAAGGATCTCATTACAAAGTTGCTTAAAATGAATGTGATGACTGTTCCCTATTTTCTTTTATGAGATTCTAACTATTTACCCTCAAAAACGGCACCATACGCTCTTGACTTCACTAAATGGCAGAACGTGGCAGGTGGTATTTATTGAGGTGTCAGCAGCCAAATATATGGCCCAAATTGAGACATAGGGGCTCTAAACTTGGGGGACTTTTTCTTTCCGTTTTAAACAATACAGAATTTTATTATTGTTATCATTATTAATTATTATTAAAGTAAGTCACGTTTGCCTCCTCACTGCTTCTCCTGTCCATGCCTCGAGATCTGTTAGAGTAGTTAAAAGATCGTAGGTGATGCTGCCTACCTAGAGCACTGCTTCTCACGGCCACACCCCTCCTCCTCCCCGCTCCCGTTCCGGCTCTCAGCAACCTGCCCTTCCAGCATGGATGCCCTAACACGTGCAGGTGCTTGCTAAGGATAACGAGAAAATGCTTAAGCAATGCTGACACCAGCCTTCCCTCCTGCTCTCTGGATGCTGCCTGCAACGCTCCCCAACCTTCTCTTCCCCTACTCGCCACTGCTCCCACCTGGACGCTTCTCTGCCTGTCTGCAAGGTGCCTTTGAATTGGAACCCTTTTAGTCCACCCTGAACTCGCCCAATTGCATCTGATCTCGGAAGCTAAGCAGGGTCGGGCCTGGTTAGGACTTGGATGGGAGACCACCTAGGAAGACCAGGTGCTGTAGGCGTAAAAATAAAATAAAATGAATTGGAACCTTTTACAAGTCTCTCCCCAGTGCCTGAGCTCCATTTTGCAGCTTTGGCTTCCACTAAAGAGTCTCTTCAATTGAACCCCTCCTCCAAACGTCCAGCATCTGCCTCTTTTCCTCAGGGAGCTTCCTTCACGCGGTGCCCAACCTGTAGGGGGGCCACCTCCTGTCCTGCACCTCCTGCTCCTTGCTTGGGAAGTAAGCAGGTCGGACATGGTTGTCGGTGTTCCCTTGAGAGCAGAGGGGGGGTTCCTATGGGCCCCACAGAGATCTGCCAACCACCCCTTGCACTCTGATCAGAGGTCCCTCTTCTATCAGGTATTTAATCCGGTTTCTAAGAATTACTTATTGGGGTGGGGGAGGAGAATGTGACTTAAAAGGAAAAGTTTAAAGAAAGGCTTATCAAAAAAATAAACAAATAAAAAGACAATGAACGAGATGATCTAATACCCTTCCCGAAGCTCTCAGATGCTGTAGGATACCCTTCTCCCCCACCTTCTGTTCCTTAACCCCTCCGAGTGTGTGTGTGTGTGTGTGTGTGTGTGTGTGTGTGTGTGTGTGTGTGTGTTGAGGCAAGGCAGTGAGTAACACTTTAGAGACACTTGACAGGGCTCCAGCCATCAATTCTCCTAATGGGTCTTGGGCAGCTGTCCCAGGCCAGAGGATCTGCATTAAAGCTGAGAACAAAACCAAGGGATTGGATTTCTTTTTAAATTAGAAGAAACATGTGATCTGGGTTCCTGGAAGCTGTTACGATGCTTTTAGAAGGTGTCTTCAATAATTACGCTCCTAAGTTTCTCTTAGTGTTTGAAACTTTCTGCTTTGTTTTGGTGGAAAGTTGTGAAAAATAATGGCATGAAATTTGCCTACTCGGGTGTCAGGCTGAGGCACAGGGCGGGGAGGGAACCAATATTTATCAAGTCCATACTGAGCTTCAGGGACTAGAGATAAATCAATCAGGGAATCCTCAAGACAGCACCCTGTGTCCCCACTCTGTAACCAGCGGCTTCGGGAGCTTCAAGTCATGTGTTCATGGAGCTGGTAAGACAAGAACCCAGCATTTGAACCAGGTCTAGATGGTGCCCGGATTTGCAGTATCCCGCGGAGAACAAGGGGTCTATTATGGAAAGCCTTACTGGCGAGATCCTTCTGGGGTCCAGAGAGATCCCTTCATAAACAGGGGAGCCATCTAATTTATTTTCTTGTCCAGGGGGACTTGTCCAGGACAAATGACTGACTAGGTGCGATGCCAGGATAGCAGGCATGCAATGATGCTGTGCTGGACAAACCGGGGTGTCAGTCACCCTTTCCGTCACATGGGCCAGACAAAGTCCTATGACATCAAAACAAGGCTACCTCCAGGAGAATCAGAAATGGCAGGACCAAGATTTGAACTCAAGCCTGTCTGTGAAACCCCCTGTCTTCCCCATGCCATTGTACTCCTTCCTGATGTACCTTCTTCTCAAGCCCAAGGCCGTGACAAAATTCTGGTCAACTGGGGGGATGGAGCACAAAGATAGTCCCAACACGAACTTTTATTATCTTGAGCAGTTTTTGAGAAGGAAAATATCCAAACTGCATCTGAGTTTAAAACCAAACCAGTCACTACGAGTAGTCAGTGAGAACTTCAATGTGGAGGTTAAAAGAAAGAGTGGTCCCCTTTCCACTCCCCCCGCCCCAAATTCCTCTTTTCTCCATCCTTCATTAACCCTGAAAATTAGACTATTGTTAAAGCACTGCTGATCTGAAACCCCAGGAAGCTCGCACAGATCAGTCGTTACCAGCAGAGGAGAATACGCTGCATTAATCTGAGTTCTGATGCTTTGACATCTGAGGCCTTCCTTGCTGGCCCTAAGGAGACTGCCCCTCTCAGGGCTGGCTAATTCCTAGACAGAGGAAATGACACCTTTCACATGCAAAGGACCAATCCAGAGCCCACTCCCACCACCTCCTCTACTGAGGTCCCACATTCAGGGCCACTGTCCCCCTGCCTGCTCACCCCATGACAGGTACCTGACAACTAGGGACAGCCACCAGGCCCCAGAGCCAGCTGCAAATGTTCAACCCAGACGATTTTCAGCTGGCTTCCCCTGCCTCACCCACTCCTTCCCGTAGAACTACCCGAGGGCTCTGGCCGACGTTTTTCTCCTCGCCCCTTCTGCTTCCTGACAGAGGCCGGTGCTTCTCTGTGTCCCGCCCCCCCTCCCCCACTTCAAGGGCATGGCAGGCCCCCTCCTGCGAACTCTGAGTAACTTTGCCTTCGATGGCAGTCGTCTCCTGATCTGTTGGCCCCCCATACCCGAACAAAAACAATGCCCACGTTTGAAAGCAGAAGCCATCGCTTCGGAAAGGCATCTACCCTCTATTTCTTGCTCCGTACAAATGGTCTCCGTGCACAGGGACAGCCGCTGTGGGCCAAGGCAACGGTGAGTCCAACCCAGAACTCTATTTTCACCAAGCACCGTAAAGAACTTGCTTCCTCCTCAGTGATGGTCAAGCGGCGGTGAGAATGCACAGTTCGTTAAAGAGACAGCCCAGGGACAAGCCACGGCCCACGCGAAGTTAGGAAAACAAAACCATCCAACACAAGCCAGGCAACTAATCACAGCTCTTCCTTCCAGTGCCATCTGCCCCTAACATCATCACCATGGAAGTCTGGGAGCTGCTTCATGGACTTTTAGGGGGGAAAATGGGGGAAAATACACTAAAGATATGCAAACTGAATTTACTGCACTTAATTGCAAAATACACACACATGTACACACATATATATACACGCTCACGTACATATATACTTGAAGATATTAAATGCAGAAAAAATGAAACACGCAGAGTTCAAAGGACTCCCAACAACGTTGGCATTTTTCCCTCCACAGTACTTCTGTTAGGAATTAATCTTGAAATGCCTTTGCGAAGTTCGTGTTTGTTTCAAAGTTAGGAAACAAATATGTTCCCCTAGGAGAACAAAATCCATAAATGTTTTATGTAAGTGAGAAATGAATTGAATTCGTCCCAAGAACATTTGTCGCCCTCAGGACAAGAAACCTGCTTTGCCCCCATCAGGCGAACAGCGTCTGCCCAGAAGGTACTGGGCAGCCCAGAGCTGCAGGATAGAATGCACCTGATTTTTTTCTACTCACCCTTTAGCTAGTGTTGCTATGCCAACGTCCGTTAACTTCATTCCTACACCTGTGAAAAGAGAGAGCCAAGATGGAATTTGTGTTACTCGGGGCTGTTCAGAAAGGAGGGTAATCTATTCACAGGGAGGGGCAGTGACAGTCCCTCATCCTGTTCCTTCCCGCATAAACCACACACTTTTCTCCTCATTTCCATCCGCAGAGGCCTCCTTCTGTCAAGGCTGACAGCCAGCCTTTCAGGCTGCATTCAGCTTTAAGGGAGGAAAACAAGGCAGGCTCTGACCCAGCGATTCAGGGGAGTCCCACCTGTCTGGGGTGGTGGCTGTGGACGCTTGCTCCAACTCAGGGGACCCCGCGTTAACCTTACCACTGCCACCTAGTGACGGGCCTTTGATGGCAGAACACTGGGTCCCCACCAGTCTGTTGGGACCTGCCAGGCCCCGGGCCTGAGTCTTGCCTGCTTCTCTCTTGCCCTGACTCTTATCCAACCTGGGCCAGGCTGGGATGGCTGTATTCCCCACGGCCAGCAGGAGACCTGCCCGTCTGTAGCCTGGAAGCACAGACACCAGTCTGGGCTGTAGACGAAGGAACCAGCACCCCACCCAAGCCAACCCTGAGGTTTGGCCTGATGGCAACTTAGTTCCGTGGGTCTTCACTCCGATGTGAGCATTGTTTTCTGAGGCTCGGGAAAGGACTGCTAACGGGTTATACCCCGCTCCAGCGGAGCACCACCCCCCCCCCCGAGCACAGCACAAGCACAGACTATGTGGCTTTCAGGCTGGTTCAAGAGCCAGAAGCAATGAGCCCGCTTCTCGGCAGTGCACCTGTGAGCTGAATTAGACACGGCACTTTGGGTGAGCCAGTGAGCATTTTAAAAAGGCGCCTTCACAGCTGGCAATGAATCCATCTCACTCTTTCAAAGCTGCTAACGGCAAGAGCATATGTCGAAACGCTCCGCATAGCTTTTATTACAGGGACTGTGCTTTCAAAAGGAAGGACACCAAGTCGCAGAAGCCCCTTTTGGAACATCTTGTTTCATAGAAAGTCGTGTTTAAAAATCGCAGCCTAAGCTGCATGGAAGTTCACGTTTAAACATCATTGACACAAGGTCCTCGAACTTGGGAATTGCTTCTTCTTGCTTTTCACAATGACCGGCTGTCATTTACAGTTTAGAAAAAGAGAATATAAGTTTTAAAAGGCAATGCCTCTCTCTTGGTTTAATAATTTGCCAACAACCCGACTGAGGTTATTAAGCGTCTCTGTAGGAAACTAATTTAAATTCTAGTGTGCAACTATTAAACTGAGTCGGGGATAAGAGTCAAGTACAGGTAGCTTTGGGTGGGAGGACGTGGGCAGCATGATGAGTTCGTTCTCCAGGATTAGAGGTCTTTGGGGTGGCCGCCTCTCAGGAGCCCTAGGGTATATATAGATCTTAGGACCAAATTCCAGGCTTCGCTTTCACCCCTCAACCCTACAGACCTGCCGACGAGCAAATGCAACCAGGCAGGGGATAACGTTTTAAAGTCTGGGAAGGGAATGGTTGAGTTTGGGCTGGTTTCCCTCCTTTAATTCTAATACCGGCGTCTCAGTAGAATGATAAAATACGAACATTGTTTAGAGAACAGATGTGCTACCTTGTGCCATCATGACAATGGCAATAAAAAGATTTTGCCCAGCAGCAGAGGGTAAATAAACACCATTATGAAACACCACACCGCCACATTAAACCACACGCGTCATTTCAAGAGAGACATAATATTCCACTGGAGCGGTTAGCAGTGCCTGGAAATGAAACTAGCCGTGCAGGAAGCTCCAGGGTGCTACTTTTCAGCAGAACAATAGTTAATGCAAAACAACTCTGAAGGAGAAAAAAGGGGGAGCCTCAATGACTGCACAGCAGAGTCTAATCCAAATAGGTAGCTGTCTGCTGAGACCGATTTCGTGAGTGTGTGGTGGGGAAGAAGGCTCTTTGAGCCAGCAGGTATGGCTGCCTTCAGTGCTCACACTGCCCCATCTGCACCACTAACCCTGCACTTCTCCGCTGGCCTTCGGGGACTCCCTCCCAGGAGTCTAACTTCAGCAGGCGCTGGGAAATCCCTTGCCCATCTGTAAATTTGTGGATTAGTGCAAAGAGCTTGGGAGTTGGGAATCAGAAATCGTGGGCTGGAGTCTTGGACCCCTCTGCTTATTAGCCGAGTGATACTGTCTCTGGGCCTCTCTTTTCTCATCTGTAAAATGAGGACTTTGCAGGGTTATTCTGAACATGAAACAAAAATAAGAGGAGAAAATGAGTGCATCCAAGAAGAATTCCAGGTAAGGTCTGTGGGTTAGTTCATCGGATTGTGCCAATGTCAGTCGACTAATTTTGATCGGGTGCTATCGTTATGTTAGACGTCAGCACAAGGCGAAGCTGGATGAAGGTACACGCAACTTCTGGTCTACGGTCATTTCAAAATAAACATTTTTTAAAAATAGGGAACATGTATTACGTGTCAATGTTTTGCTAAATGTCTTACTATCTGTGTGGACAAAGCTGACTCCATCTTGAAGCTAATCGGCCAGCTTGACTTGTGAGTGACTGAGCCTGGATCTCTGATGCCCTCCCTTTCCCCCGGGGTGACGGTGGAATGTGTCCAGAGGTTTCCGGCTGGTCACTGAGTTCCCATTAGCCCTTCCTCCGGGACAAGGCACCCTAGGTGCCAGCTATCTCTCAGCTCATCCTGGCTCTAGGGCTGGCTGATATCCGGACTCTCGGTGCCCCCTGAACCACACACGCCTTCCTCCTGGAGCACAGCCCCATCTCTGAGGGGTGGGTATACACGAAAGTGGTCTAGGAGGGGGAGGTGCTGGGGATCTGACCATCCTGCTCTGCCCAAGACGAGCGTTTCCTGTACGCGAGCTTCCTGTTAAATTCATTCACCCACAAGCTGGACTTGTCAGCCTTCTTGAGTCTCTCCGCCCCTCGGCATCTGGGGGCCGCTTTGCATACACGGCCTTTTCCAGAATGCTCTCTCATTGAATCCCACACAGCCCCCTGTGAAAAGCCCTGGAGGCACAGCGAGGTGAGGAAGTTGCCCGAGGCTAACGGCCACGAAATGCAGGGGCAGGGGACAGAACCCAGAGGCAGGCTTGCTTTCGCCACATTGCTATTGCTAGATCTTACGGTCCTTGCGTGTGGCAACGTCTGCCATTTCGTAGGCAGGCCGATTATAGCTCAGATTTTTCTTAACAGCATGATTATTCGGAAAGAAGAAAGAGTAGATAGGAAACCCCTGTGGCAGGGCGGCTGGCGCCCCACCCACAGCCCGCACACCCGCTTCCTGCTCGCTGGCCCCACCTCCAGCTGCCACCTCCAGCGTGTCTTTGCCTGAGAAGTTTCTCTGATCGCAGGATCCTGCTTTGCTTGGCTTGCTTTGCCCATATGCGCCTGGCAGGCCCTGGGGAGTCAACACCCCCACCAAGAGCAGCCTTCCACTGCGAACTAGAGGGAACTGGTATAGAAGCACCCCTGCCCCCTCACTCCTTGGGTGAGGCTCCCAGAATTCCCCCCCGCAGGCATGAGCTGCAGGCACCCACAGTGGGAACCGGCTGTATTATGAGATACCCTAATGGGCTGCCTTCCCTTTCCCTGTTACACTTTCCTGCCAGTGTTTCCTGGGATCCCCTCCCAAATATTTGTACTTGAACATTTGTGTGCAGTAAAGGATCAACGTGGCCCAAATAAAAATTATTCCTTGCCCAACTCTAGGGAGGTCATTTCTAAGCCCTTGGAATGTCCTGCCTGATAAGAGTGTCTTTGTCTACCTGGTACCTTGGGCCATGTGGCATCATCTTGACCTCTGCAGAGGCTAGAGACGAAGGTCAATCTCATGAGCAGTCATTCACACCTACGTGGTAGGCCCCCAATAAAAACTCTGGACACCAAGGCTTGGGTGAGCTTCCTGGTTGGCAGTTCCTACACATCACGGCTGAGGGGAGGTAGGCACTGTCCGCATGACCCCACCAGAAGAGGACAACTGGGAGCCCCCACCTGGCTTCCCCTGGACTCTGCCCCATGCACCTGTTCCCTTTGCTGATTTAAGTCTGTGTCCTTTTGCAGTAATAAACTGTAACCATGAGTATAAAGGATTTTCTGAGTTCTGTGACTCCTTCCAGCAATTAATGAACCTGAGCATGGTCTTGGGGACCCCAAACACAATCTGTATCAAGGCTGTAATTAGGGAAACCTAATTATGACATCCCTGCCGTATACAACAAATGTATCCCTAAAAATGTGTGTATAAATTTGAAAACATGCTGTAAATTCCACCAGGGAAGCTTGAAATCTAAAGTAACTGTGAAGGACCCTTTCACCTATTATGAAAGAATTATCACATCTTAATGTATCTTTGGCACATCCAGATTTTCATATCTACTTCTGAGTCTGTGCCTGTCGGAGACATAACAGTAAAGTAAGTCCATCTTTGGTGGCCTGTTACAATGGGAAGGCATGGTTGTTACGGATTATTAAAATGTACTTTACGACCCCATTTGGCTGGTCGTGTCAGGCTCCTCTGTCACACCCTGTTTCTGACAAGTCATTAGTAACACCTGCTGCTGGTGACGGCACTTAAAGGAACCCAGCTGACTGCTCCCTCTCCTCCGCTCCGCCCTCCAAGAGCAGCCCAGGCCCGCCGCACCCCCAGAGCCCGGGCCACGCGGCTTCCTTCTCACCCTGCATGTCCGTGACCAGGAGGCAGCCACTCGTTTTCTGGTACACCCAGTGCTGGAAGGTACAACACTTCTGACCAGCCTCCGATCCCTTCTCAAGAAGTTGATTTCCTTCCCGTCCCTAATGGAGTACTTTCACAAATTCGCCGATCAGCTCCTCCTCCACCGTTGCGTAGGGGATGTTGTTCTCAGGTCGATGGATAAGAAAAATAGGAATGATCCTGGGGAGGAAGAGGACGTGGGCACACATCACGTTCTCGGATGGGAGTAAAGACTTCGAGGGCAGTCTGTCTCGCCGAGGGTAGCAGGGAGCTTCAGAATAAACCCCTGCTTTCGATTGGATTTAGACTAAAAACGCCCCAATGATTATTCAATAGGTAAAAAGATGTGTTTCTGTTTATTTGTGCCTAGAGTTGGTCAGAAAGTCCCCCTTGGGGTGGAGTTGAATTGCTCATGTATAAATGAATGGCTCCTTTTAGCCACATCTCAAGGAATCGTTGGTCAGGTGACTAAATCCATCTATCCATCCCTAATAAAGCCAACCTTCTTTCCTTCCTTTCTTTCCCCTCCTTCCTTCCTTCCTTCCTTCCTTTCTGTCAACAAATATTTATGCAGCGGTTTCGAGGCTCAGACACTCTTCCAGACACTGTTCCAGAAAACAGCAGTAAAAACAAAACAAAACAAAACAAAAAAGCAGGCTCTGCTCTCATAGATCTCACGTTTAAATGAAGGCGACATACCGTAAACAAGAAAATGTATAGTCCTCCGTGCTGTGTGAAAGAAAGACAACAGTGGTAGCTCGGGGTGGGGGAGGGGGGAGGAGCTGCTATTCTCTTTCGGGAGGTCACAGAAGGCCTTGCCCAGGAAGGGCATTGACGCTGAGGGCTGGAAGTGCGGGTGGAGGGGCATGAAGACGTCTATGGAAGGAGCCCCCCACCCCCACCCCAGGCCGAAGCAACACACAGATGGAAAAGGCCCTGGGCGTTGGGAGCCCAGGGAGGCGGCCAGCGTGGCTGCAGAGCGGTGAGCGAGGGGAGAGGGTCGCGGAGGGGTGCGGACAGGCAGGAAACGAGAGGGAGGTGGGAAGCCGGAGATTGGGGGGGGGCTGGTTGGCCATTTGAAAAACTCTGCCCTTTGTACCGAACTGAGGAGAAGCCTTGGAAGATTTGGGCAAAGGGATGACGTGATCAAACTTCTATGTCGCAGGGACCTCTGAGCCGCTCTGCGCGGAACAGACCGGGTGCGGGCCAGGGCCGGGGCAGGGCGCCCGTGGGGGCGCGGGGCGCCGCCCTGACCGTGGCAGCGGGAAGCGGAGAACCGGGTCCGGGGCGCACTGTCAGCACTACCCGTTCACCGCCTCGGCGACCGCTTCCTCCCTGCTCCTCTCACCTCTCCCCACCACACCTCCTCCCCCAACCTCGCTGGCAGCCGATGCCCCTGCCTCCCGTTTCATGGTGAAAACCCACCCGGCAAGAAGGGAGCTTCTAAAAGCCGCCACCCCACGGTTCCCACCGCCCCGGGCCTGCGCCCATGTCCCCCGCCGTCCCGCCCCTCCCCGGGACGAGCCTCGTTGCTCCTACCCGGGCCCCCTGGTGCCGGGACCCCACGCCCTCTGGGAGGAGGTGGCTCAGGGGCACCGCCCCAGCAGCGCGCCCCCACTCTCTCCCGTCCGCGTTTCCCTCCACAGGGCCGTCCCCAGCAGCTCGGCAGGCAGCGTGCCGCGGGGTCCCCCCACCGCACGGGGACCCCCAGCCCACCCACATAGAAACGCGGTTCAGCTGTAGACTCGCCGTTTCCGACCGGCCCCTCAGCCTCTCCCGATGCCACGCAGAGAGGCTTTCCCACTGGGGACGCTTGGGCCAAGGGCGCCGTGGGCACCGCGCTGCTGAGTTGCATGGTCTCCCCTCAGCGCTCGACCTTCTTGCTCTCAGCGGCACTGATCCGGTCGTCTGACTTCTTTTCGAGACGCCTGCCCATGGCTTCTAGCAACCCACCTCCTCTCGGGGTTCCTCCTGTTTCCCCACATACTTCCTCTCTGCCTCTTGGGTGGTTCCTCAGTTCTCCCCAACCTCGAGACCCTGACGTGGCCTGGACAGCTCGCCTTTCTCCACCCCACCCCCAACGACCTCCTTGCTTTAAACACAACCTGCGTGTCAGTAATTTCCACGGTTTGTGTCTCCAGCCCTGACCCCTCCCCTGGATTCCTGACTCACATTTCCAGCTACGGACCCTCTGTCTCCACGCGATTCTAAGAGGCATCTTGAATTTAACGCAGGGAAACCTGTTCTACTCATTTGCTCCAGACTCCTACATCCGCCCCGTCTTGGTGACTGGCAACTCTAACTTCCTATTCCTTTTCCCTCAACCAACACACCTACCGAACAGCTTGGGCCAGAATCTCAAAACGCCACCAGATGACAAAGACGAAGTCCCTGCTCTCCAGGGTAAATCACTGCAGCACCAAACGCCCTACGCCTAACTAACAAAGACAGGCGGCAGCCCTCCAGGGGCAGTGTGGCCCGATTGGAGTCGCAAAGACTATGCAGAAATAAGCTGGCGGAGCGGCGGGGAGAGCCCATCCCCTGCATTTCGGTACCGCATGGCTTAGTCTCCGCTGAGCCACGCACACAGCGCACAAGCCAATTCGAGTCCCACCTCCTGACCCTCTCCTCCCCCCACCGTGCCTGGATGAGGGTTCCCTGACACCGCACCCTGAGCTCCACCCCAGTGATGGCCCGCACCTCCCACTCCCCAACACAGTTACAGCAGCACCAAGCAGGATGTGACGTCACCACTGGCCATTTCCGCCTGCCACGGGGCAGGCAGTCAACTCGTCAAAACACAAGTAAGCTTGCGCAGGATTCTGCGTGAATCCTTTTCACCACCGCTCTCTGCAGGAGAAGCTACGTGTGCGGCAGGGTTGGCAAACCGTCGTCTCTGGACCAAATCTGGTCTGATGCCCATTTTCATCCAGCCCACGAGGTAAGAATGATTTTTATGGATAAACATTTGCAACTCATTTGGTTGTAGGGAACACTAACTCTGAACCCCAAATGTAAGCAAAGTTACCTTAAAAAGTTAGCAAAATATTACTTTAAATCTTTTTTCATTCTTCTCCTTAGTAAAGCTGTATAACAAAAAGGCTAATCGATTATTTATTATTCTTATTATATTTTAAGATGTATCAATAAAGATTTGTAAATTTTGCCTCTTGGCCTACAAAGCCCAAAATAGCTACGACCTGGCCCTTTACCGAAAAAGGTTGCCAAGCCCTGGTCTCAAGTTCTGTCTTCCATTGGTTCCTATCATCTTACTCTTCACTTCCTCTCTCTGGCCCAAGGCCACGAACATGATTTCGTCTCCCCATCCTTAAAAACTACCGTCGTCACCTTCATTCGATGGGACTTTGCCACGGATTTCATGCCAATTCCCTTTGCTTCCTTCACGTCCTGGACAGGAACCTCCATTTGTATCTATTCCAAGTGACCTCGATTCTGAGTCCCTCTGTGACCCCGTTACCCCTCGCTTTACAAACACCCCACTCACTAAGGTCACCCATGCTGACAGCCTCTAGTTATTCCCTGGGACGCTTCTGTAGCATCTGAGGGCGTTAACCCCTTCTCTCTGGAGCCACCCTCTGCCCTTGCCCTTGGGGACAGCGCCCGCTCCTAGTGGTTGTTCCACGGCAGTTGCTTCTCAGCATTTGCTGACAGCTGCTCGACCCCTGGACCCCTGCGTGCTTGCGTTTCTCGGGGTTCCCCCTCGGTCCTTTCCCCTCCTCGTTCTGTCACATGCTCTGTTCAGGTGATTGCACCGTTTCCACAGCTGCAGTGACCACGTGTACGCGGGTGACCAAGCAGCAAAGCAGCTTGCTGGTCCCTTCTCTCCTTCCCGCTCCAGGCCTAGACCAAATGCCTGGGGCAGTTTGATGGGCCACAGAGACCGGAAACCTCCTCGGCACATGCAGAACTAATTCTTCGCTTTGCCACACGCCCATAGGAGTCTTTTCCCTGCCTTCAGTATCTTCAAGGGGCAGCCGTATCTACACAGCCCCCTAGGTGAAAAACCACATTCCCACTCAGCCTTCCCCACCTTCTCACTGCCTGCGTCAGGTCTCGTTAAATTCAAAACAGAAGCTGCAGAGTGTGGAGTGCTTTCTCCTGTAGACGCCATGTGCCCTGTAAAAAGGAACTTCTGAGGCCCGCTTCATTGTCAGGAAATAAACATGGGAGTGACCTGAGGGGCTGACCGAAGAGCCTCCAGGGCAGGTCAAGGGCTAAGCCCTCTCTCTGGGTGCACGGTCACACAGCTCAGAGCCTGGGGCTCTCGGAGGAAACTGTGACTGTGTGGGACCTGCTGGGGGCTTCCCTTTCCACCGCTGTGAGCCCTGGTCCCTCACGGGCCCTTTCCTTCTGGGGGCTAACCGGAAGCCCCCACCCTCCTTTCACAGCTGCTGACCAGGCCGATGTGTCCCAAGGTGTCTCAGGATCCCTGCCCCGGCTCCCTCCCGGCACACGGGTGCGTTTGGGGCGGGGGAGCACTAGCTCACCGCACCCCAACATCCCGCTTACTCTCTTCTTTTCTTTCATGGCTTCAAGGGTAGAGGGCTTGAGGAAGGCACAGTGTGTGTATGTGCTCACGCATGTGTGCACGCGCGCATGTGTGCATGTGCATGTGTGCATGTGCGTGTGCATGTGTGCATGTGTGCACATGTGTGTATGTGTGTGCGTGTGTGCATGTGCACGCACATGTGTGCATGAGAAATGTTTCTGTGCTAAACAAGTAAGTTAAGTGCTCCTTGGTAAGGAGCAGCCAGTATTAGGCTTTGTACGTGGTGTGCCGCACGCCCCGCCTCAGGGGGAGAAGCTCTCCCATTTTCTGAGCTAAGGAGACGTGCAGACAAGAATTCTTTCTTCCTTCTCTCAGTCTTTGCTGATGTATATGAATGACTGTTCGTTCTGAAATCCCCAAGGTGCAGTGTGTCTCCTCCCACTTAAGCGTGCACGTATGACCTCAACCATGTAAAAGGCCAGTAAACGCAAGCTCCGGACACCCGAAAATTTGCTTGGGTGAATAAATATTCGGTCAATGAGCAGATAAAGTAATCGGTGCAATTTATCTCTGTAGGATTCCAGAAAATGGGTACTATGTTCTGATAATCCTGATCACCAATTCACTCTTCCCTGACACAGCACCGTTTTATTGTCATCATAGGACTAATTGATTTGTAATAGTCTCGTGTTCACTTGTATTTGCTTATTATTTAGACAATGTAATATCCATGAGAGTAGAAACCCTTTCTTTTCTACTTAACATAATACATTTATTGCATCCATCCATCCATCCATCCATCCAACCATCGTATATTTATTTAAAGAATATTTATCAAGTATCTTTTTGTAAGCCTCTAGTGACCCAGTGAAGAACAGGACAGCAGCCATGTGTGCCCCCATAACTTACAGACAGAGGGACAAATTGCAATACTTGTCCTACTGGGCCTTCTCCACCTCTCGCCCCTCCAGGCCTCCCAAGTCCCCAGCAAGGAGAGGGTGAGCACACTCACTCAGGCACTTCTCCGAAGCCTTCCAGGGGCTGTGCTTCGGCAGCATAGATCTTGGCGTAGCATCGGGCAGTATTTTGAACATAGCATTCCTGTATCACCAAACACATGGGAAAACCGAGTGATGAGAGGAAATTCAGAGAGTTGCTGCATAAAGCTAATCGGATTTCCTAATACAGACCAGGCCAATGGATTCCCACACCCATCCCCTGGTGGGGGGGGGGGCGGTGCACAGAAGCGACAATTGGTACGACCTGGAGTTGTTCCATTGCAGAGGAGCTCTGAGGCCTGACCGAACTATCTAGGTGAAGGTCAAGTGGCCTCTGGCGCCAGGTGTCTCTGAATTATAAAATCTGTGGAACCATGTGGGTGAAGTTCACCCCCGAGCTAAGGGGATTAGCCCCTCGGCAGGATGTCAGAAGATAAAGCTTGGGACCTGCTGGGTGGTCCCATGAGCTCTCCCATCTGAGAGTCCTCTTCAGAGCTGCATTTGAGTTGTAAATCATGAACACCTTGACGAGACTGTTAGCTTAGGGAAAGCAGGTCGGAGACTGCTTCCAGTCTGTGAACCCTTTCCGAGTGGGAGTCTGGACACTAGGGGATTTTCCATGACTGGGCCAGATGATACTTGAAATGGAGAGAAACCCCAGTGAAAGAAAAGGGTGGGGAGGGGAGGGTGAATCTGGAGGAGAATGAAATACAGTTGGCAAAAGCCCCATACCCAGTGAGGAGGGGCTGCCTTCATGAGCACTGAGCCCCACGTCACGCTGCCACGCCTGAGAGCAACCGAGACATTCATCTGCATCCACTCTATGTTCGTTTTATTGGTAAAACGTTTTTAAAGAGCACGTAGTTTGTGAAAGAGCTAGCCCTCGCTCTTCCGAAAGCTTGGCTAGTGCTACTGTCCAGAGTGAAAGACGTGGACCAAAGTGGGGGGGGGAGGGAACGAATCTGATGTTTTCCTCCTCTCCCCTCTTGCCTCGAGAGTGCTGTGATTTAAAAAAAAAAAAAAAGTACTGTGATTCAGTAACGTAGAAAGGTGGGAACTTTAGAGCTAGAGACTTGGGTCACTCTCTCCTCGTAGCTTACGGGCTGACATTGAAAAACACTCAGGAAGTCAGGAAACAGGACAAATGCCTCTGTCCTGTCCTTCTCAATGTATCCCACCTCCTTCTGCCTTCATCCAGAACAAAACACCCCAGAAACAGCTCCTGATTTGAGCTGTCTTTGGGGATCCTGGCATCTAGGATAGCTTAGAACCGCCACTTTCCATATCATCATCCTGTCCAAGTAAATTCAGAGCCTCCGGGATCTCACAGGGCTCTCTGGGAACAGAAATGGTCTCATCTCAGGGCAGAACTAGTGAGGTGTCCCCAGACATAGGCTGAGTCCACCTGGCTGGCATGAGGCCAAGAAAGTATTCCTGGGAACTGAGGCGGAACTCCCAGCAGTCAGCCTGAATGCAGCGGCTACCTTATAACCACACCCCAAAGGCAGAAAAACACCCTCTTGGAGACACTCCCATCGATTCTGAGTCTGATTAGCGCGAGTCCCTCTCATACATCACGAAATATCTGTAGGGCAGGTAGACCCACCTGGGCAGCGAGTTTGTAGTTTCTCTGGATGAGCTCGTCGTTGTTTCTGGTCCCGTGGGCAACGGCGTTGTGCACCTTGAGCACACAGGCGTGGCCGGGCTGGAAGACGGGCATGAGGCCCCTGCATCACTTTGCTGCGGAAGGCCTTCCGGTGCACGCCTTCTCCAAAGTGCAGCTCCTCCGTGGCGATCTGCCCTCGCAGGTGGGCCCCGAAGTAGCTGTCGTGCAGGAAGTCTTCTTTAAAGAGGAGCTGGCTGAATTCGATCTCTTCGCATCCTAAAACATAGCTCGATTTTAGTGGTCTCCTCCATCCTCCTCGATGATCCATCTCCCCAACTCATCTTTGAGAATGGGAATTAACTGTGATTTCCCCTGTTAGGTTCTACAGGTCAACCTTGCCATTTGTCCCTCTCTGGGAACATCAGTTAGCCAAAAAGCAGGATGGCGGGGTATCTGAAGGTCAGTGTGAGGCCCCAGTGGATCAGATAAGAGCGGGGAAGATTGGTTGGAACCGAACTGGGGAGACCAGGAAATGAATTTTAGACATATCTGGAAAATATTAGCAGAACCATGACAGGTAATTAAAGGTAAGTTTCAAAGATAGGTGATGTGTAGAGGAGGGAAGACCAATGATATGATCTGATAAATCGGTCTCTTAATCTTTTTTTTTCATTCTTTTTAGACTTTTTCCTAATTGCCTCCCATAAAATTTTAATACCACAGCTGTATTGTATATCTGCTTATCTACTGTATGTGTATCTGTGCTGTATACACAAAAAGAGTGTTTTCTGCTTCCTTAAGAACCAATTTTTGCCTTTTGGGAGGCAATACTGCCTTTTGAGGATTCCTGTGGTAACTATAAGAAACAGGAAGGCAAAAATCAAACCCAAACAAAGCAAAATAAGTAAAAAGGACTGCATTTGGGGAGAAACTGAAAAAAAGTAGAATGACTTTGGATTTATTTGTAAGAAGAAAAGCAGACTTATTTTTGTTTTCTAGCAGATGTTTCAGAGATGATGCTGTGCATGTTTCTGATAACGATGGATTGAATTAGAATGTTCCATTTTAAACTAGAGCTGACCAAGTCAGACTTCTGATTGGCTAAGTGAAGAAAGGAGGAGAGTTTTTAATGAAATGAGATAGACCACATGTTTAAATGACTTCCACTCCTCAAAGTCAACGAAAACCATTACCTTTCTGAATGCTTAAAAGAAGAAAGACATCACGGGTTGTGTGAAAATCTCACTTCACAGTTCTATTTAGAATATGTAGAGAAATATTTTCTCTTTTTAAAAAAATATTTCCAAATCATATCTTTTAAGAGCAGTCTATGCCTGATGCTAACTCTTAAAATTATAAGGAAGCTGAAACTATTCTTGAGGGTATTGATTAAGATCTAGGCCAAATTGTTGAAAGAAAAGACAGAAGGAAAGAAAGGAGGAAAGGAAGGAAGGAAGGAAGGAAGGAAGGAAGGAAGGAAGGAAGGAAGGAAGGAAGGAAGGAAGGAAGGAAAAGAGAAAGAAAAAAAAAAAGAAAGAAAGAAAGGAAGGAAGGAAGGAAGGAAGGAAGGAAGGAAGGAAGGAAGGAAGGAAAAAGGAAAAGAGAGAGAAAAGGAGAAAGGGAGAGAGGGAAGAAGGAAGGGAAGGAAGAGGGTGGGTGGGGTTTTCAAATAGAAAAAGGGGGTGTGAGTGCAGGTGGAAGGAGCATTCAGAAGGATGCTCCCAGACCTTTCACAAAGGCCAGCAGAAGCCTCCTGCTGAGTAACCTGCCCTGGGTTTCTACTGAGCACTGGGGGAGCAGCAGGAAAACACACCTGCAATGAGGCACTGTTCAGATGAGCTGTAAGGAGATGGTCGTATCACAGATTTCATCCTACGTAATAGGACCAGACATTTTTTTTTTTTAATTTAGAGAAGAGTGTCATTTTATTTTTTTAAGTTAAACTTAAAAATTAGATAACAAGATGGAGAGAGAATACTTTTCACACAACCCAAATCTTCTCAATCCTAGCTACATAATTAATTTCATTTTAATAATTTGGCCCCTGATGCCATTTAGAAAGTGTTTTGTGTATATATATCAGAGCCCAACAAGCCACATTTACTACATTCTACTGTCCTTCATTATCCCCAAATTTCTAAAATTCAATTATTCTTAAAGTAAGAAATTTGTGCACTTTATGTTTTAAGATTCATCGAATTTAATGCTCCAGATTGTGTGCTTAGAAATAACAAGGAATTTTTTTGTACAGTACTCAATTCAGTCTATAATTTCCAACCAAAACGCCGACTTAACAAAGATTTAAAAAATTAAAAAGTAATATATCTGAGGACTTTTCTTGGAAAGTCCTGGGTGCCGCCATGAAGTTGTTCTAGTTCGTTTTATTTGGACCATCATTCATTTTAGGTTTTCCTAGGAACTTAAGTTTTATCAGTTTATTGAGTAGAGACCAACCTGTATAAAATGGTATTCGTTCCTCCTCCAGGTTATTAAATTAATAAAATGTTTACTGGGAGAGGCTTCTCCAAATGAAAAAGGCGATAAAGACATCTTTTGCAGCATCTTCGTCTGACAGTGCAAGAGGAAGGAGAGGACAGGCACCCCCCCTCCCCGCCCGAGCCCGATGAGTCATTGATAATGGGACCCGAGTCTCGGGGAGAGGAAGCTGGGAGAAGGTGACTCGGCAGGGGATGGCCCAAACTCGGTGGCTGGAGTCACAGGGCTAAAACAGAGGTAGTGATTTCCTCCAAGGTGGCCAGTCGCTCACCCCCATTGGGGGCTCGTTCTAAGACTGTTAAAAAACCTTGAGAAATGAAGTTTCTGCAAACAAATAAATGAAGGCGGTCCTAGCCACAGTCTCTGGGATGCGACAGCCAGCCAATGCTAAGGAGCTGACGAAACAGAGACACCCTTCTTCCGAAGGCAGCTTTGGTTTCTGAAAGAATAACAATGTAGGGCATTCTTTTGCATATTTTGACTTTTGGGGGAGATGGGGTACAGAAATGGAAGAAGGATTTAAAAATTGTAACACCAGGACGCCACCAGTAAAAAGCTATTTAGCACTCGAGAGGGTTTGCGAAGGGTCTGTGTTGAAAGTCTGTTGTTTTGAAGAAACACTAACAATGTTTGCTAGACATGGCGAAGCCGAGCCCCCAGCTCTGTGCCTTTCGTGTCCTGTATCTCGAGTGCCTTTACTGCCTCATTTTCTTGAAGATTTCAGGTATCCGCTGTAAAAATCCGCATAGGCGATACATCTTAAGATGCTAAATCCATCTAATTATCAGAGTTTTATTCACATCTAACCTAGACGTGAGCAAGGGCCCTATACTGTGCGGGGAGCTGTGGTAACAGGGGGTGGGGTGGGGCGGAGGGGCCGGGGGAGGGCTGAGAGGTGAGCGGGAGTCCCGGCTCCAGCTCCTGGGAGCCGATCGTGCACCGCTTCCCACGTCCACGCTTCTCGTGACGTCAGCACTGGCCACGGTGAGAGTAATATGCGCCATGGAAACTGGAAAACTGTAACACAGGGTCTCCCCCCTCCTGCCCCCCTGCAAGCATGGCGTTACATACTGACCAGCACTTTGACTGCTGGGTGGGGGTGGGCGTTGTGGTGTGGGGACTGGTCATCTTCCCTAAGGAGCCACATGCAGAAGCATGGACGCCAACACCAGTATTCAGCGTGTGGGCCCGGGGCAACGTGAGTGAGCGTGGGCCGCTGGGCCCAGGTGTGCACAGAGCGCCCAAGGAAAGCCAAAAACCCGTCCTTCATCTTCATCAAGATGCAGATGAATGCAGCTCCTCTCCTGGACACCTGGCTCTCTTTGGGAATCTGCTCAGCTCGTCAAACTGAGCACACGAGGAACACAACAGCGGTGTAAGGGGCCAGAGGCTGAAAAGCCCCACGCAGACGGCGGCCTGCGAGCCTGATGCTTAAAGGAAAACGTCTAACCCCAAACTCGCCCTCGGCACGTCCCCGGAAACTGCCTACTACAGCCGGATCTCTTTCATAAATGACACACTTCTGGATACCGGGCGCCTAGTGAACTTCCAAGAGGTCTCACAATCAGGTGGCGAGGTTTGCTTACCTTGAATGTCCTGGTGACTTGAAAGTTGTTGGAGAACTAAAAGGTACAGAAGAAAAGGCCTTTAGTAGAAATGCACGCTCCGACCTGAGAGAAACTAGCCGTGCTCGCCTGGAGCCGAAAGGCTGAGCCTTTACCTTCCGTGGTGAGGTGCAGGTCAGCAGTCGCTTTTCCGTAACTGTTCTTGACGCAGCAGCGATAGAGGCCCTGGTCCTTCTGACCGGCCTGAACGAGGACCAAAAGACACGGCCGAGCTGTCTCCTGCGCTGCAGCGGGGGACATTAACATCGGCACGTGTCATCCTTCTGAAGGTGCACCTGTCCTAACACGCTGAAGGACAAGAGCGAACGCTCCTCGGACCGCGCGCTCGAGGCCGCCGAGCGGGGGGAAGAACACGGTTGGGATAAGCCGTTCGGCATTTTTTTTATCTGTCAGGGGTGGTCAGGACGGTGTTTGTTTAACACCCCCACTCTCACGGGCAAAGGTGAGTACACAGAAACATTCGGGAGGTCTGACTGCCAAGGGAAGCCTTAGCAAAGGGTCTGGTCTGGTGACTCGTCAGGAACCATCAAAACGGGTTCGCTGTATGCCCAGTCCTGGGGTATTCGACAATGAAATTTAAAAAAAAAAACAAAAAAAACACCCAGCCTTTGCCACTGAGAGTCTTCCTATCTGGGAGGAGACGGACAAACAGAAAACAGCACAAACCGTGGGACGTGAAAAGAAATATCTTGCACCTTTTTGAATCAATAGGGAAAAGCTCAGTTTCGCATCCTGTTACCCTGTAAAGGACACGTCTCTTTTTTTTTAGGGGAAGAAATGGCCAAAGACAGAAAGGGCTGAAAAGTAGTAGAGCTAAACTGCGGAGACAAACACAAAAGAAGCCTATGTCACATGGGGGATCAGAGGAGCATTGCCAAGGACTAAACAGGCCGGGGACTTCTCCGAAGACTCCATCACCCGTCACCAGCCCCAGGGGCCGGAGTGGAGTGGTGCAGCATCCACTGCACAACGTCCGGCCTGGGCTGAGAGGTCCTTGGGTGTCCTTCCTACGGGCAACCAGTGAGAACCCACCCTCAACAGCAGCCAGCTTGTCATTCCCTGGTTGTCCGGCAGAAACAATATGGCCTGGGCTCTAAGACATTGCTCAGCTTTCCACCCATCCACTCCATGGGGACAATTGCCCATTCAAAAGCCTAGGGCACTCTGGTTGCCGAGAAGGTACCGATAGCCCAGGGAGCCCTGGAGGGTGCCAGCTTGAGTTCTTCGTGGAGCCGAGACATTGCACAAGCCACCAGTACACAAACACTCGGAGAAAGCTACCGCTTTCTTCTTGGTTTCCTCAGAGCACATTTGCTTTTCCCTAGCTACGAGAAAGAATCCAAAACCCGTGGGCACAAAGGCAAAAGGATGCTTGCATGTCCTTTGTACGTCACTGTTTAATGGGCCCACCCAAGGGAGAATTTGCTATTTACTGTTTAAATAGAACCCACCTAGACGCGCAAGTTGGAACTTAGAGGTTTCTGTCCAAGAGAAAAGATAACCCCCAAGGTTTATTACCTATCAAACACTAATCATTTTGCAAACCTCTTTCAGCATTCCTTTGCCTGATTGACTAGAGAAATCTCCATCGCTCAAATGCTTGTTTGAACAGCTTTGCCATCTTACCGGTTCCTCATTATTTAATGAGTCAAAGAAGACCTTCGCTACACGTTCTTGTATTTGTCTGAACTATTTCGACTTTTTGAAAATTATATCTTGATAAGTCAGTAAGATATTCCATGGAGGGACATGTAAAAAACACACTCGCCTGGAATTAGAGGTGAAAGAAGTTTGATAACATTTGAAATCCCACCTGAAGTAACGTAAATGACTACTTAATATGAAGGGCATTACAACTCCCACATATCCTTGAGTATTAGCATGGAGAAGGCAAACAGGCACACCTACACCAGACTGCGGCCAAGAAGAAATGAAGCGGACGTCACTAAGACCGGAAAGGCCTCGGCCACATGTCATCTTCGGTCGATAACATAGTCCTAGTGTTGTATGCGCCCTAGAGAGGGTTAGGTTTTTAAAGACACCTCAAATGCAAAAGGAACCTGAGAGATTCAGGTGCCAATTCTGAGCTTAGAGCAAAGCTGCAGAAAATGCTGGTTAATTGTGCTGGGCTGCCAGTTACAGAAAGTACTTTCAATGATTAATGTGTACTTCCTTTTTATTAAGCTTTGAGAATATCCTTGATTTTAAAAACAAGCCATTATTTCTCCATCCTAAATCTTCTTAAGCCATACATAGAGAGAAGTAGGTAAGGATGACATTTCAGGCAAAGCGGCTTTAGTATGCCAATTATAACCAGTTAGATTTTTCTGGAGTCATGTTATAGAAACAGAACTATAGCTCAAATGTTCCGCAGTGGCCCTGGGGGCATTAACATCAAGACATATGTCCCAAGCAGACATATTTGATTTAGTTATACAGAAACCTCTCAGATTTCCTCACTTTTTCAGTCTACTTGAGGTGAGATTAAGGGATAGGAAAAGACCCGCGACTCAGGGAGCTGAGCCACGATTTCCTTCGCCAGAAAGACGTTTCCGATAGTTTGGTTATAGCGTTTCAATGGACCCTGGTGATCTGTCTCTAGGATGAGCCACGCCTGCTCAGGAATCTCAGTGCAGATCAAGTTTGCCAGTTCACTCGAACAAGTATTTATTGCCAGGAAGGTGATTCAGGAAGCATTGATCGGATTCATCCCAAACAGGGTATTCCTGGCAATGATTCTCTCTCATGCTTTCTCCTCCTCAGTCTCCAGAAACAAACTGGCCTTCCTGCCTGATCACTCTTAATAGCTGCTACTTTTCTGCAAGCCCACGGCCTGTTGTTCCCTTCTGATTCACCTTAGCTTCTTCGTTCGGTCTTTGTCAGGTTAATGGGAACTTATGAAATGGAAAACACAGCGAAATTCAGACAGAGAGGAGAAAGCTCTTTAATCTTGGGACCGCCGAACCTCGGCCTAGAAGATGATCTGATATCTTCCCCTAAATGTGACGAAAATGTAATGATTTTAAAAATCAAAATTTAATAATGTCATTGAAAATGTTTTCAGTTACAGGTTTAAGTGTAATGAAAGGTTCATGACTTCCTAAGGCCACAAAACTCCTCAGTGGCAAAACCCATCACCATTTTTCCCATCTAGATATCTGTCTTCCATTACTTACTCTTCCTGGATGCTTTGGGTGTGGAATTCTGCTTCATTTCCCTCTTTGCTTCCTATAATTTATTATTATTTTTTTTATTTTAGAGCTTTATCGTCAAACAAACAAGGAACAACTGTGAAAAGCAACAGAGACAAATGTCGTACCTTCTCTGCACTTGGGCTATTGACGTTGAATCTTTTGTCCACCAGATAGTAGAATCTTCATGAATTTCCCCAAACTGGCAGCTTAATTTCACATTTCCAGAGCAGTCAGGGAACATCTCGCTTGCATCTTTTTCAGTAATATTGGAGCTAGAAACGAGAGATTTGCAGGTCAGTGTTCCTATAATAATTGTTTACAGTGGGGAAAAAGCCTTCCCTACCCCATCTCTCCTAATTCTCACAACAATCCCAGAAGACAAGGGTAATAATTACAATCCTCAATTTACAGATGAGGAAACTGAGTATCTGACGGGGAATGTGGCTTGCCTAAACGGCAGGAAAATGAACAAATCAATCTAATGCGAAACTCTTACTTTTCATTACTTAAAATTCCTCAGGTGAGGTCTTTAATGCACAAAGTGAAATAGAATTTGAGAGATTTTTTTTTTTTAATCATGGCAGCGGTGGGGGCAGGATTATAGATACCTAGTCTATAGGACTTGGTTCAAATGAAGATGCTTTTAAATGGTCACCAGATGATCCAGGTCAAAGTCAGAGTTGGGCATTCAGGAGTAGAATAAAATTTGTATTACTCAAATAACTGTGGTTAAGCTCTCAGATGTAAAATGCAGCTCGACATTTGTTATTTGCCGGAAAATCTTCATCTGTCTTTCCTCTCATAATTGTAGTCTTTGCTGAAGACATCTTGGTGGATTGCAGTGATGTCTGACATCAATTTCATTGACAAAAGGGAAGTGTACACTTAAATAAAGTAAGAGCAATAAGGAAAGATTCCTAGGGTTGGAAGAAGACTTTTGAATACTGCTTTTTAAATCAGAGATGAGACTAGGCCTGCAGGGCAAGTGTGTAGTTACACAGGACAGCCACGGGGTGGCAGCATACAACATTAAACAAGGATGGAGGAGCCAGCCAGGTGGTCAGAATCATTTGGCAGGCAGGGAGTTTACTGGAAATGTGGTGTCAGTTGATTAGAGACTGAATTCCATATCTCCACAGCTTTGGTAATATAAAATACTATATAATCCACAGCCAAGACAAAAATCGTCAATACTGACGCTTTGCTTGCTCTGTTGCCTCAAATTCCCCTTGTGAAACAGTCGATGTGTTAAATGTGGTTCCCACCTCTCCTTGGAGCCAACAAACGCTTGGATAACAGAACGCATATTTAAAGGCTTATTCTCCTCCCAGGAAGTGATAATGGGCTGCTTGGGTAACACGTTCTTCAGCTGGAGAACAGCTGAGGGTACTAACAATATTACAGGAGAGAGAGAAAACAGACCAAGTATTGTGGATGGAACCCCGTTCCCATTCATGGGGCCCTGCTGGCTCTCGCTAGCCATTCTAGGTGTTCAGGCCACAGTCTCAAACCCCTGGTCTTAGAGTCTTGACCAAGCCCACCTCCCCTGGGACATATTTCCTCGAGGGCCCTTCTGACACTGTGCGGTGACACTCTTTGTGGGTGACTTGGGAGGCCTAAACGTTTCCAAGGCTACCAACCCCATCTGCAACCTGTTATAAGTCCCAAGCACACGGAAAATTAGGGGATGGAGGACCGGGCATCAAACGGGCAGCGGAACTAAATGAGGGCCTTGGAGAGAGAGGAAGCGGGCGTGGACAGGGGCCTGGGCGCTGTGGGAGGCTCCCCTCTCTGTGTGGGGCAGATGAGGAGCTACGAGGAGGTCTGGGAGTGTCGTTGTGCCAAGCTTTCAGTGTCCAAAAAAGTCACCCAGTTTGTCTCATTGCTTTCAGAATCATCCAGTCGTCCCCCCCCAACTCCTACCCCCTCAGGTGTCAGGTGCGAGAGTACCGCCCCTCCTGGAACTGTACCCTGGTCTTTGCCGCCATTGGCTAGGCCCACTTGAGAGATCTTTTAAAACATCGCTCCATTCTCTTTAAATGCGCTTAAAAGCAAATGCGCTAGCAAGCTGGTCGGATCTCTCCAAACTCGGAGGGCGGTTTTCTATTTAATCCTTTCTGTGGCCGGGCTGAGGGATGTGGATGGGGAATGGCGAGCAGCAGCCGCTGGTCTGAGGCCTCGGTTAGGGGGGGGAAGGCCCCTCCCCGGGGCTGGGAGGGGCCAGAGCGCTCTGCGCCACGCACTGAGGCCCGCTCCCCTGCGGCTGGCGGAGGCTTCTCTTCCGTCTTGTCCCGGGTTTTACGGGAAGGGCGAGAAGAGCTGGCACGCAAGAGGCCAACATTCAGGCTGTGGGGTGGAAATGGGGCCGCAGTGATTCCACCACACAAAGCAGAAGTGACTGCAGTTACAAGGCCTCTGAAACCTGCAACAGACGCCCCAGGGGCCTGTAGGCTCAGAGAAAGGGGAGGGTGCGTTGGGAAGATATTTCAGACTCAAACGTGGAAGGAAATCCAATGGTTGACCAAGCCGTTTTTCATAGACATCAGTGATTAAAGAGGAGACTCCCAAATGGGCCCTACATGTTCATTTCTGGAGCCCCGCTCAGCGTGTGGTCTATCTAATGATGCGAATTAGCTACGCTGACGAATGCTTCTGTTTACCTTTTAGAAATATTGTTTTAAAGGGTAATTACGCGGACGGGCATCTCCCTCCGTTACACCTGCCCGCAGGTAGCCTTTGCTGGTGGTTCTCCCCTGGATCACCTGGGAACGTGATAGAAGTGCAGTTTCTCGTGGGATCGGACACCCTGGAGGTGGAGCCGCCCTCTGTTTTGACGAGCCCTCCAGGCGGTTCAGGGCCCTTCAGGTTTGAGAACCTCGAGCCTACCTGGCGCCATTTGTCAGGGCCTTAGAGGCAATGCCTACCTGGCCACCTTAATTGCTGAGGACTCAGGAGGACATGGGAACTTGACGTCTGGCCGGCGACCCCAAATTTAACAGCGACAGGGAGCGACAGAGCCTCACCTTTTCCTTCTCTTCTGCAAGGCGGCGTTGGGGGTCTTTTCGCTCATCTGTGCGCGGTAGTGCTGTTTCGCGTTTCGGACCCTTTTTAAGGAAGCTCGAGTTCTTTTTGACGTTTTCCCTCTCTTCCAATCTCAGCCTCAAGGCAGCCACCCTGGACAGAATCTTCTTCTTTATCCCCTCCGTTAAATGCCCGCTCCCCGTGGTTTCTTGCTTCTTCGCGACCTCCTCTAATGACGTCACTGGGCATCTGCCATTCTGGGCTGCCACGTGACTAAGCCTGTCCTCCCCTGACCTTCTCCTGGGTCCAGGGAGGGGCCCGGTTGGCAGGGGTCCTGCGGCGTCTTAGGAGCTTCCTCTGAAGCACGTTCTCCGGACACAGATGCCAAAGTCACTGACGGGAAGCCAGGCACGTCTGTGGGTTTGGTGTCCCCCCTTCGGGGTGCCTCTATTTCGGGCTCCTCAATTTTGTGGCTTATTGAAAAGTTCGTAATGTTTCCTTCGAGGCATGAAGTCAGAGGCATCTGAGCAAGACCACCGGGAGCGGGTACAGGTTGCTCACGCTCACGCTCACGCTCTCTCGCCCCCGTTGGGTCAGGAAATGCGCCTTGATGGGTCTGGGCTGCGCTAACTCCTTGCCAGGGGTGTCGTGACTGTGGCCTGTGGCGTGAGAGTCGACCCCGGCAGATGCGCGGGTCATCATTGCAAGGCAGGGAGAACGAGGTAAAGCGGGGCCACCAGAACCTGCAGGAGGTGTTGGCGTTGCTCAGCCTCCCCGAGCGACGCTCATGCCTTTCCCGGCTTCCGCTGCGCCCGCTCGGACTCGGCTCCCCACCTTCGTCAGGGCACGGGGCTGGCAAGGTGGCCAGTCCGACGTCCACTCTCTGGCCCAAGTTTCCATCGTTCGATTTACTCTCCCGTCCGAGAGCCGCAGAGAGGATTCAGGAGGCTCCTGGGCTTTCCGCCTGCCACGTCGCCACACCTGTCTCATCGATGGGGTCTACAGAGGACTCTCGGACTTGGGGCCGGTCAGAAACCGCTTAAAGAAGGCAGGGTCACCCACACTGGGTCGGCCTCCCTCCTGGTTTTGACTCACACTGTCTACACTGTCCCGTCCTCCAGTTTTGGGAGCCTCTGACGGCGAAGCTGAGACACATAATTCCTTCTCCTCTACGGGGTCTACAGATGACTCCAGGAGACTGGGTTGGCCCAAACACTGGACAGAAAGACTACCCTGATGCGCGAGGCTGGCTGGTTCTTCACCTCCACGGATTTCCCTGTCATTAACAAGGGCTGAGCCTGACTCAGCCTCAGGACTGCGAGCTGATGCTCTTCCAGAGGGGTCCACCGCAGGGGCAGGGGCAGCTGCCTTTGGAACGGCAGAGATGGCCCAGGCCCCGTCAGGAGTCACGGCACCCGCTTCTGACGCCTTGCCCTCGGATTCTGTCGGTTGTCTTGGTGGCCAGACTTCTAAAACGGAAGCCTCTAGAGTGATAATCTTCAGCTTGCTGCCTGCTTCCCAGGGTCCTGGCCTGCTGTCTTTAGATACCTCTGGGAGGGTATTAGAGAGCGGAGGAACGTTGCTCACAGCCTGACTGTCACCGTCCACAGTGACTGTAGCCACCGCAGACACGCTAGTCCCCGGGCCTGAGCTCTGTCCTCCTTCCTCCCTGGAGTGTGCAGGTGAGTGGTCCAAGGGCTTGACGGCCCCTTCTGCAACAGATGTCGTGGGCCGACTTTCTTGGACATTATCTTCAGAAGGACAGTGCCGAGAGGGCAGGCTCTCCTGCCGGGCCCTCTGTGTCGTTTCACTTCCTTCTTCTTGGAAATGCTCTTCAAGGCTCTTCCTGTCTGCTCTGTCCACGGCCCGGCTCTTCTCTTCAGACGGGTCATCCGCGTGAAGAGGAGGATCGCTACCGACAGCCCCTCCCCCTGGCAGCACAGGGACGCCGACACGGACCCCCGGTCCGCGGGAGCCATGCAAAGGCACTCTTGTGGAGATTCGGTGGTGGAATTGTGTAAAATATGGACATCGGGAGGAAGTGGGACAATGTTTCCTTCTGGTGCCCGAGGCAAGCTTTGCTCAGGATCGGCATGGCAGCTCCCAGCGATGGAAACAGGGATGTATTTGGCTTGGTGGACTCTGGTGGCAATGCTAACCGTTGGTGTGTCCCCACTCCCCCTGGTGACCTGAAGAGAGTCAAGATGAGCAGTTAGTGTTGTTGGCGTCTCCTGAGGCAACTTCACAGTTAAACTCTGACTGGCGGACGTGCCCGTGGCATCCGGGGCACCGGGACTGGGGCTCTCCTCGCCCCCTTCTTTCCACCGCACGGAGGAGTCCTCCGAAGATGGAGGCTGCCTTTCCTCAAGGCCTCCTGAGGTGCTGGGGCTCGGCCCTGCCTGGCCAGCCTGCCCCACGGAGGCCAGCGTGGAGGTGCATCCTCTACCTGGGCTAGACCTTCCCCACGGCACCTTCACTGGCTTTTTGTGGAATGTTCCAGGTGAAGGAACTGACAGGAGGAGGGGACACAACCGTGTTTCCATCCTCACTGCTTCTGCACGTAGACGGCGGAGGCTCAGAGCCTCGCGTTCGACAAAGAACGTCCCGCGTCTTGTCATCCGGTGAACAGGACTCAGACCCTTTGCTCTGACCTCTCTGCCAACTCTGAGTCAGTTTCTTGAGGCAAATATTTACCCACCAACGTTCCAGCAGGAGAACCCACGGTGTCATGTGTGCTGGGGTACCCTGCTTCAAGGTGCTCCATTGCGCGCTCAACTTCTTCATCTCTTGGCTTGTCGCACATGGTTTCCAGGGTGGGGACGATATTGCAGGTGCAGGGGAAGCAACAGAGAGAGCCTGGGCTCCCCGGGGTCAGTGCTGCCCTCCTGGGGGACAAGCACCGACGGCTCGCAAGGGGACAGAATGGCACGATTGGCTTCTGAAGAGGCCCAGCTCGTGTTCCCAGGTTTCTCCCAGGAATGCCCAGTGCATTGTCTTCTCTGTCCTGTTTTTCTTCACTCTGTGGGCCTTGAGTAGAGCTTTCTATCCCCAGGTGTTGGACCAATGATACATTTTCCTCGTCCATCCCTCCTAAGTTGGGGGAGGAATTTGTTGTGATCCCAGTAAATGCAGACTCCTCCCCAGCAGGCTCTGAGAAAGCTGGCATCTGGCTGAGGGGGGTTCCCGCCGTGGCCGTTTCCTGAATTTGCACCTAGGAAGATGAAAAGTGATATTAATAGAATTGTTCCTGGGAGAGCCCATGATAGGGATAACTGTAATCCAAAGAGTGCTAATCCTTGATGAGTGTAGTAATGGACAAGGAGAGCAGCAGGAATGACTGAAATCTGAACTTGAATCCCCAGACTCGCTCTAGCTATTAGAGACTTCCTGGAAAAAGGCAAAGTTAAGCAACTGTATGTTCCAGGGGACCCTTGGTTAAATTGCCTATTATAAGCAAAAAGCCTCCTGACAATCCTCATTTAATGATTTAATGATTCCTCTCTCTCTCTCTCTCTCTCTCTCTCTCTCTCTCTCTCTCTCTCTCTCTCTCTCTCTCTCAAGATGTTAACTATTTTGATAAAGTAAGTCACAAGAACTTGTGTGTACCTTTCCAGAAAAATGAAATTTCACATGAACATACAGCGCCTGTCAAGGAACATTGAGCAATCCTTGTCCCCAGACACGACAGCTCGCTGGTTAACAATGTGACCAAAGCACAGAGGCTGGTCCTTTCAGGCCACCTTTAATGAAGAAGTAGGGTTATGATTGGCCGTCAGCACTGCCAATTATTTCTGCTCTGGGAAGGTTATAAAATCCTGGAATGCCTCCCTCTGCCCCCAACACACACACACACTTTAAAAGAGATGATGCCCTGTGACAGGCAAATCATGTCCACAAGAAATAGGGGGCCCAGGATTGCTTTGGGGTGGGGAAGAGGTGGGAGGAGGGGGAAGAAAGGAAAGGGCAGGAAGGAAGAAAGGAAGAAGAATCTCTCCGCATCGTGAGGTGTGAACCCCTCATGGCCCTATCTGAATGTTCCGTGATGTTAGATATTTAATGAAGCAGCGAACTCTTTGGCTAGATTCTTGTCTCTCGAAATTTTTAACTCGTCTATTTTCTCAACACATATCAAAATTATGCCCCGCCGAGGAGAAGGCAGTCTCTGCGAATTGTTGGCAGCGCACCTGGCTTTGCTCCCAGGACTCCGATTTTGGAGCGGCCACGTTCAAACGTGCAGAAACCGAAGACTGGGTTGAAAGACGGGAACTAGAGCGGAAATGTTCCTGGGCTCCCTGCAGCTCCGGGGTTCCTCAGCCCTGTCCACCAGGCACAGGTAAGAAGCCCGGTCCCTTCACACGCATCCAGTGGCGAACAGGACAACAGCATAACCACGCCTCCTTCTATACTACGCCAAGGTCGCTTGTGGCCAGCAGGAATTCACCTCTCATTTTCTCCTTCAAGCTACCCTGATGTTCATTTAACTCAGATTTTTATGGGCATAAAAGTGCTAACTAAGCAAGGAGACATTTACTCTAATTCCCTTTGTGATAAAGTCTATGAGTGCTGGGACCATTCACCAATTCAACGAATATTTATTGAAAGCCCCCAATGTACTAGGGAGAATCCCAGACAACACAGGCAAAATGCCCATCTGCAGGGTGCTCCCATTCTATGCTGTACGCAAGGCCTGTCACACGGTTAGCACCTAGCAGGTGTTCCGTAAGTACTTGTTGAAAGAAGGAGGAAATGAATGAACTATGCACCAGGTGAGACACTCTGCCCAGCACATTACAACTCTACATTTGAAAGGTTTGGAGTCCTGTGCTCCTGACTTTGGGAAAACTCTATTTTAAAGGAAATTTAACCCTACATAGGGGCAGCACTGGGTCACACCCTGGGTTTTGTTTGTTTTTTTTTAAAGAAAAAGGTATTTACTGTCTTCTGAGATCCCTTTTTCTTTCTCATCATATTAAACTGGAAAAGGGAAAACAAAGATAATTTCTGAGAAATAAGAAGCAAAGTTTTAAAAAGGTTTCAAGGAGTTTAATGAATACTTAATTTCACCTCTGAACCCGAACACCTATCTGCAACACATGTAGAGAATGTTCTTCTCATTGCTGTTTTGGTGCAGGTATTTTTGTAATGAACCATAGTATAAATATACTGGAAAAATTAAGCATAGAAAGTGTGGGTAGCTTCCCGGTCGCGATTTGAAATGCATAGGGAAACTGTCTAATCAAAACGCCCGGCCCTCTCTCGAGCCTCCCTCCCCTGTCTGAATTTCCACTACCTGTGTCAGCCCTTTATTTTAAGGTCTTGCCATCATCACAATACCATCGGTGCCAACAGACATTTGGAGTGGCTGCCATGTGCGGAGCTTTCTCCAGGCACGGGCACATTTTTCCAAAGGGCTCAAGGCAAATAGCCACTCTGGTACTTACTGGGATGTTACACACTCATTATTGCTTGTTCCCATATCGACAGAGTGACAGGCTGATACGGAGAGAGACTGACACCTGGAGAGGGTGAAACACGGGACAAGTAAGCGTTGCTTCGGGCGAGTTTGGTCCCTGGAATACAGCATCATAGCCACGGCATCGCGCCTCACCTTACGAAACAGCCATGTTCCGATTAAAGCATACTCACTCCGCCTCGCTCTTGCTTTAAAAATAATATTCTATTTTATGTTAGCTTGCTGAAGCCCCACATGTAGAAACAAATCCTGGCAAATCTTGGACCGTGGAAATTCATCTACGTGACCAACGGTTCCTGAGAGCATCTGCTATAAACCAAGCTCTGTTCTAAGATCCGGGGCTTCATCGGTGAACATAAGAAAGACGTCCCGCCTTTTGAAAGACATGTTGAAGCAACACACCATATAACTGGTTCGCTGCTGATGGCAAATTCCAGAAATTTGATTTTAACGAACCAATGGGGTTTTCTCAAAGTGGAGCCTTTAACAGCCCAGAATATAATGTCAAGGCTTACAGCATCCATTCCGAGGACAGGCTCCTTGGGTCTCACACAAAGGCCAACTCATCGCGAAAGGGAAGCCACAAACTCCCACCTGTCAAATAATTCGGACCTTTCTTTCAGTTAAGTCACGATGAAAGAATTTGAGCAAGCGGTTTTCCTGCTTCTCAGCTATTCTCATCATGGAGTGAGTGGTGGGGCTCAGGAGGTTTTATTATGTAGGAAAATTGTCCTCATTCGGGCGAAAAGAAGAAGGGTTTGGGGCAGGAGGGAGCCTGGTGTGGTACGTGGAGTGGAGACTTGGAGGACTGGCCACCTGGGTTCGGCTCAATCCAGCACTGCGTGAATGATCCCAAGGAATCCCTTGGGCCTCCCGGACCCTCTGTCTCCTCCTCCACGGCTAACCACATGCACGTGGGCACCATCCTGTCGAGTGCTCGTCACTCGCTGAGGTGGTTTCCCTTGTTCTCTGTGAAAAGGAAGTCGTGGCTGAGGCAAGGAGAGAACGAGCCCAGCAGTGTGCGCCGGGCTTCAGGTAGGCTTCCTCGTGTAGCTGGTAAGATGAACCTAAAACACGACCCTGGCGTCTCGCCTTCACCGATGGTGTGCGCGGCCCGGGTCCAATCAGCAGGGAGAGGCCGCCCAGTGGGCGCAAAATGAGGGCGGTCAAATCTGAAGAGTCGTCAATTGCAGGGCGCAGGGAAGCACCTTGGTGCTCCAGGGCCGGGGAGCGAGCGGAGGAGGACGCGGAAGGGGCGCAGACCTCTCCGGGGAAGGTGCAGCCACCCGATGCAGAGAAGTGCCCGGGCTTAGCCTGGCTGGGCGAGCAGCAGCCCGCCCGCCGCGGGCAGGCAGGGAGCAGGTGGTCTGCGGGGCACCAGAGGGGCAGAGGCCTTTGAGGTGGGTGGGCGATGTGTGGTGGGGACGGGGAGGGAGAACGGCAGCCCTGGGTGTCCAGGGGCCACGGTGGCACGTGTAGGCCCCGCGGGGGTGGGGGGCTGCAGAGGGTCTGGGCATCGGAAGACGCAGGAGGCCATCAGAGCAGGCGGCCACGCGCGCTCGGGTTTCTGAGTACGGAGGGCTGCAGGAAGGGGATCACGAGGCCGAGGCTACTGGTCACGGAGGGACCGGGTTGGGGATCCGTGGCCGGGACAGGCTCTGTGGGATGACCACAAACCCATATCACCGCCTGGCGCCAATGCTCAAGACGACGGGAATTCTCCTCCCCCTGCAGTGGTCTGCTGGCACCCTCTGCCGAGAAAGCCTCCCATCCAGCTTATTTGAAGAGAAGCGGTTAACAGAGTTCTAGCACTGAGCGTGACTGACAGGCACATTCAGAGCCGAGAGGCAGCACATCGAGAACTGGCACAGGGGGTTAGAACTCACCCGGGGTCCCACCGTCAACGGCAGAACCAGGATTGAAAGCCAGGTCTGTCTGGCCATAAAGCCCTTTCCAGCCTTTCTGAAAAGGAAAGTTAAGACACATCCCCTCCGAAGGGCTGGGACCTCCCTGATGTAAATTCAGAACTTCTGCGCTCCTAAGACCCTGGGATACGAGACTATCATGGTCCTTATTACATGCAAAATGACCACTTGTTTGCCAGCTCCTCCCAAGCTCTAAGGACAGGGGCTCTGTGTTATTCAGTTCTGGATTTCCAGAACCTGAGACACAGTAGGGGCTCGATCGATTCTCCCGAATGCGTAGGCACGTGCACGAACACGGGGGTAGGAAACCAAATTCAGTGCCATTTCCAACCCCGTTTTCGGAAGCAGCATCAAGCTCGACGACTTACGCTCGCTCACACAGTATTGTCCAACCCCGTCTCGATGCTACGCGCCTCCGCTTTTACAAACACGTTGTTTTCATTGGTGGGCCTTTCCAAAAAGTCTGCCGTGGATCCCGGGGCAAGGTGTGCTGCCTCATCGCACACCTCAGGGCGTTCAGGGTTGCACAGCTCCTCGTTAATGAGAGCGTCCGGGACGCCAGCAAAGAGCAGGACACTCATCCGGGTCGCTAACAATAGAAGGTGGTCTGCGTTAAGATCCCTCGTCGCAAATAGCTCGTAATCCGCCGAAGAGACGAGATGTCCATGGGAAAGACAGATAACAATTCCCAACGAGCTGTGCGAACGGCCCAATGGGCGGCGCTTTGCGAACGGCGCTGCTCGGGGACGGAGTGATGGCACCACGGAACCCTCCTCTTCCGGGGGTGTGCCAGACTCCTGTCGTGCCAAGACCAGAGGCTGCACTCTTCCGCGGCACATACCGGTGCTGAGATAAGTCTTGGACACGCCAGTGCAGTCTCAGGAAACGTCTCTGCGGCTGAGAGCGGGCGGACGTCGTAGATGTTTGAGTGACTAACTCAACAGCATCCCCAAGCTCCCGTCCCTTGCTACTTCCAACTCGAGAGGCTGGAAAACCCCGTACTCTCCCCGCTTCCTGCCTCTGAGAGGGAGCCAAGGGGTCAGTTCTGGACGGTGAGATGTCGGTGCTGGCTGGCAAGGCGGATTCCACTAAGGGGCCTCGGAGGAAGCCTTGCTTCCCAGACGTAAGGTACGAATGTGGTGGGCGCTTTGTCTACCGCTCTCCTTCTTCCTGTAATGAAGATGCGATGCCTGGCGCTGTGGCTGCCCCCTTGCAGCCATGAGGCAACCAGCACAAGAATGAAAAGCCAATGCACTATGGCTGGTGGAGCAGAAAGAGAGAAAGGGCGGGGAGCTCGCAGCCATCCTTGGGCCACCGGAAAGACACCAAGGCCTTCTCCCCCCACACTTCTTGTGAAGTGAACATCAAAGGTCCTTATGATTGAGGCCACTATCCGTGGGTTATTCCATTAACTGCGGCCAAAAACAGCCCTAATGGACACGAGAGGAGAGAACACATTGCTGAGGGCCGAGGGAACGGCATGTGAGGTGCACCCTGGCACCCTCCTGGGGGCCCTGGGTGACTGCGGGTGGGGCTCAGTTTAAAACAGTGTCACAAAGGGCAAAGGGCTGGTCCAAACGCCAAGGGATCGAGAGAGCCTGAGTCAAGATGAACTTGAAGACAAGTGGGGGAGGGGAATGGGGAAATGTGAGAAGGTGGGTCAGAGCAGACCTCGAGGCGTGGTTGGAAAGGCCAGACAGGACGCCGGGGGCGGGGAGGGTCGACTCAGCTGGGCAGCACCTCCAGGCACCCACGTGTCCTCCCCTGGGATGGTTTTCCTCCTCGAACTCCTGTTTCTTTTTAAACGTTCTTTAAATGTCCTTCCCTCCTTATCCGGACTAGATACAAATAGCACCGTGTCCTTCAGCGGTTGTCTACACATCATCAATCTCCACTGTCGTTTCGGGAATCTTTAAATGGGGACTTCCCAGCCCCCAGCCCCCAGTCCCCAGCCCCCAGCCCCAGCCCCCAGGACTGCCGAAGCCTCAACCTTTCCTGAGCCCTCACCACCGGCACTGGGACATACAGCCATTTGTCATTCGATAGATCAAATCCATACCATCTGGGCCTGAGAAAGTGAAAACAGCCCCCCCCCCCCCCCAAGAAAGCTTAAAGGCAACCGAGAATATTTCAGGAACGCGGGTTTATTTTTGGGAGTTGCCGAGTTGCCCAGAGAGGCGCTTCACTTCAGGGCTCTGAAAGTTAAAATAACACTTAATAAAGTGGAGGACACTCGTCTAAAATCCCCGTCCTGAAACCGGATCCCGACCACCCCTGTCATTTGACCAGCTCATCTGGCTGCATTCCATTCCCTCCAGGGGGAGGTGACACCGCCAGCCAGCTGGCCTTGCAGCCCTGTCCTGATTTCTTGGGGAAGCCGTCGAGTTCGTAAAACACCCGCTCGCTCTCTCATTGGGGGAAGACCGGCTTTGCACAGGAACGCCGTTCCCGGAGGGCGCGAAGGGGCTCTGTGCACCCAGTGGGACCCGCCTGGGGACATGGTGGGAGCGAAGGAGCACTGGCCTCCGAGCCAGGAGCGCGGTGTGTTGTTCACCGCTCGTCCCGGTGACGGGAGGCGAGCATTAGTAAAACGATCACCAAGCCCCGTATGGCCCTTAGCTCGTGGCAGGCGCTGTTCTGGCGCTCAGCACACACGGAGGCGGTTAACGTTTGTGAAAATGGCGTGGAAATGGACACCTTGGGGCCCCTGGGTCGGGTGACGATCGCGAGAAATACACATTCAGGAGGACCGTTGGGTGCCATGACCCCCACGTGCGGCGGGTTGGAAAAGCAGCCACACGGCCCCTGTGTGCATCCTGGGAGACATGCAAACCTAAGGAAAATGGAGTTGGGAAGGCCAGTGATTCCTCCTTGAATTCCACAAGGCATTTCTAAATAGTATGCGGGGCGTTTCGCTGTGTCGTGAAGACACTGGACGTGGGCGAGGAGGTGCGAGGCAGGCGGAGCGGGGTGCTGGGGAGAGGGCGGGGCCTCAGGAAACCCAGGGTTTGGTTCCGGATGCACGGCTCCGTGGGAAATGACTTCGGAAAAGCCACCAGATCTCTCCGAGTAAAGGGAGACAGCTGAGAGCATCTCTTGGCCCACACAGCTTCGGTGCTCTATGACCTGCTGCCGTGCAAACAACACAAACCTTGAATGGGGCTTAACCCGCCCCCTCCATTTGGAGCCAGGTTTTCCTTCGACTCCTAAGGCTTCTAGAGCTAGCTCTATGAACTATGAGAGTTGTTAGGGGAAAGAACACAGTGTGTCGCCCTATGTCGATGGCTCCGTAATGAGGCAGTGGGGCCCGAGACAGGGCTGGGGAAGCCACGGTGGCTGGAGGACGGGTCACCACAGAGCCAGCACTCCCTGGAGGCCCAGCCTTTCTGCCTCCCTCTTCGCTGCTTCTCCCTCCTCTGCCCGGTAAGTAGACTGCACTGTGTCAGCACATGGGCCCTGTCGCTGATCTGAACAGTTCTGAAGGCCCACAGATCTAGCCCGCACCAGTGAACATCATCATGGCCACAGAATGGATGATTAGTGACATTAGCCCCCCAACTGTGCTAACCCTTTTTGGGGCTGAGAAAAGTTATGGCTTCTTTTTCCTAGGAGGTCTCATTTTACCCACACAATCCTGCATCTAATTTCAGGGTCTTCCAGAACCGCCTGAACCCATCGATCCGCATTGCAGAGACCCGGGGCCAGAGAATGAATCCCTGCTGTCAGACATGAGCGAGCTGGGGGTGGGTGTATTGTTTACTTCCCACAGATCGAAGCTTCTCTGCAGACTTCAGAGTGGAGAACAAGGGGGAAAAAATTCAACCTGAGGTTCTAGGAGAGAGTTTTCAAACCAATACCTCTCTTTACTATTTCTAGAATTTGTGAGCAAAATCAAAACCAAGGTAGTAGCGATTACCGTACTGAAGTGACAATAATACCTTGTACAAAGCAAGTTCTTGTAAACTTTAGAAACAGGAAGTACTCGTCATGGTTACTACATTACTTCTTTGCTTGTTCAGCATGACTTCAAAGTTTACAGTAATGATGGTATTTGGCACTTGAGAAATCTGAATATAAACATAAATACAGGCAGGTCACCTCTCTGGAATGATCATTACCAGAAGATGAGGAGAAAACGCAGCCTTGGGGCTTGAAGAGCCCCTAAAATGCCATGTCTCTTCTAGCTATATGTCCTCAAGTTTGGCTTCTGGTTAAGCAGAAATATCCCAAAGAGTACGGATCAGGAGGATACAGTTTCTAGCAGGTGGTAACAGTTACTAGATTAGATTCAGAGACAGCTTCGTTCAGCAGGAAAAAACAAAAGTTCCTGGGATAGTGAGAGGAAGCACAGGGTTAGTCTTAATTGACTTGGTGCAAGACGCGTTGTAAGGGCTCAAAAAATAGGTCAAATAAGTGAACATCCACCAGATCTGTTCTTGGTCCAGTGTCGACACAGGCAGGAAGGCTTCGCTCCTTCGGAGTCTGGTTTTCTTCTCATTCCTCGTCAAGTTCTTTGTTGAGACATTGATCTCCTACCTGAGAAACTGCCCAAGATTCCTGTGCTTTGATGAACATGTATTTTCTACTAAACTATAATTCTTCTTCATCACTAGTAACTTGGTGCTTGGTTGGCCTCGGTCTTCCTTCGATCAAGTCTGAAGCCACCTGTTCCCATTTGAGTAGAGAGAGAGAAGCATCTCTCGTTTCCCATATATACCACCCGGAAGACATCAGCACAATTGTACTGGTGAGCACCAGGCACTGAACATGATAATATCCACTTGACCATGGCGCGGAGTTGTAGAATCACAAAGTGCTACTTGCAAGGTTGAGTTTAAAAGACTTGTACTTGAAAGATGAAGGGAATCAAAGGCAGGATGTGGGTGCGGGGAGCATGGCACAGAATACTCCGGAAACTCAGGGACCTCTTTTGATGGAGCCATGAAAATTCACTTTCCCCTTGTAGACGTAAGGGAAAAGAGTGATTGACAAAGAAGCTTCTGGGAAGCCGAAGTTGTTGGGGAATGCTGTGTGAAGCAAGAAAGAAAATGTCTGGGATTTAACGCAGTGATTTGAACTAGGAAAGCAAAAAATATGCCTCGCTGATGATTGCACTTATGGCGATGCGAAAATTCATACATATTACTTCTCACGCATAAGTTAATGCACTCTCTTTATTCTTTCTCTGGAACTGACCTTGTCTTTCTCGGGAGCTCCCGATCACAGGTTGGGGCTTGGAGAAGGAGTGGAGAATAAGTTTTCCTTCTGACTGGGCCAGCCTCTCTCATCCAGTTACTTGAACAGGCCTTAGGGACTGCTCAGTTCTGCTCACCATGACGCTGCTCCTCTGAAAGCTGGTGTCTGAGCTGCCCACACGGGTAGGTGGGTGGGGGCTGGACCCTGTGCCCCAGAAAAGGAGCAGGGAAAGATGCGCTGTGCTTGTGGTTTCCCTTGGCTTATTCTAACACAATCCTGAAGTAAGAAGTGAGGTCAGGATGGACGTGCCTCTGGGCCCTGAGTCAGCCTTTTTGTCCCAGCATCTCTGTTGTTCAAGGCTTGGGTACCCTGTCTAAACCCGCACACGTTCCCGCTTTCTGATTGTGCAGAGAAAAGACTCGGATCTACTATGAACAGAAGAGCTTAGAAAACTCGTCTCCCGGCAAAGCCCGACTTTCAAAATTATTGTGCTCGTACGAAAATAAAATAAACACCTGTTTCTTTTCATCTCTTTGCTTTCCTTGGCACATCCCTTATCACTGTGTCCTCCTCACCTGGGAGGCGACCTTCAGTCTCTCCTGAGCTGCTTTGGAAGAAGCTCCTGGAGGCAGAAATGGAAAAAGAAGCATTTTTTTTTTTTCCTGCTGCCTCCCTGTCTACACTACTGGCAAATAAATGCGTTAGCTTCCTAGGGCTGTGCACCAAATGACCACAGACTGGGTGACGTAAAACAACCCACTTCTATGCTCTCAGCTCTGGAGGTTGAAAGTCTGAAATCAAGGGGTCCCAGGGCCCAGCTCCCCCTGAAGCCTCCGAGGAAGACTCCTTCCTTGTCCTTTCACCTTAAGTAATCACATCTGCAGAGACGCTGTTCCCAATAAGGTCACATGCCGAGGTTCCAGGTGGACATTAATTTGGGGAGCGACACTATTCAACCCACTATAGCAACTCATCCTTTGCCCAGCCTGCCCTGCTGGCCCCCCTGCCCCACAGTCTCCAGTGTGCCATCAACACTCCGCAGCGAAACGGTGTCACTTCACCGGGGGGTGTGGACTTGAGAGAGTGTTAGGATGATACCCGAACCAGCGGGACGATTTCAGGGAGGCTGGCACTCTTCTGGAAATTACGTTTGTTCCTGGGGTGAGCAAAGTCTGTTGGGAGTGTGGAATTCAGTGCCACGAAGGGGCTACGCTTTGTCACCGCCCTGCTGTCCCCAAGGCTCGCATCCCCGAGCCCTCCAGACCCTGTAGGCGCTGCGGCACTTCAGAACGCCCTCCCCTCTGCTGATGGAGGGGCAGTGACCGGGAAGTGCCTTAGGTTTGTTGTCAGATTTAGACCCCGAACGAGAAAGGGTAAAGACAAAGAGGTAAACAGTTCTCATGATGGTTATTTTCCCACCCATCACTATCACTCTGATGGTAAATGTGAAAGCACTTGTTTTTAAAAAATCGCTTGAAAAAAAAAAAAAAAGCCCAAAATCTCAAGGCAGTATCAAAATACCTGTGCTGACTCAGAAAGAAAAGGTTTCACGCATCAGCAGAAAGGGAACTTACAGAATTTGCAGTCTTACCTCCTGCCCCTCCCCACCCACTGCAGCTCTGCAGACCGGCGTGTCGGAGGGGGTGGGAGAACATGATTTTTCACGTTCCTGTCCTGCCTCTTTAGCTAGATTTAATCCGGTTCACCAAATACCATTGACAGGCACCGTGTCTGCTCACAGATGGATCAGACCCAGGGTCTGTCTCCACGTCGCTCACAGAGGGGAATAAAACAGTATGGGAGAAATCCATTCTCTTTCCAGCTGAGGAGAAGGAGCGAGTGTACCAGGGAGAGACCCAGAACCCATTTACTGGCTGCCTATGTATTGACACTTACTAATTCCTTTATTCATCAAATCCTTGCTGAAAGCTCTCCACGTGCCAGGAGTCATCCTAGCTGCTGGGGAAAAACATTACCAGTGAAAGATTCTGTCTTCTTAGAACTTACATTCTGTAAAAGGAGGCAGATAAGGTCGAGGAAGTCAGCAAATGTTCTGTACGAACAGAAGGTTGAGGAGCCGGCATGATCAAAGGCACTGGGGCAGGCACGTGCTCCGTTCTCCAGAAAAACCAGGATGCGGGGGGCGGAAAGGGAAGAGCGGGAGCAGGGAGACGGTGTGTGAAGAGGCTACAGCTTAATGCGTCGCTCACAGCGTTCAGATCTATTCGAGAGGATCCACCACAGCATGACAGGGACTGGGGAGGTGTTGTCGTTGTTTGAAACATTTCCAGATTTTGGTTTCAGGAAATAATTGCAGTAGCACGTAGACGAAGTCTTAGACGAGGAAGACACTGGCCTGAGTTGCCTGGGAAGCCGCCAATTGCAAATTGCAATGGTCCAGCTGTAACTCTGAAGCCTGGGTGATGCTGGTGGCTGAAGGGATCAAGAGTGTTGTGAGTGGCATCCTGTCCCCCAGAAAGATATATTCAAGTCCTAACCCCAGGCACCTGTGCATGTGACCTTATTTGAAAACAGAGTTTTTGCAGATGGAATCAAGTTGAAATGAGGTCCCGCTGGATTAGCGTGGGCCCTGACCCGATGACAGGTACCTTTATAAGAAGAGGGAAACTGGGACACAGTGACCCCAAGGAAAATGCCACGCGGCCAGAGAGGCAGGGATTGGAGCGATGCAGCCACGAGGATTGCTGGCAGCCACAGAAGCTACGAGAGCAGGTCAGAACCTGCATGAAGAACCAGCCCTGCCGATGCCTGTTCAGAATCTGGCCTCCAGAACCGTGAGGGCATCCATTTCTGTTCTGTTGTGTTAAGCCATCCAGTGTGCCCATTTGTATGACAGCTCTCGGAAACCAAGGCAGAGGGGAAGATCCTGACTTGGGAGAGACACTGTCCAGGGAGAGTGGCCGGGGTTCGGGGCGGAGGCGGGGCGAGCATCAGGGACCACTCTCGGGGTTCCAGCTCAGGGCATTTCACTGTAAGCTCTTTGAGGGGCTGCGACACCTGCTGCTATAATCCTCGACGCACAAAGTAGATGCTTAATAACCAGGTGTTAGTTCAGGTGTGATCTTTGTGCTATAACGAGGCCTCTGTATTCGCGTCAAAGTTCTAAGGGGGACCCGGGGGAAGGTGAAGGAGCACGCCCAGGGCTGCCAGGGGGTGCGGGCTGGTTCAGAATCGTGACAAGAGATGCCTGCTATTCCCGCCTTTGGTTGCAGGGGCCTGGGAGAAATGCTAGACACGTCGGGGGAGTGCAGTGCAATGTGTGCTGTGGTTCATCTCTCTCTGTCACCACAGGCCACATCCTGAACTCTGTCCTCGGCCCTGATCATCAGACGGACTGCAACATCTCTGAGTGCACTGACTTGAGGTGCTCCTGCTCCCCCTCCCCATCAGTCCTCCGGATGAGCATCTCTGCCACCTCGGTCCTTGGGACCCGTCCTAAGCTAAGAGGCTTCTCTGTCCTCCCTGTCCTCAGAGGTGCAAGGGGGCTGGCCAGGAGCACTTTAACTAGCCTGGTCTGCCCCACTGGGGGAACACCATCAGCTCCACACGCCTGATGCACAGCCTGCAGGACAGACGCATCGAGAGACAGGAACTTCAAAGTTCCAAAGAAAACCAGAGATTCGGGCTGATCTGAGCCTTTGTGCAGAAAAGATCATCAAAGTGAGGGAGGAGGAATGGCAGCAGAGGAGCCCAGGAAAAGCTGGCCACGGCTTTCCCTGTTTCTTCCTTCCCTTGCCCCCCTTGATTAAGCTAACTCAGCAGAAACTGGGGTGCAAGGGAGGAGCCTGAGGGACCACTCGGCTGCTTTGCACATTTGGCTTTCTCCAAGTTCAAATCCATCAGTATCTTTTCAAATCAATTCGCGACTTTTTCAGTCCTCTGAAAAGCGCAGGATAATAACAATTAGGGGCCAGGTCTGGATATGGATTAGCATATTCAGCAGCTCAAAACTTTCCCTCCTTCACTCTTCGTGCTGCCCACTCTAACTAAGCCCACGAGTCCTCTGGAGGGTGGAGCTACCACTCAAAAACTCGAGATGAGGAGATTGAGGGACAGGGCGAGACCCTAGAAGAGGCACTCCCATGCCGTCCCCTGGTGTCGAAGGAATATTACACCAGGTCGCTCTTCTCCAAGTATTTCCTTCCTGCCCTCTCTCCCACCAAGCAGACTCTTAGCTCTTGGGCATCAAAATGCCTAACATCTCAGGGGAGTTTAGAAGATTCTCACACAGGAGGTTTAGAGAGGCCCCGCCACCCTTCCTCAAGGAGCATCCCCTTCACTCCCACCCCTGCTCTGTCTTGACAGCACGCATCGCCATGGTGTGGGACATCTGTTCGTCGTCTGGCTCCCCCACCGGAAAGTGAGCTCCCCGAGGGCGGGACGTCACTTTCCTCACTGTTGTGTCCCCTGAGCCAATTAATGCTCTACTCTGGGCACTTTCAATTATGGCTAATCACACTGAAAGCGTGTAAGTTCAGTAAAAACTGGGTAGGTCAGAATCTCCTCTTGCAAGCTCTTCTTTGCCGTTAGATCCACTCGCAAAGTGGATCTGAAAGCAATGAGCTAACCCGCATTCCTTTAAAAGATATGTGAAAACTCCCATCTTCCTGATCTCGGCAATTAGCTTGAGTTAGCGAAACAGCATTGAGGTTCGAGTCGCATCTGGGCACCCGAGACGGCTGAGTCCAACCAGTTTTGGGGTAAGCTCGTTATTTTCTCCCCCATTAATGGGTGATGTCACAAATAGCACAGATAAGCACCGAGGAATTCAGGCCCTCGGCACATTGCCTGAAGGGAAGGAATTCTCACATGGGACTTGGAAAAGCAACATTTTTACCAATATCATCTCCTCCTCGAATTATTGCTATAGGACCTACCAGCTCTGGAGACGTCCTCGCCAGCCAGGTGGTGAACGTCTCTTGTATCATCTGGTGGGAAGAGGTAGACCAGCCTTGTTGGGCAGATTCCCGGAGGCTGGGGAGGATTTGGCTGGAGCTGAAGAAGCTCTGTCATCTCAGCAATGATGCCGAATGCCCATTTGGGGGAAGTTATCTGATCCCCTTCCCCTGAGACTGGTCTGACGCTGGCCCAGCTGTTGGTCTATGGTTCTAACTGGGAAGGCCATGGGCTTATTTCTTTAATTATTTTAAAATTTTTATTTGAGTAGCTACACACACACACACACACACACACACACACACACACGGTACAAAATCCACAAGGTACGCAGTGACAGAATGTAGAGTGACAAGTCAGTGTCTCTCCTACCCCTGCCACCCTCTCGGTCTCCTTCACCAGAGGCAACCACAGTTATCAGAGTTTATTTTCGTTCTGAAGACAGTTAAGGAACGCAGACCTAAAATGGAATTAGGAAGCTAGGTAATGTGGGAACGGCCTGGCCGAGGGCCTGGAGTCAGGCAGCCCCTGCTGGAAGCCTGGTGGCCCCACGTCCGACCCAGAGCCCAGAGGGCATCTGGTTTTACCTCAAGGGGGTTGCGGAGATAATGAACCTCACCAGGGCGAACCCACAGGCTCTTAGCACAGTGCCTGGTGCAAGTTCCCTCTCAATAACCCGCAGCTGTGATTAGGGATCAGTCATCGAGTGTTGGGGAGGGCGGGTGGGGCCTATTGAATCCTTCTGGGAAAAGCCCTAAGCCTTTGTTATTCACAGGGCGCTTCCCTGGGAATCCCTGGGAGCCTGTGAGAAACTCAGGCTCCTTGGCTCCGCCCCAGACCTGCTGAATCTGACGTTCTGACGGGCTCTCCAGAAGCACTACCCTGTAAGCCCAGGAATCCTGGAGGGAAATGGGTGGCTTCGGGCCTCCGGGGAGGTGGCCGTGCTGCTTTGTGAGCCCTTAGATGTCTCATGATGAAAACATGTGACAAAAAAACTTTTTGAGGGAAAAGCCATTCCCCTTGCCACCCACAGCTTGCTTGTTCCACCCATGGTTTCTCAAGCCCAGTGACCTGTGACCTACAAGACAACTGGAATGTGTCCTCTTTTGTCCGGCAGCTTGATAGTAACCCGATAGATGGCTTGGTGGCATGTCGTTTTTAAAGTGATGCCAGAGACACAGTGGAGCCTGCCCAGAAAGCAGCAGGGCTGCCAGGATGCCAACGGGGACGCCGAGGCCCTGGCAGTGGGGGTCGCAGAGCTTGTCGTTAGAAATGAAGCCTGCGTGGGCTAAAGGCTGGGGGGTCGGAGGGGGGCTCCTCGTGTGACAATTGCTGCTGCTCGCCACGCGTTCCAAACTGGTAGACCTTGCTCAGGAATCTACGACGTGCAAGAAGCAACGCTCTCCTTTAAAATAAAACTGCGTACTATACTGGTGACTACAGGCCATTATATATATATATCTGCCAACACCCATAAAACGTACAGCACCGAAAGTGAACCCTCAGGTAACTGTGGACTTCAGGTGATAACGATGTGTCAGTGCAGGGTTGGCAATGACAAAGGTACCTACCACTCTGGGGATATGGCTGTGGCACGAATCAGGGCAGGTGATATATGAAAAAGATCTCTGTACCTTCCGTTCAGTTTTGCTATGAACCTAAAAGCACTCTGACAACAGTTTATTGTTTTTAAAAAAAGAGAGAAAATTACATTTTGTCATTGGATCAGCTGTAGAAGAGGAAAGAAAACCAAGGTCAGGGCCTGGGGCTGCATGCTTTCTACAATTCAGTTACAACAGAAATAACCAAGAGCTGGGCTGTCCGACCCCGAAGCCTTTAGAACGTGCCTAGTGCAACTGAGGGATTGAGTTTGAAATTTTATTTAGTTTTAATTACTTTACACGCAAATTTAAAAATGGGCACGTGTGATTCAGTTACAAAAAATGTAAGTAGTTTTGGACAATTTGAGTACGTGGATCTACTCTTTCAGCTGTTAATTTCATGAAGTCACAATCCAGATCAAGCATTTCTGATGGATAGTTAGAGCCCAAATTGAGAACGGCTGTAAGTGTAAAACACACTGCACTTTGAAGACTTACTACCGAAAAAAGGTAAAATACCTCACTAATAACTTTTCTATAGATTACATATTGAAACAATATTTTGGTGATACTTAGTTAATAAAATATTAAAGTTTACTTGACCTGTGTCTTCAAACTTTTAAAAAAACAAAACAAAAAAACATGGCTTCCAAAAAAATTTTAAATGATATCTGGCTTGTCCTCATACACTGCTGGTGGGAAGGCAAAATGGTGTCGCCTATGAAAACCAGTGTGGCAGCTCCTCAGAAGGTGAGATGCAGAGACAACCCAGCAATTCCACTCATAGGTATTTACCCAAGAGAACTGAAAACAAATGTCCACACAGCGCTTAATGTCCATAACGGCATTATCCATAATAGCTGCAACTTGGGCACAGCCCAAATGCCCATCAACTGGTAATGGGTAAAATAGATGTGGTATCTCCATACGGTGTAAGAGTTTCCAACCATGAAAAGGAATGAAGTAGTGATAGATGCTCCAACAACGACACTCGAAAATATTATGCGAAGTGAACAAAGGCAGACGCAGCCGAAGCCGCCTATTGTGTGATTCCATTGTGACGAAAGGTCCGACTAGGCAAGTCCAGAGAGATGGAAACGAGGGTTTGCCAGGAGGAGGAGGAAGAGGAGAATAGAAAGTGACCATTCATGGGTATGAGGCTTCTTTTAGGGTGATGAAAATATTCTGGAATTAAATAATGGCGATGGTTGTACAACTTGTGACCATACACAAAATTACATATGTGGCTTCCACGAAATTTCTATCGGGCAGTGCTGATTTAGGTGAAATAATAGTTTCTCTCCCAGCTGTCACTGGTGAGGGTCCAGGATTTAGTCAGAGCTCATCAACGTGGAGTGATTTTCGCAACCCCCCCATCAGGGGACATTTGGCACTGTCTACAGACATTCTTGGTTGCCAATAGGGGTGAGAATGAGGAGCAGAGATTGCTACTGGCCAGAGATGTTGCAAACATTCTACGATACACAGGACAGTTGCTATAACGAAGCATTATCCAGCCCCAAATATCAGTAGCATCAAGTTTGAGAAGCCCTGCACTAGAGGCTGCTCTGAGGCTCCCAGCTTCCTTTGCACCACCCAGCCTCTTTGACTGCCCTGAGGTCAGAGGGTACATCCTGGGCATGACCTTCCCAGAATGCTTTCTCCTGGAGTCCAGACACCTCCCAGGCATTCTCAGGCCAGGAGCTCTCCAGGGCGCCCGTGCTCCGGGGATCTGGAGATAACGCTATGCAAAGTTCTGAAAGGGCCCGAAAGTTCTAGAATGAATTAGCGTGTGGCGTCCCTGGATCTGTCTTTACTCTCTGAGTCTTCCTTAATGTTAACCTTACTTTACATTAAGCCTGCCTCATGCTGGATGGGCTGTCATTTTTCTGGTTTTCTCCTCCATGTCAGATTTTCTAAGCCAAAGACAACTGGAATTTGCAAAATCTACGCCCCACGTGGACTCCTTCTCGATGTCTGAAGCAAAACCCTGAGGAAGGCTATCTTGACTTGCTTTGAGGTACCTTGTTATACAACTGTCCTTTCTGCGGTATTAGTTTCTTAGCTGCTGTCACAATGACCGCAAACACAGTCATTTCAAACAATACAGGTATCTCATCTGACAGTTCTGAAAGTCAGAAGTTCGGCAAAGATCGTGCTGGGCTGACGCAAGGTATCAGCAGGGCCGCATTCCTTCTGGAAGCTCCAAGGAGAAACCTCTCGACTTTTCCGGCTTCTAGCGGCCGCCACGTCCTTGACTCGTGGCCCCTTCCTCTCCCTTCAAAGCCACCATCACGGCATCCGCAGATCTGTCTCGGACTCTGATCCCCCTAACCCCCTCCTTTCACTCAGAAGACACTTTGTGATCCCACTTGGCACCCTGCACAATCCAGGGCAATGTCCCCATCTCAAAGCCCTTCGTGTATTCACATCGGTGACCGACCTTTCACCATGTATAAGTAACCCGCACAGATTCTGGGGAATTGGGCATGGACCTCATTTTCTTCTGGCCACTGGACCTGGGTGGTGTGCTGGGGTGGTCCCTGGCCAGCCCCACCCTGCCACCCTCATTCCACAGGGAAAAGAAACTAGGATGCATTTGCTTTCGCGGAATTGTGCCGTTTCCCCAGTCTGAGTGCTGAGGTTGTCAAAGGCTGACTTTCCAGACCCTAATTCTCAGTGCTCCACCCCAGAATGGTCAGTGAGAGACTTACAAAATGATTTGCTGTGGGCTGAGTTGTGTCCCCACCCCTCAAATTCATATGTTGACGCTCTAACCCTGGTACCTCCAAATATGACTGTATTTGGAGATAGGGCCTTTAAAGAGGTGAATAAGGTACCTAATGTCATGAGGGTGGGTGTTACTCCAAAATGACAGATATCATTCTGAGAAGAGGCGATTAGGATATAAACAGAGAGAGACACCAGACACACACAGCCACAGAGAGATGATCCCAGGAACGCACAGTGAGAAGGTGGCCACCCGCAAGCCAAGGAGAAAGGCCTCGGAAGAAACCAACTCTGCCTACTCCTTGACCTTGGACTTCCAGCCTCTAGAATTGGGAGGAAATAAATTTCTGTTGTTTAAGCCACTCAGTCTAAGGTGTTTTATTATAGCAACCCTACTTAACCAAAACACAACTTTTCCATATTTATACCTTCGTAGAGTTGGAAGTGAATCTTTTCATATTATTTTGGTTTACCAAGCTTCGGAAGCTCTTGTCACACTTGCTGAGATGAAATCCCCTTCCACGTGCGGGCCTGCCGGGTGGCATGATGTGTTCAACTCGGCATGCACTGGGCTCTTCAACCAGGTGCTGCAGATGCTCAGTAAAGCCCACCACTGACCCACACGGAATTGCAGTCTGGCAGAGCAGGTGAATCAGTATCGCGTCAAGCCTATCCCGTGAAGTGAAGAACCACAGGACCACAGCCAAGGAGTGACTCAGGGCTGGAGGGTTAGATTAGAGTCCGGAAAATTAGAACCTCAGCGAAGCATGAGGGCATTAAGCTGAGAAAATGACCTTAGCTTAGGGTCTGCCGATGACCAAATGGTGGGACCACAGGCGAGCTTAATCTTTCTCTTATGAAACTAAGTTCCTCAAAGGAAGAAAAAAGTATGCGTGTCTTTATAATTTGTTTACAAGCATTTCCCTATATCTTTACATATTTTGAAAAATGATTTTTAATGGCTGCATAGTGTTCTAGAAAATTTCGTATCACAACATGTAACCATTTCTTCCCTCCCCATTGTTAAGTATGTGGATTGTTTCCAGTGTTTCATTATTGCCAATTATGTGACAATGAATGTTCTGGGCTAGCCGTTCAACCTCTGATAATTTCATTAGGTTAATTACTGAGCCAAAGTTTGTTTTTTAAAGGTATTAGTATGTATTGCCAATTTGCCATCTGGAAAGGTTGTACTGTTGACTTCTACCAGCAGTGTAAGACAAAGCCTGAGTTTCCTCACAGTCTTAATCAGCACATAGTATTATTACTTTAAAAACAGTCCCTGAAAATTGAGGAAGGAAGGTCGAAAAGGAGGGATGGAAGGAGTTGATAAGTTTATGGTATAATTGTACACTTTTTTAACGAATTGCCTGTTAGATTCCTTTGCCTATTTTTGATTAAGCTGTTCATCTTTTCATACATTTTCTTTGCCTATACATCACAAGTACTTCTCTAGGTTTTCATTCATTTTTCTTTATTTTTCATGGGAAAAATTCTTATATTGGCAGATTTATCATTTTTTCCCCCTTTATGTTTAAAAAGACTTTTCTCGCCTTGAGATCCACATTTTCTTCCACTTTCTTTGGTACTTATTTTGGTCATTGATGTGAAATTAGGGATTCAGGGGACTTCAGTGTCTTGGAAACTAAGAGATTCTTGTGTTTCACCACTTCAGCTCACACTGAGGAAAGAGGCCCAAACAGGAGGAAAAATGACTCCAGGACATACAGCTGGTTAATGGCAGAAGCAGGACTAAAATCAAGGACTGATTGGTTTTCCTTTTTTTAAAAAAAATTAGTTTTCAATAATACAGGCAATAAACAAACAAACAAATAAATAAATAAATACTGTTTCCTTTAATAATATTACATCACTAATCACCCCTGTGAATGCAAGATTCTTATTTCCCTCCTGGAAGTTTGTCATCATTATCCTTTTGGTGTGGATCCTTCCAGACTTAAACGAAATAATTTTATCTCCTTATATATGTTATATATGTGTATACAAAAAACATGTACTATTATGGGTTGGTTTAAGGGCATAAATGGTATCACAGTTTGTGAATCATGCTGCAATATACCTTTATCATTCTACATAATATTTTGAGATGTCTATCATCTCAACGGGCCATATTTTATTTGGCTATTTCCACAAAAATGTTTCCTTAGACAAACAACTTCTACACACATTATGGTACCACGTCTCCTTGAGCCTGTATGCAAGCTTTTCTCAAGAGTTAATATGGAGAAGTGAACCTGCTGCATAATGGGTAATGCTTTTTTTAATTTCAAAGGATAGCATCAAAATATATCCTTGCTGGCAATGTACCACCCATTTCTCCATAATCTCAACAACTTGATGTTATTATCCTTTAATTTTTTTTTTTGTCTATCTGATGGGCAAAAGATGTTATATTTTTTAAAATTTATATTTTCCTAGTTGCTGATAAGGTTGTATACATCTTCTAATATGTTTATGCGCCATTCGTAGTCCCTCTTCATGAACCGCATATTTATTAATTTTTACCTTTTTTAAAATTCAGTTGTTAGGGGTATTTTTCTTGTCTATTTGTTTTTATACGCTTCTGAAATTAATCTTTGTCTATTACATATGTTCTCCATATTTCTCCTGCTGTGTCACTTTCATTTGTTTATTTACGGTATTTTTCATAACATAGAAATTTTTAATTTGATGTAATCAAAATTAACACTTTTTTCCTTGTTTTGTTTTTGTGGTTGTTCTTTGGGTCCTGAGAACTTATGGCTTTCAAGGTCATAAAAATAGTCTCCTTTGTTTTGTTTTGTTGGTTTTTTTCGTTTTGTTTTTTTTTTTTTTTTTTTTTTTGTTTTGCATTTAACTCAAAGATCCATCTAGAGTTTATTTGGAGTTCATTTTAAGGTACCGGCATTTTTTTTTTTTTAATGACTAATTCTGTCTATGGTAAAGATTTTATTTCTTCCCTCAAACCTGAGAGGCTATTTCTATCATAAACCAAATTCCAGTATATTCTTGGGTTTGATCCTGTACTCTCTACTCAGTTCGGTCTATCTATTTATCTCTTTGTGGCTCCTACCATACTGTTTTGATGACCATAGCTTTATCATTTGTATTAATAATAGATGGTTAGTTAATCCCACCTTAAGCATGTTCATTGTCAGTCATATAAAAAAAATAAAAAATCAGAAAGACCGATAAGGCATGTTTCTGGCACTCAGCCCCCACACGGGGCAGTGATGAGAGATTTGCTACAGGGGCTAAAACCCGCCCTAGCAGCCAAGTGACCCTCCACTCACCAGCCTCCACTGCTGCCACCCGAATTCCTGTCACTGAACTACACGCCTCAAAATAAAACTCAGCTGTAGATAGCACACCTGTTTGGGATTAGTTACAATAAATCAAGATCTGTATTTATTTCAGTTGCCGGACAGGTGAAGAACAAGACACATTTATAGCAAGCCAACTAGAAAGCAGAGAAAAATCCAAATCATGTGGGGTTTTTTTTTTCTCTTACGGCAAAGTGGTTACACTGGACAAGCCCTAAACTTCCTGTTGTTTCCCAAATCCTGTGATTCCTTACAGGAATGCCACAGATGTGGTTTTTCTCTCTAGGTATCAGTCCAATGAATCCCATAGTTTAAATTCTACTGCCCATTAGAATCACCTAGAGAACTTATTAAAAGTGCAGATTCGACAAGTCTGGGGTAAAATTTAGAGATCTGTATTTTAAACATGTACCTTAGCAGGTGATACCAATGCAAATAATCCAGGCCTTCACTTCTCACGCTCTGCCGTGAGGACCCAGAGCACCTGAGCGGAAAGAGGCTCTCACACCCCCGTGAGGTCTCTGTGCTGGAACGGGGTTCTGTAATGACTTGGCCCCATGAGATCGGTTAATAGGGAAATGACGTCAGAATACCGCAGAGCTGCATTGCTTCGTATGCAATTGTCCCTAAGCACAGGGACCCCGAACACCTGGAATAAACGATGGGATCTTGAGCGGGAAGTGGAATAGCCTTGCACTCGGTGTCTGCACTGGCAGTGGGAACGCTGTCAAGTCATACTTTAACAAAATTAAAACTGCGGGCTGCCCCAGCGCCCGCTCTCCTAAGTCCACTCCATGGCTGTGTGTCAGAGGGCAGCTGGCACCTCCCGGGCCACCGTCAACAGCAGCCCCGCTGGCCTGGAGACCCACTTCTGTCTTCACCCTGACTAAAGGTCTGTCGGCTTTTCTACTCAATTATCGCACGTATTTTTAATATCTGCCACAGCAGCCTCTGGCCAACTTGAGCCGTCTCTCTGGACGGTCCAAGTGGGTTTCCTGGGTCCATTTTTTGTTGGTTTTTGTTTTTGTTTTTTCGTCCCTGGTTTTAAAACGACCTATCTATGAAGTGACCTGTGGGGAATGCTATTTTCTCCAGGAGCCCTGAGGTTTTAAGTGTGTGATTTTGCAGAATGTGAGGTGTTGCGGAATGCATATAGTGTACTAGAGCAGAAACGCTTTCTGTGAGGAGACTTCCCACGGCCTCTGTTCGAAAAGTGGTTCTGAATAACCCGGCGCTTGGTTCCTCAGCTGAGCCTGGGAAAAGTCAGGAGCCGGGGGCTCCAGAATCCCCGAGACCGCTTTCCCGGGGGTACAACCTTTAGCTCTCTGCAGCGCCACTGGTTGGGGGAGGAAACTGGAGCCCCCCTTGGGTGACCCTTGTTTTCCACTAGCTGAGGGCTCCAGGGTGCACAAGCCTGAGCCCCACCCTAGAATCACCGAAGCAGGACATCGGTGGGACTTGGGCACCTGTGTATGTAGAAGAACCACAGCTAGGCTTCTCCACCTCGGAGGCACAGAAAATCACCCGGGAGCTTTGAAAACCCCAGCGCCTGAGCCACACCTCAGACCGCATCACACCAGACTCTCGGGGGTGGAAGTCAGGCATCGGAATGTTTTAAGGTCCCAGCTGGTCCCAGATGGCCCCAGGTGTAGCCAGGGTTGAGACCGCTGTTTAGCATTTTTTTTCTAAGCTGAGAACGATCTCATCTCTGTAGACCAGAGCTTCCGGAACTTGAGTGTGCTTCTGCATCTCCTAGGAGTAGGGTTAAAATACAGGTTCTGACTCGGTGAGACTGGTGAGGGGCCTGGAATTCTGCATTTTGACAAGCTGACATGCAGACCGCACTGCGAGTAGTAGCAAGGCTGTAGGTACTAATGACTTTCCATTGATTATTTAACACCTATGGAGGCAATTACTGCAGCAAGCCAGGGCATTCGGTGACCTTGCAGGTCCAGGACAGTAATGGTATTTGGCAGAGGTGACACAGTGGGCTTTGCGATTTAAAAAAAAAAAAAAAAAGGAAAGAAAGAAATGCTTGTGTTACTCCCTGGGTCAGCCACGGAGTGGTGCTGAGGAGAGGTGCCAGGTGTAAGGGAAGAGCGATTGTAAACTTCTGCCCTTCTCATTGTCAGCCTCCGGACTCAGTTTTAACAGCCGTTATCTGGGGGGCGGGACACGTTTTATTATGCAAGTGAATCCAAGATCTCAAGTTGTGCTGTCCCAAATATGAATACTTATTGCAAGGTTTGGATCAGCCTTACATTTTCCTATGTTTAAAAATGTGTATCTGCTAGAGACCTACTCTGTGCCCTGCCTGTCACTGGATGGCCATGGAACGTTTCAAGCTGCTGGATACCCTGTTCCGACACTGACTGCCTAGCTACGAGGCTGAACTTAGATTAACGTGAAGTTTCATAAGTTATCACTACACAGGTGATAACTTATGAACCTACACAAGTGATGCATTTCTACAGATCTCTCTCTCTCTCTCTCTCTCTCTCTCTCTCTCTCTCTTCACACACACACACACACACACACACACACGAGTATGAGGAAAACTGGGAAAATCTGAATGAGATCAGTAGATGACATCAATGTCAATATCTTGATTACATTATATTATACTTTTGCAAAATGTTACCATCAGGGAACACAGGCAAAGTATACAGCGATCTCTCTGCACTAGTTCTTAACTGCATGTGCCTGTACAATTATCTCATAAAATTTTCAATTAAAAAAAGATAGAATACCACTTGTAGCCGGCCCTCAATATGTCTTTAATATGTGGAGGAAAAAACGCATGAATTAAGAAGGTGATAAACAAAATAAATAGGATAATACTTATTAGATGTTAACTGCATAATAGGTACTGTGCTGAGCATTTTACATGCACAACTTTAATCCTCACAACACTCCCTGAGGTGAGTATTATTATTCCTGTTTTAGATGAGGAAACTGGAGCTGGGAGAGCTTGAGTCTTTTTCCCCAGGGTCACAGAGTCAGAAAGCAGCAGGGCAAAAACCAAAGTCAGGTCTGCAGCCCACTATGCTATACGAAGCATGCAGACAAGAACATCCTTGCTCTGCAGGGAGAAATCGTAGGTGGGGATGAGGAAAGTGCTCAGGGGAGGTGCAATTTGAAGGACTGCAGGATCTTGGCCTCAAGGACAATGAGCTGAGCTAGCAACAAGCCAACTGAGGGCTTTCTGGACAAGAGATGGAAAACGCATCACACGTCTGGGAAAATGCTTCGTTTTCCAGATGCCTGCTTTGCCTCTCAGAGGTGGCTGGAAGCAAGACTGTGGAAGGTCTTGAACGCGAAGGAGGTTTGGTGAGATATTTCTGGATCTGGTTAGTAATTTGTGAGAGCTAACGAGACGCAGATAAGGCCAAGGGTGTATGTGACTCACCAGCATTCACAAGGGAACCCAAGTGCAAGGTGTGGATGGTTTAGCACAAACCAACCCATTCCCAGGGCCAAAAGAGCAAAGGGAAGCAATTTTCTCATGGAAAGTTGGTATGTGAAGGGAACCGAAGAGAGTATTAATGACAATGAAGGCCCTTAAGTGGTTGAGACTGATCATCATTAGAGACATATCGACTATACTTGGAATTTAATCTAGTACCATATGGCTACTTATTCATTCAATTCCTGAGTGCCTATTACGTGGCCAGCACTATTCCAAGGACTTGGGGTAGATCAGTGAACAAAATCCAGTGACCAAATTCCCTGCTACCATGGAGCTCACCTCTGTGCTTAGTGCTTATTTCCGATCAGAAAGATCTTCACTCTCAGAACCTAAGAACACATTCCATACTGTACGCTTGAAATCAAGGAGGAATGAAATCTCTCTGGGGCGAAGCTGGGCAGCTACGCAGAAGGACGACACAGCACTTCTGATTTAAGAGTAGGATGACCTTACCCCACTGTGGCTACAGGGAAACTTAAGATGGGCAGATTGTCAGGCCTTGCCGCTGGGCCGGATCAGGAAAGTGAGATCAAAACCAAGGTGAAGGATTGGCGAGCACCCTTGAAGATGATTCAAGTTAGCCTGGGGTACCCTCTCTGTTTTCCACTCCCAAACTGGGATTAGCATTGGAATCTTCCATAAATGTAGAGAAATTGAGGGCTTTCCAATCCTAGCCTGGGTAGTAAGTTCTGTTTCAAGACAAATCAGAACAAGATGGCCTTGCACTGTAAAAGCAGGAAATGAAGATGGAAAATAAGTACACCTGGAGACATGCGTTCAGGCAGGAGCTATTCTACAGTACAGCCTCGCACTTACAACACAGAATTCGAGATATGGAATTTTCCCCAGAAGGCTCATAGCAAGATACAGATGAAGAGATAAGCCGCTGGCCACTGTCTCTACAAAAGATATCTGAAGGTAAGTAAACAAGGCAAGGGTCAATAATGGGCGAATTTACTAGTTTACTCCCAACTAAGAATTTTTAATCTTTGCAAAATTTTAAGTTCCCACAAGCTTCGAATGTCTGAGAAGACATATTTAAAATGTCTTTTGACTTAGTTACGGAAAGATTCACCAGTCTTTATTTTTTTTTGAACAATACTTGAAAAAGTTTGATTTCATTCCCAGGGAACCCCCACCCCACGCTTTTGCGTCACATTTACCATATTTGGCCATCTGCTCTAAATTTGGCTGTACTGCGTAGTTGTGTAAGAAACACAGACCTTTGCTACAGTTTGACAGTAACTTGTTGCGTGTGTAAAAGAGTCCACACTCACCACACCACTATCCCTGTGGCTAAATTTTCTTGCTTTAGTCAAGGTGAAATAAATGCCACAGATACAGAGATCCAATTTCTCACTTCAGGCTGCACAGAACTGCTCCTGAGTACAGCTTCTGGTTGTCCCGAGGGACAGGTCAACTCAGCTAGCGTACATTAACAAACTGAAAAGTGGTCCTACGACCCGCCGAAGGCAAGCTTCCTAAAAAGTCATGTTCATGGTTCTGAAATCATAGTCAGGGCACAAAACACAGGTCAGACTTTGAGCTGATCGCTGGTAAGGTGGTTGTGCGCTCAGTGAATGTGCGAGTGTGTATACCTGTGTGAGCAACTTTGATAGAGTGTGCATAAGTGTGTGGGAAGTTTGATAGAGAAAAGAATGTGCAAGAGATGGATGACCTTGGTCCCAGAGATGATGGCCCATTGTATTTAGCTGTGTTGCCAGTAAAAACAAAACAAAACAAAAAAAGGTGAGTCTGCTGGTTACTAGGGCTCTTGATTTCAAAATTTAGTTTAGGGGGCAAGCCAAGGATGACAAAGGGGACTTCTTCTTTTACTTCCCCTCAACTTATGGCAGTTGAGGGAGCTAGAAATTGCCTCCCATCGTCCAGGATCTAAAACTAACATTGTCATTAGCACCTTCCCCTCCATTTACTCTTTAAATAATTAATTTGCCCAAGAAAACACTCAATGTAGTTAAACAACTGTAAAAAAGGCACTTTACTGAGCCAAAAAGAGCATTTCATGGAAAGAAAAGGAAATGCTATATTTATTGACATAAAAAAATTAACATTGTTACTGAATTTTGCATTAATATTTGACCAAACCTCCTCCATAAAACTTATCTTGGGCATGAATCTGTGGTCACGGGCACGTGATCAGCAAAGTGACGTGGGTTAAACAACCAAATAGATAAATCTGGCTCTCCTGCAAAAGTAAGGTATAAACGGGCTTTTATGTGGCTCGTTTGGCGAGTGGGACAGAACAGCTTGCGCAGTAAAAAGCTCTCTCAGATCTGGAGATTTTTAGATTGCCTATTTTATGACTGAGCCTTTAGAAATCAATGTATTCAATGTTTACTTTTTCACAGAGACAACTAAATAAGTTTGACTGTACTTGGGGATAGTTTGTTTTCTTTGGAGTATGTCTAGTCTTCCGTAAAAACAATATTAGGTTTGGAAAACAAATTTGGAGGAAGGAAGAACACGAGATACAGTAAATATAATTGACAAAGAACTTTTCTTAAGTATTTCTTTTTTTACAAAAATGAAATCTTGGCCATACTGCAGCATCATTTCAAAGCCCATTTGGAACCCTTTAAAATTAGGAATACAATAAATTCATACATCAAGCACAACATCATCCATGCATTATTTATTTATTCCCATGATTTTAATTCCAACTCTTTCCAATACACCCTCAGATCAATAACTGGATAAAACATATACTTCCTAGCAGTATTTCCTTAGCTTCTTTTATACTTTGTGGTCTAAGAAAAAAAAAAAACACCATGAAACACGTATCCGATAAAAACATCCCACGGCAAAGTCCACTTTGTTTACTTTCTCCAGCATTACCAAGTAAATTTTGCAAGGCTTTCAGACGCACCAGAATCTTTCCTTTGTCCTATGAGTTTTGATCACACCAGCACTTAACCATTGTCAACGTGCCCCCGAAAAATGACTGAAAAGAACGTTTTGTTTTGTTTCCTTTAAAGCCTACGCCCAAAACACTTGCTTGAAAAACTTTCTGAAGAGTGGCATTACCTGGTAAAACAAATGTGCCAGACAAAATATCAGATATCTTTTCCCAGCTGTCCAGGATCCCATTAGTGCCTCTTCCTTCTCTCTGTCTTTTGCTATAATTAGGACGGCTTAGGGTTTATCTGGGCCTTTTTTCAAAACCAGATTTCCTTCCTAGTGGCAGCAGCGGCAGCAGTAGCTGTCATTCACAAGTGCCCTGATGGTAGTGTGGCACAGTCATCAAAATGGGAAGTGAAGGGAGACACATACACACACACACACACACACACACACACACACACACACGCACGCACATCTTTTATCTTGTCATTTTTTTAAAAAAGGGAGCCTTACCTGAGGATGATCACTCTGGTCTGGAACGCGGCTTGTGTCCAAGCGGTTATTAACCTGCACCCCTTCTTCCTCCAAGTCCCAGTTCCCTTCTTTGGGGAGCGTGCCTGGTGGGTTTGCAGGGTGTTCGCTTTCTCTGCTTGGGTTGGAAGGGCACTGTCTCCCGCACGGAAGTGGGAATTCAGATCGGTAGCTTCTGCTGTGGCAGGAGAGCTCTCTTCTTTATCACCGTGGGTTAGTGGGTGCTTGACAGGTTCTTTGGGATGGAGGAGTATAAGGGTGTCTTCGGTTGCACTGTCGTTCGGGTTGGGGTCCAGCTCCTCGGGGTTTCCCTTAATTCCCGGTCTCCTCACCCCAGCAGGTTTCTCTGAGCCCCTCTTGCTCCACAAATCTGTTTCCTCTGCTCTTTCCTTGTCCGTGATCTCCAAACACTGGTCCATCTCTAACTTTTCTAACTCACCAGACAAGCGCTTCACCTCTCTCAGCCACTGCCTTATCCATGTCTAGCAGATTGTCACTGGCGAATTCCTCTCCTGCTCGGTAGCTGTCTCTGGTTTCCCCTTGAATTCCTGGATAATCATTTTCGGCCGAAGCAGTGGGGAGTTGATATCTCCCCTGGTCTGACACCGTAGACGTTCCATCCTGGTCAGGTCCCAGCGTCAGAGTCATCCCTGTTTGGGGGATGAGGGACTCTGGGTGGAGGCTCGGTGGCGCCTCACCCTCACTTCTTGGGGTTGTGAGTGATAACCACAGAAGCCCGGGTGGCCTCCATCGGCCTGGTGTTACCTGACACCCCAGGCCTGGCACCCATTTCACTGAGGAAGGGCTCACACACCCCCAGGCCACACTCACCGAATTCCATCACTTCGTCATCGCTTTCTAATAAAAAAACATGCTCAGTCCCCTGCAGGCCCCTTTGCCAAACTGCATTAGAGTAATCCGTCATAACGTCGGAACATTCCAGATACTCCAGGTCATCATCTGAAAACTCCTCCATGTAGGTCAGGGTTATCTCTGGGCAAAGTTCATAGTCACTGTCAGAGTCTTTGCTGGAAACCTGTGGGCTGACTTGCTTGTTGACTGTGGCCCTGTCACCTGGGTAAATGGAGGTGGCAGCCTCCGGCAGTGGTAGGCTGACGCTAATGTATTTCTGGACTTTGGGGTTTTGATGACTAGGGTTTAAGTCTTCGTCATCGGGCCGTCATCATTTAAGGCACCGTCCATGAACTTTGATGCTTTGGGCTGCATCATCCCGTGGCAACACTCATCTTGTTTATCGGGAATATTACTCGCATTCGGAAAAAGACCCATCTGCAATTTCCTTGGTGTCATTCGGATCACAAGCCTCTTCCGTTTGTCTTGTTCCTTCAACACCCAAGGAATTTTCAGAACCAGATGCACTAATGTCATTACTAGCCAACAACGGGAGTGAGCATAAAGGGTTACATTGGGAGGAGGAGAAATCAGTTGGCATGGGAGCAGCCAAGGAGGGACTGTCTTCTTCCTTATAAGGACGTTCTTTCTCATCAGCTTGATTTGTGCTTTTCTGCTCATAGGTCTGTGTTTCATGCTCCCAACCCGTGTCCCAGCCATCTTTCAGGTTAGGAGAGGGTTGTGAGTTCTCTGACGAGCACTCGACTTCAATGGAAGCAGAACAGCAGATCATTCCAAAACAGTTTTTAGCAGATTTGGTAAACGGCAGCGTCATTTTGGGTGCAGCTAGGATGAAGAGAACAGATAGGTAAGTTTGCTGTGTTTGGATGTGCTGTGCTGCCGACGTCTCCCACTTCGTGGCACACACAGAAAACGGCTGTGGTTTCTACCACACACTCACGGGGATCTGTGGTCTCCCTAGGAAAGAGTTTGTGGTCAGAGGCAACTAACTGGCTGCTGGTCTCTAGCTGCCCCCAATTCTAAGAACCCTGGGAAGCTCAGCATTTTCCCTTAAGACTCTCTACAATCTTACCCCAAATTGAAAATGTCGAGAATTACTTAGATGAATGGGGAAACGTTTTGTATTCTCTTGTCCTCTCCTTCTATTTTAAGCCATGTTTATGCTATCGGAATTTGAAAAACCATTATTTTCTGGAGTGAGACACTGTCCACAAATAAAGGAAGGATTCTACCTCATGCAGTGGATCCGCATAAGCAATAGCTCTTTTTAAGACCACGCTAAGAAGGCATGGTTCTTGCCAGGAGGCTGTAAAGATAATACCATACTAGGAGCATGTGTGTGAAGAATACGGATTTCCTCTTTAGTTTATCGTGACAATTAGATCTCAACCACAGATCTCCAGCGAGTCCTCTGGCTGGAAACCCATGTGTCCGCACACCACCCTGACTTACATAAAACAAGCCAGGTGTTCAGCTTTGGCCCAGCAGGAAGGGAACTAAAGCCTGGATCACGCCGAGCCTGCTCTCCCTGCTCCAGAAGGGACAGTGCTCCTGTGGCCCCTCCTTTTATTGGCCGGAGTCACCTGATGGTGCTTTTGCTACTAGGATCCTTCTCCAGGCTCTGCAGTCCCCATAAAAACCTGTTACGCTTGCCCTAGAATTTGCATTCTTACCGATCTCATTTGACCTCATGGTAAGTATAACATTGCTGACCTCGCTCTATGCATTGTCCAGTTCGGAAGTCAACAACCATTTTGAGAAGGCAGGAGCTGTGAGTCCGGCTCAGACTTTGAGGCAATGCGTAAACCTTTATTGACTGACCTGTGTAAAATATGCACAGTCATCTGACCCTGGCAGGTCAGTGTTAGACACTCACAGCTGTGGTGCACAGTCTCCCCCATCCTTTGTTCTGCACTGGAGGGACCCCTCTGTCTCCCCAAGCTTATATGTGTTCATCAGCCCTCAATCATTGGGTGCCAGCTCACGTAGGCCTCATTTTCAGGAATCACAAACTAATTCTGTTTGTGTTAATACATTGTTTTGTTGGCAATCTGGTTCCCAAGCAGAAGCCACTCAGGTGGCTGAGGTTGGCCCAGCCTGGCCTACAGCTGATGTCTGGCTTTACAAGGGGAGACTGAAATTTAGCGCAACTTTTTTGGGGGGGAAACAGTACTTATTCCTGTCTATTTAACAAGATTATCCTGAGGTTCAAATGAGAAAAATCAATGTGACAGACCTTTGCATCACAGAAATGTTACGCCACATGCATTCTATAAGAATGTGGATAGAGATGTCAGCTAATGCTAAGGGGATAGAGGTATTAGACAACCCCACTATGACGATCATATTGCAATACAAATGTACCAAATCAATACATTGTACACCTTAAATTTGCACAGTGATCTATGTCAAATATAACTCAATAAAATAGAAAAGGATGGGGACATGCTAAGACCAATTACCTCTGATTCTCAAGAAGTGTGCAGAATAATCACCAGGGAACACCATTTAAAATTCTTGGATCAGAACCTGTGGGTAAAGGGCCAGAGGATCTGCTTTTAAAGACCCCAACACATTCTGCTACAAGTTGACCTTGGCCCACCCTTGGAGGTATCCTCATTCTCATTATTAATTAGGCTCGGGTATCTTCAATGAAAGCTGATGGAGGAATGGAGAGAAAGAGACTTTTGCTTGAGGTTCACATTGCTCACGTCATTCCCTTCACGTCTCTTTTCAGTTAGTTCTTTGAGATGTGGCCTCAGTTAAGAGCTTATAAGGAGCATCAGACAGCGCCATGGGCTACTGGAAAATCCTAAGTAATTCCAGTTTTTTTGATTTATCCAGCTCATGATCCCTCTGCCAAAGAAACCACCTTTCCTGAAGGTACCATGACATGGAAAAACGAGAAGAAAACAAGACCAAGAGGCACAATGAACCAGGTCAGAAATCAGTAGAGGAAGGAAACAGAGATGGTTCTCCAGAATCAGGAAGGGAAAACAAATGAATTTTAGAAAAATATAGAAAAAGCAATTGAGTTCAATATATTTAACTTCCAAATAACTAAATAAATAGATGGGAGGATGTTATGATTTAGTGACGTATGGTTTTATGGAACATGTGTCTTAGTGACATAAGATTTACTAATCACCCTAAGTACACCGAAAAAGGAGAGAAACGGGATGAAGTATAATTAACTTCTCACTGGCTAATAAACCCTTTTGAGAGGGTTGCGGTTTGTGGTTGATGTGTCCCGAATAATTACCTCTAAGCATCCTTCAGAGGAGAGGAAGAAAAGTGGGCGAGGAGCCCAGCATGTGTTGCAGGCCTCCTGTTAAACAGCGTGCTGGCTGCTCTGTGTGTGTGCAAAACCCGGGCTCAGAGTTGTTGAATAATTTCCCCAATGTGACAAAGCTCGTAAGTAATGGAGCTAGCGTATTCCTATGCTAGAGCCTTCTGACTCCGTGGCCTGGCGCTGTGTATCCTGGGAGAAAACAAACATTCAGAGAAGGGAAATCGGAGTGCGGGGTGATCATTTTTGCAGATAAAGTGTTTCTGTCCTAAATCTTCATCATTTTAACTGGGCGATTGACACACTCGTGTCCAGCATCTTCTGCTGCCCAATATTCTGTGAAGAGCCAAGGAAGAGTCAAGGAGATGCATAAAACATCATGTCCAGCCCTAAAATACCAAGAATCCACTGGGGGAGATAATATTGAATTTCTCAGAGAAGCTCATAAGTCAGTTTTGTGCCAAATTGTATGGTATGAACTAGAAGAGTAAAGGTGTTCAAAGAAAGGACTTCAGTGGTAGCAGCTGACATGGTGTGACTCGAGTTGGGCTTTAGAATCTTTGCAAGATGCTGGCAGAGTGACCTGTGTGCCCCACAGTGATTTGACAGGAATGTAAAACCATCCTGCAAGAAATTCCCTGAACAATTAATTGAGTTCCCTCCCTCCATATCTTTCCTTTCCACTGAAGGAAGCAGCAGCATTCCTGCACCCTGCTGTGAAAGTCTTGCTTGCATACTCTAGGTTCTTTCCAAAGTAATTATTTCCATGTTGAAGAAAAAGAGCTACATGTGACCTTAAGTGGATGGGGCTTCTCCTGTGCTTGAACCCCCTGGGCTGGTCGAAACCAGAGGTCCTCAAACATTTTGGCAGCAGGACCCCTGTACGCTCTCAAAAATAATTGAGGGCCTCAAAGGACATTTGTTTATGGGGGTTATATATTTACCATATTACAATTAAAACAGAAAAATTAAAGACATTTATTCATTTTAAAATAACAAAAATCAACTCATTATGTTAGCATAAATAACATACTTTTATGAAAAATATCTATTTTTCCAAAACAGAATAAAATATAATGAGTGGTATTGCTTTACATTTTTTCATGTATCTTTACTATCTGGATTTTTGTATCTGCTTCTGCATTCAATGTGATACACAATACCTTATTTTGTTTGAAGTATATGAAGAAAATCTGACCTCACACAGATATGTAGTTGGAAAAAAGGAGTATTTTAATAGTATTTTCATATGATTACAGATCATCTTCTCTGATACTATACAAAGAGTAGTTGCAATGTGGAATCTGAAACCATATCAATGAACTTTGCCTACGTGTTACATAAAATCCATTGTTCTTTATTGCATTTTCCTTGCATCTTTTACCCATGCATGATTTTGTAATTTTGAAGTACTGGAAAACTGTCAAGTTTCCGATGAAGGATACAACTTCTCCAAATTTCTAGTTAGGGAAAGACTACGAATATTAATTTATCACAAGGAGGCAAGTAATTCTGTGCCCAGTTGCTTAGTAGAAGCAGAAGGGTGCAGGACGTCAGCGAAACGGCACAGCAAGGAGTTCCGGAAATTTCCCCCTCTGTGAAAGAACACTGGCAAAATTCGTCTGAATCCACTTTTTCAGAACTCTGAAAATTAACCACAGGCAATCTGAAGAACATTTACTTAAGAAGGGGCAGGACAGAGCTGGAGCAATGATATAACCCCATTCCAAAGGAACTGCCATGTTGTGACCGGGTGATCTTTATGTGATCTGGCTCATGCTCACCCAGTGTGAACGTCCTGGGGGAATTTGTCAGGGAAAAAACTTTAGAGGCAAGTGTTTAACATCAGGGCTGCCCAAGGCAGTGGGAAACAGCTGAGAAAAACAACAGGCTAACCAAAAGATTAAAAGGGAAAGCTAGGGAGTGAGATGTCCATAGAGGATATTAAAAAGCTCCCGCATATTCTTGGCAATCTGGAAGGTCATGCACATGTGTAAGGCTGTGAGCATGCCCAGGGCTGCATACGTGCTCAGGAAAGACCTGAGGACTCTAAGCTCTCACCTCTAACTGACCTTAAGGCTCTGTGCTCAAAGGTAGTAAAGGCAGAAATGTCAACCGCGTGTTGAAGGGCCGCATGCCCCAACGTGTGCTCAGAGCCTCTCAACAAAAACCGGCAGACTTACTGGTTCCAGGCATTTAAGGAAATTTCTGTCTAATCACTAGATGACCACTAAGCTAACTGGGCAGAGACTTCAGTGGCCATAAACAACAAAGAATACTGAATTTAAAGAATCAGTTCAGAAAAGTCACCAAGCAAACAAACAACAAGCAGCCCTGGGAAGAGGAGAGAATGATCCAGAGTTGGCACATTACACTGTTTAAAATGCCCAGTTTTCATTAAAAAATTATAAGATATGCAAAGGAAGAATGAAGTGTGGCCCATACACAGGAAAAAGAGTGGTCAATAGAAATTGTTTCTAGACTTGCTAGATAAAGATTTTAAATGAGCTATTTTAAGTATGTTCAAAGCATGCTCTCTTCAGCAGCACATATGCTAAAGTATGTCAAGGAACTAAAAGAACGCTTGTTTAAAGAACTAAATGAAAGCAGGAGAACAATGTCTCAATAAAGACGCAGAAATTGTAAATAAGAACCCAATAAAAATGAAGTTGAAAAGTTCAATAACAAAAATGCAAAAATGAAAAATTCACTAAAAGGCTCAATAACAGATTTGAGCAGAAAGAATAAAGAATGGTGAACTTTAAGATGATCAATTGAGATTATCCAGTCTTTGGAATAGAAAGAAAAAAGAATGAAGAAAAGTGAACGGAGTCTCAGAGACCTGTGGGATACCATCAAGCTTACAACATACGTATAATGAGAGTCCCAGAAGGGGAGGAAAGAGGCAGAAAAAATATTTAAAGAAACTGGAAGTCCTTAGTTCAGAGAAGAGCCTGCAATGATAGCTTCAAAGCTTAGGTTTTTTTAAAGAATTGCATTATGATTGACATAGAGCATTATGTTAGTTTCAGATGTACAGTATAATGATTCGATATTTATATACTGCAAAATGATTACCACAATAAATCTAGTTAACATCCATCACCACACATGATTACAAATTTTTTTTCTTGTGATGAGAACTTTTAAGATCTCTCTCAGCAACTTTCAAATATGTAATATAGTATTATTAACCATAGTCACCATGCTGTATAGTACATGCCCAAGGGTGATTTACTTTATAACTGGACATTTGTACCTTTTGAGAAAGCTTGGATTTTTATCACTGGCAACACAGACACTTTTAGTTTTCATTGAAGTGGCAGGCCAACATTGTTCAGTTTTAAGACAATGTTTGCCAAATACGAAAGGCTGAATAATCATCATTTGTCCACTGTCCGTGAAGAAAGTGGCTAGTTCAGCTTGCAACTAAACAGTCAAGCAGGTGCTTTTCCTCAAGATGACCATCATCTCAAAGCAACCCAGCAGAGGCGCTCTGGGCATATTTCCCTTTGCATTACACAGGGTATTAAAACGGCTTTTACTGAGTTGTCAAGATTTTGAATTTAACAATTTTTACTGATGTATCAAAAACATTAAGTAAAGTTTTTATTTCGTGTTTTTTTAAATTATTTTTTATTATTTTTTTTAGGCAAGGCAAACCCTTGGTTGACCTCACAGATTGCAAGGACCTTGTCAGCTTACACTCCTTTTATTTTTAAGGCCTACAGCACCTGGTGTTCCTAGGTGGTCTCCCATCCAAGTACTAACCAGGCCCGACCCTGCTTAGCTTCTGAGATCAGATGGGAGCAGGCTTGTTCAGGGTGGCATGGCTGTAGACTCATGGGTTTGTTTTTAACAGTGACTGTGTAGCAGTGAAGAATTCTATGACAACTAGTATAGTTCGGAACCACTGCCTAGATTCATGTTAAGACGCCGACAAGTTTACCATCCATTGTTTTTTATCATCAGTGCACGCGTCAACACAGTAGAAAGGGCGAGTAACGTTTCAGTATTTTTGAGAGAACAGTTTTGACCTTGTGGACCTTCCGAAAGGGCTGGAGAGACTCCCGGGGTCCGGGGACCACACTTTGAGAACCAGTGATTAAAGCTATTCACCAGGGCGAGCTGCAAAGGCTCTCAAAATTCTCTCCGAGCATAACACCTGGCAGAGGAGTGACACTGGACTCTGGGAGAGGGGTACAAGCATGGAGGACGGACTGCTCTGCTCGGTACAATCCTCTGTGCGCTCTCTGAGGCAGACCACTTAATCTCTTCGGGCCTGCCTTCCCCGATTTACAAAGAGAAAGAAAGAGACGTGTGTCTGGGTTCCACCCCTCAGAGATGCTGATTCGGTGCTCCATCGGGGCCTATGTGATTTAATCGTGGGCGAGGGGAGGCTGGTTCCCTCCATGCTGGGGGTGGAGGGTGGGAGGGTTGCTGATCCTAGAAGTTCCTCGGGGTCCTATAAACTTAGGACGGTTTTGTGTCTTCAGAACAAGAGTTCTAAGTCTGGACGAGAACGAAGTGCACGGGCAAGGATCCACAGGACTAGCAACCCTGTCGAATAACAACATGAAGACCAAGGGCTAGGGAATAGGCTACAGCAAGTGCAAAAAGAAGACACGGGGTCATTTTTTCCCTCAAAACGGATATACTTTAATATCCCTACATTTCAATCATCATCATCATCATCATCGCCTAAGGGTGTTGTTGTGTTTGGACATGTGTTCATTCACGTTTCTATTTATTCGCCATTCCACTGGCACAAATAAAATTAAATAGGTTCCTCCCATGTGGACTAAAACGTCGGTGCCCCAGCTCACGTTGCTGCTCTTCTCCCTTGTCTCCTGGAGGTCATTCCCCTGCTCCCTCCCCAGAAAACTCTATCAAAATTGCTGAAGCTCAAATTGTGCAATCGACCCAGGTGCCCTGAAGCCAGAGGTCATAGAAGAGGGAGCCGACACCATTGTCTGGAGGTAAGATTTGGAATCCTCCTTGGATTCCAGATTTCATTCTATCTTATTATACGTATTTCGCTTTCCAGTGGAAGAAAACAAGATCTGAGAAGGAAACGTCTGCAGTGTCTTCACCCACGCAGCCCGAGACACGCAGGGCTGGGGAAGCCTCTGAAGTCCCCCAGTCCCGTCCCTTCCCACCCTCCAGGGGCTGTGAGCTTTCTGAGCACCTTGCCTGCCCATGCAGCAGGGAGGGGGCAGAGGGCCCAGCTCAATAAATACTTATACGTGCTGACATCTACGTCCTTGCCACAGTCACAGCACCAGGTGAAGGGCAATATTGTCTTACACTAAGTGTCTGACTTGCCTGACTGCTGCTATCGATCGTATTAATTGAATTATTCTGAAGCACTACAGGAATGAGAAAGGGGTGGGTTTTTTTCATGTCCCAAACCTGTGTTGGTTACAGAGACGAACGAATTCTGATGCCGGATACACAGAGGATTTCTTGATCATATTTTCTACAAGCAGCTACATACATGATGATGAGATTCCTCATACGTTTATCAATCCATTTGGTTATTTAGCCAACGGGTTTACTAACCACACATCTGAAGAGCCGAGGGGTACCTTGAGCTATGCAGCTCCTAGGCCTGTCTGCCTCTCACCCACGCTGCGCCCTTCCCCTGGTCTACTCTACATCACGGGGCTGACCCCTTCACACTGGGTCTCCCTGGATCCCAGGACGGCTGCCTTCCTGCTGCATGTGGCCAAAGAGAGGCAGGAGATGGGAGGGTGGGAGGAAGAGCGAGGCCAGCCTCAGGTGGCACTTCCAGTAGCTCCAGACCCACCAGGACAGACCCACCAGGATTCTAGCTTCTTCCTCCCACCCCCTACCCCACCCCCAACTAGCAGTCCTGCCTCCTCCTTTTGTCTTCCTGCTAATGTGAATATCAGGATGACCTCACTGCTCATTTCCGCCCCCCCCCCCCCCCGTTGGCTCAATCACCTAGGTAACCTTGCATTTCATGCTTGAAAATGGTTTTCTTTTTTTTGCCTTCCTGGTCAGACCTTAACTGATCCAGACATGATTTATTTCATAGATGTTGGTACCGAGACCCAGGGACGATAGAGCCGTCATAAGTTATACAGCTAAAGAAAGATTATAAAAACTGTCTACCATGTGTAAGGCACTGGGTTAGTCACTGCGTACAGGATCAAGATGTGAAATTCCTCGGCCCTTGCTCAGAAGCTCCCCATCTAATAAGGGAAATGAATCTGTAGACAGACAGCTTCAGTACAGGGCAGCATGCGCTCAGTGCCGCTGAAGTCAGAGCAGTTGTGGAGATTCAGAGGAGGGGGATGCAAGACCCTGAGGGAAAGTTTTCTGGGCCCCTAAGAGCTGCGCCAGCGTAGGAACTCCTTGGTAGGATTTTAGCTGGAAAGATGGGATCTGCCTGGGACTGCGGAGGGGGCCGCTTGTTCTAGGCAGAAGGAATAGCCAGGCCCGCACAGGAAACGATAAAACATTCTCTATTTGGGACCTGTGGGAGCGGTGGGCTGGGAGACGGGTCATCTCCATTATTCACTGTTTAAACAGGACACAGAGAGTGAGAACGGACATGATTCATTCTTACACAAAGACCACAGGTAGAAACTGGGGCCATGCCAGGAAAACAGGCCGACCCAGGCAAATCGGGAGGCATGGTCCCCCAGCAGGAAGCGGGCAGGGCCCGGATCAGGGGAAACCCCATCCCAGAGTGAAGGGTTTGGACCTCAGGCTCCAATTCACTGAAAAACAGATCCGAGCAGCTGCTTCTAGAGGACAGAGAATCCTTCTGTTGGGTGCTCACCACATGCACTCAGTGTTCAGGGTGACGATGCAGCACCCCTGCTCACCACGGTTGACATGGCCTGGAGCCTCCGGTTGAGCAGGAACACCCCATTCTCCAAATGTCCTGTGGGACCTACAACTATGCGCCCACCATGCCGTGTGGGACCTGAGAAGGGAGGCCGGAAATTGGTGGTGTACAACTTGGTTCTTTCCCTGCGAGAACTGCCCGTTTGGGCGAGATCATTGTCAAATTCTAAAAGGCACAGTTAAGGCAGAAAGTGCTTCTGGTGGCAAGGAGTGGAGAGGTCAGGGTGGCCTGGATCCTCAGGGAATGAAGCCAGGAGTGTGGAACTTGAGCCCGGAGGGGGAGGATTAAACTTCGGCTGGGCGGGGAGAAGAGAGGGCATTCCGGGCAGATGTACAGAAGCCGGATCGGCGGGTCATGTGAAAGGGGCAGTAAAGAAACAAGCCGGTGCGGGGAGCCGCAGAAGGGAGAGCTGGTGAGCAGAGGGCCCGAAGGGCAGGGCAGAGGCCTGGAAGGCACAGGGCTCTGCTCAGGGGCACGGCACGCTTGCGCGCGAGCTGCAGGGGACATTCTGCTTTCCTTCTTGACCCGATTGCAATTCTGAGCAGCTCAGAGGCACAGGTTGCAAAGCCAGTGTGGCACCATGCTCAGAGCCAGAGCAGCAAGCCTGCCTGGCCTCACACGCTGCCCCTCCATTGTGTGACGCTGGACAAGCTGCCATATGGCTCAGGGCAAGAACGGTACCTGCACCAGAGCTGGCAGGAGGATTCGGGGAGCGGATTCCCATAAAGTGCCTCAAGCACAGCCCGGCGCCCTGCACGCACTGACTCAGGGGTTCTGGGCCCCTGAGCGCGTTTAAAAAGTGCCAGTGCCAGAGGGTTCTCAGGGCGGTGAGACTGCCGTTTCTGATGCTATAATGGTGGATCCGTGTGGTTACGAATCTGTCCAAACCCAGAGGGTGCACTCCACGGAGAGTGAACCGAGGACTTCGGGCGATGATGATGTGTCCACGGAGGTTCATCGATGCTCACAAATGTCCCACTCCGGTGGGCACACTGATCATGGGAGAGCGGGAGAGAGAGAGAGTGAGTGCATGTGTGTCATGTGCTCAGCTTTGTTGTGAACCTAGAACTCTACAGAAGGGGGGATTTTAACAGAGGGGAAATGAGGGCCCCACCAGTCAGAGCAATCAAGCAGCTCTGCAGGGGCGAAGCGCTTCGAAGCGTTTTTTAAGCTTCCACGCGATTGCAGGGGAAGCCAGAGCTCCGAAGCCCCCAGCTAACTGAGTGTCTGGCTCCTGTGTGCAGTAAGGAGGTGGTGGGACCCGCGAGATGATGGCAGAGGAGGGACCTTCGCCTGCGCATGGGTGGGGAGCGATTTCCTGGCTCTATTTTGGCACAAAAGCGCTGAGCTTTTGACACCTTTTGCACTCTGGGGAGCCGCAATGAAGGCTGACCAGACGTTTCTGAAACAAGAAATGAGCAAACTGAACTGCAGAAAGGAAAACATTCTTTGGGCGTCACCACCATCAGGATTAGTTAACGAGTGGCTGACTCCTCTGATTGAAAGAAAACTCGAGGGTAGCTGGCCGTCACACCCTCTACCCCACCACCCAATAAGCCACCAAACTAACGGTGTCCCAGGATGTCTCCAGAAAATCTCCAGGGACATCGCGACAATTAAAGCTATATTAAATTGTCAAAGACATGCATGAAAGGACATGGCATCTTGAAAACAGGACAGAGAACAACATGCCACGAGAACACTGAGCCAGAGGACTCAGGCTCTTTAAAAGCAAGTGAGCTTAGAATTCTGAAGGGTGAACCTGCTGATTCATAACACCAGCACCCCAAACCCAAACTCGATTTTCCTACCCAAGCCTGCTTCTCATCTCAAAAACATCCTAGAGCAGGGCTTCCCATGCGTTACCGTGCTGGGGAATCGCCGGGGATCTCGTTAAATGCAGGACCTGATGTGCTAGGCCAGGATGGGGGGCCGGAAGTCTGAGAGTCTAACAAGCTCCCCGGGGCTGCTGCAGCTGCTGGTCTAAATCATCTTCGAGGGGCAAGGTCTTCAAGCTGCTTCCAGCTCTATGACTCCAACTATCTACGAACAGTGAAAGTCCCTTCACGAAATCCTCAGAAAAATATCAGCTGCCACCCGACCTGCAGCTCGGTCTGAGCTGAGTTCCCAGTCCACGCCTGGCAAGCTGCCCCCGCCTGCAACTCTGTGGATGTTTGACTTGGTTTTGCTTTTTTTTTTTTTTTTTTTTTTTTTTTTTTTTTAAAAACTAATTGCTGGGTCCAGGCAGGGGGAATGCACAAAGCCAGACCTGACTCCTCTCTCAAAAGCCACGTGGGAGGCTGGTCAAGGAAGAAACCGGTCACAATTTAATTGCTTCTCTTTGTCTGCTGTTGTCATCAGAGCCTTGGCTCTGGCTGGGCCCCTCTTTGTCATCCTCACTGGTCCATCTCACTGCACCTCTCCCTCGATCCTTATGATGCCCTCTGGGTGGGCAGGTGCAGAGACCGGCCATGACAGGAAAGCAGGGCGGCCTGCGGCCCAAGGGAGCAGGCCAGGCGAAAGCTGGTCAGAACGGGCAAGAAGAAAGAATCCCCGTGCTGCTGCTGGGAATGGGAATGACAAGGACAGAAAGGGGCTGGCCACATGGTGACTAGAAGCTCAGGCTCCCTGGAGCTCAATGGTGACAGGAGCTGCTGACATTGTGGCCTTCTCCTGCAGCTCTTGTGAGAGGCCCTTTAAAATATCGCCCGACCTCCCGATCCCCTTAAACAGCACGGCCTCTGAAATACCACCAGGCTGACCACAGCCCTTCAAATCATGTTGCCAGCTTCGGACGGCTGCCGTGGAATGGCTCTGTTGGGGAGGAAAAAGTTTTCCTCCACCCTCGTAGGGTCCCTGGCTGGGTCTGAAAATTCACCTGCCAAGGACAGATTAACAGGAGTAAAGCATACACGTTTTATTGAACTTGCACATGGGTCACAAGAGAATGAAGACCCGAAGAAGTGACCAGAGCTGGCAGCTTTCAAGCTGTTAGACACAGAAACTATAAATGTGTAAAGAATTGACAAGACAACAGGGTTTGGGCTAGAGGCAGCAAATGGTGATAGTAACTAGAAAGATTAGGGGTGCTTTAACCCGGTTCGTTTATACAGACTTATCGGCCCCAAATCCCTAGTCTCTGCTGATAGGCATGTCATCCTTTCCCCTGGTTTCACCTGGGAGTTTAATGACCTGCTTCACATCGCAAATAACATTGTGGGGGAGGGAGGGCAGAGTGACCTTCCTGCTTCTGCCAGTTTTTAAAGATTCCTTCGACTTAAGATATTTAACATGCCAAGGTGCCACATTTTGGGGTAGTGTGTCCTGAACCCCATCAGCAGTTTCACCTCAAGACGCTGCGAAGAATATCACAAAAGCCCTGAACGCGTTGTGTGTTGCATCCCACAAATCTTTAGTAGGCACTGGCTAAGAGATGAGCACCGGATGTACGGCAGGGGACAGATCAGACAAGTCTCTCCTCCAGCGGAACTTACAGTTGGGGGAGACTCACAGTAAACAAACAGACAAAGAAACACACATCACGACTCAACAGGGGAGCAGGATAACAGATTCTGGCAGGTCTCGACGACGAAACACTGAAACTCTGCTCAACAACAAGGGTGGACTACAGACACACCGAACAACACAGATGATTCTCCGGATAACTCCGGGGAATGCAAAAAGCCAGAAACAAAAGAATACACGTTCTGTGACCTCGTTTACATACAATTCTAGAAAAGACTAGAAGAAAACTAGAAACCAGTCTCCAGGGACCAAAAGCAGGGCAGCTGCGGTGTGAGGCTGCGGGGGGCAGACAGGGGCAAGAAAGCGGGATTGCCGAGGGGTCCGAAGAAATCTTTTGAGGGAGATACTTGTGTTCACTCGATGGTGGTGATGGTCTCACGGCTGTGCGCGTGTGTCAAAACTTACCAAATTACACACTTTAAATACGCGTAGTTTGTTTTATGTCAATTAGACCTACAGGAGGCTGTTAAATATGTGTGTGTATATGTACACACACACACAATGTCATGTGCAACGTGAAAAATAAAGCAAAAAAGGAGGGAAGGGCATGCAGAGGGCAGGTGATGCTATTTTAGATGGCCCATCAGAGAAGGACTCAGGCGCCGTTCTAAAAACCTTCCGTGTATAATCTCATTTAACCCTCACTCATCTCTGCCAGGTGGGTACTTTCATTATCCCCATTTTACAGATCTAGAAACTGAGGCAGAAAGAGGATAAGCAAAACGCACAATTAAGAAGTAGAGCCAAGACTTGAACCCAGGCAATACGACTCCAAAGCCAGGCCTTTTAAGCATCTATGCGTGGCCTCACAGAGTCCTGGAAATCTCTGATTTTTAACCAGTGGCCCTTATAGACCCCTACTGGCCTGGTTCAGGCCTGTCCCTATACATGGCTGGGACACATTCCATAGTGAAGCTGTCCTATGGACTGAATTGTGTCCCCCTAACATTTCTACGTTGAAGTCCTACTCCCCAGCGTGATGGCATTCGGAGGCTGGGCCTTTAGGAGGCCATGAGGGTGGGGCCTTCATGATGGAATCAGAGCCCTGATAAGAAGAGACACCAGAGAGCTTGCTTTCTCTCTCTGCCAGGTGAGGTCACAGCAAAAAGACAACCACCTGCGAGCCTGGAAGAGATGCAGCCCACAATGCTGGTACCTGGTCTCGACGTCCAGCCTCCAGAACTGTGAGAATACATCTCTGTTGCTTAAGCGCCTCCATGTGTGGTGTGTTGGAGCTGACTGACACAGGCAGGGTCGGATGGGCCATGCCAGAGCCAAACCCCTCTCCCAGGTCGAGCCCACTCTTGGGCTCCTCCGGGGCTGAGGTGTGGGCTGCAGAAGGCCCTGGAAGAGTCAGAGCATCAACCTTCCCCGCACGTGTGAGTGAGCCTCAGGCTGAGGCCCAGGCTGGTGTCTTAGGAGCGTAAGGTGCTGGGACTGACCCAACCTCGTAGTTTTCAGGAAAAGGGGGCTGGTGCCTGTGTTTTTGGAGAGGAAGAGCCAAGCAGCCAGAAGGGATAGAGTCTGGAGGCAGGCAGAGAGGAAGTGCAGGGTCTAAAGCAAACAGTAGTTGGCAGAGAACTCTAAGATAGAGCGATGGGAGGATGGGCAGGGCGGGGGCAGGGGTGGGAGCGGCTTCTGGGTGACGGGGCCAACGAAGGTGGAGGGACATTTCCTGGGAGTCCCGTGGCCAAGTGCACGACATGCGTCCGGACAAAGACACATGTTTGCAAACCAAACCTTGCTCTTAGTCCTGCTCCCGCTTCCCGAACCCCTCCCCTCAGGGTTTCAGCAAAGCCCTTCCTGGGACTCACGAGGCTGGATTTGGTTCCAGCTCTGCCCCTACCTAGCTGCCTGCCTTTGTCAAGGAGCTTTTTAATGATGTTCACCTTTAAAGAGGGAGTTGAAACTGTGATTTCTACATCTGTGAGATTCCTCATCCTCAGAAACGTCAGACCACGATGCTGTGATTACAAAGACTGAGCTCCCTAATGATCCTGGTCAGCAGTTCTCAGAAGGTGTCCACGAAGTGGCATGTGATGGCATTCAGTGTGTGATCAATTTCCAATGATCAGTTCACCTCTCTCTGCCTGTCCCAAGGTTTCGGGAGGGCTCTTGGATCAATCTGTCACCTGCCCCCAAACTACGTTGGTTTGCCCTGATAATTAGCACCTGGTGGGAGCAACCACCCACGTTGGGTCCCCAGGAAATGATAAGCGGTCACACAGGAAAAGCTGAGCGCCCATGGCGCCTCCCGTAACCATTCACTTTTCTGAGACACGTATTAACACCAAAGTCAAAACTGGAATGTGGTGACGGGTGGTGGATTCTGGCCCAGACCTACCACCCTGGGAATTAAAGGGGTTTCTTATCAGATCCTCCAGACTCATTCAAGAAACACTCCAGGCGTGGCCGGGATGCATGCCTGCTGAGTTCATTCAGAAAGAACGCCACCCAAGGAGGCCGCCTGAGCCCTGTGCTGGGAACACAGAGGCCTTCAGGGTGCCGGAAAGTTCTATGGGTCATCCTCAAGACTTATGACACCTACTTAAGCTCACGGGAACATGAAGTTCATAAAATGCTTTCCAACCTTGGATTAAATGCATTTTCTGTCTTAGCCAAGACATAGCGAGATTCAGTCATCTTTATTTCTACCCAATGATTCCTTGATCCAACACGTTAATTATATTTTCTCTTCCAACAGGGAAATAGTGGAGAGGGAAAATCCTGCCAAACTAAGCTACTTTTTCCCTCCAAATTATCCTATTTTTAATCAGTTCCAATATTACAGTTCAGCGTGGGAAACATGTTCGAAGTACACAAAATAATCATTATTTATAGAATATTCTAAATTCTTTGTATGTGTAAGTTGAATCCCCAAATCAACCCTATAAAGTAGGCACTATCATTATCCCCATTTTTTAGATGAGGAAACTGAGACAAGGAAATGTTAAGTGACTTGCCCAAGATGATACAGCTCTTAAGAGATAATTCTGGGATTTAAATCCAGACAACTTGGCTTTAGATACTTGTTCTTGATGGTGAAAGTAATCTGTCCTTTGTAAGTGGAGTTGATAGTGACAATTCTACCTTTAGCAGGGTGCGTGCCTTGAGGTATTTCTTCCAGAAATGGAGGTATAGTTAACTGATTCACCTATACCATTGGCCTAGCCTCACTCACAACCAACAACACATGTTTTTTAGATGTTGGGTGAGGGGTCTGGGATTCCTTGGGGGATCATGTACAGAAAGAGGCTAATCGCTGCTCCAGGGGCAAAGTCTTTGGCTGAGACAACACAGACTTATGAAAAACTCTGCCTACTACACACCAGAGTGGCTTTGGGACTGTAGCACAGTGTCCCATGGCTCCTAGGGTCTCTCTATCCACACAAACATGAGGAATATGTGAGAAGGCCAAGATTTCGCTGAAAGTCACAGATTCCACCTCCTAAAAACCATCCACAAAGGGTTTCAGGTACAAACATGTATAACAAAACGGCTTCAAGCCTTGTGTCTGGGTTATGACTCTCCTGTTAAATATCCATTTCCTTCTTGTCTGTGAGGATTCCCCACCGATTCTGACACTTTTCAAAACTGTTCCCGTAAAATTATTCTGTCTCTAACACCACTGGCATTATAAACTGGGACAGAGTAATTCTTTCAGAGTAATTCTGGGAACACAGTGCTTCAGAGAACAGGCAGTAAACTGATATTAACTACTAACCAATAACTAATATTTGTTGTCTGCTTACATGCATACTTTGCTGATCCTTTTGTATGAATAATCTCATTTAAATGAGATTATTCATTTTACGGAAGAAGACACCAAAGCACAGAGAAGTTAATTGACTTGCTCAAGGCCACGCAGCTAATAAGTGGCAGAGCCCAGAAAAAGGAAAAGTGTAGCCTTTGAGGAAGGACCTCGGGATTTCATCATCATTTACAAACACATGAGGTTGTGGGGATACCAAATTATAGAAATCCCAGTTCCTGCCCCAAGAGTTGACAGTCTAATACGGAGAGAAGGTAATAAAGCAGAAATCATTAACTTAATGTAACCAATGTTTATTGAGCACATACTATGTGCCGGTCACTCTAGGTACTGGGGAGACAGCAGCCTTGTGATGCTTTCAGTCTGTTGGGAAGGCAGATGGGAAGCCAAATAAAAGAATAAAATGAAAAACAAAACACAACAAAACAAAGCACAACACATCACTGGAGGAGTGCCGACTTGTTTTACAGAAGGTGATTCAGGAAGGTTCTGCTGAGGCAGTGATAACATTGAGACAGTAAATACTCCAGGGGAAAAGCAACCGTTTTCAGGGGTCCAGCATAGGTCCGTGAAGCCCTGGAATCTGGCTGCTTACGCTCCTCCCAGCGGGATGGGTGGGCTGGAGAATCCACAGAGCATTCAGGGACTCGCGTGGGCACGCGGAACTGGGCCTGACGCTGGTGACAGCGGCCAGCTGCTCCATCTGCCCGCCACACAGCACGTGAGCAGGAGGGACCGGAGGGGTTTGGAAATGTAGGTGTATGGGAAACGCTGGAGAAGGAAAGGCCTTCTAAGCTTTAACATCCCTCGTGTTTGATCCCTCCTCCTGTTATCTTTGCTTAGGCTCACCCTCCATTCCAGTCTCAAACGATAGGAAGAGGGATGTTCTAAAAAAACCCCAAACCCTCCTACAACCTCTCTGCTGCCCCAAATTCCTTTACGGGTTGGGCACGGTTTTCAGGAGAAAGGTACAAACCCCTTAACTATGGCACACAAAGCCCACAGGGCCCAGCACGGCCCGCCCTCCATCTCCAGGCCCTTCCTCCTGTGCCCTGCCGGGGACTGAATGCACTGCAAGGCTGCAGTTCTCCTGGCCATTGTCCCCACCAGGTTCTCTGCAAGGCCTGCCCCCAGCCGAGCCAATGCCAGGGCAGGGCTGACGAGAGAGCCAGGGGGCTGCTTCTCCCTTCCTCCTTCCCCTCCCTCCTGCCTGCCTTGCAGTCTGTGCTCTCTCAGTGCAGCGGGAGAAGACAGTGACCGTCAAAATAGGCCTCCTTGCTGCAGGGGCAGGGGACTGTCTCTCTCTAGGTGTGGGCTCCTGGACGGGTTTTTATGTGTTGCTTTGCTGCCTTTCTTTAATTGTGTTCATAAGAGACACACAATTTCACGTTCGTATGCACATCTGGCAACCTGCTTTCACTATGAGGTAGAAAACACCTATTTGCATTTCCCTCAGTCCTCCCAACCCCTACATCCTACATATATTATATATATATATATATATATATATATATATATACTCCACCCCCCCCCCATTCTACAGTGCAAGCCATGCTGTCGTTCCTGACATTTCCCTCCCTCGGAAGGTTTCTTGGCTTCCCATTCCTCTTGCCAGCCACGCACACTTGACATGGGGTACCAGAAAGGTCACACAGCACTGATGAATCTCCTCCAAGCGGCCTCATTCGCTCAAAGTGCACACAGTTTCACACAGGTGGGAGTGGTATTTGGAGAACCCTGAGGATGGAGGCAAAGAGTGTTGAGGGCAGAGGGAAGATGGAAGGGCTGATCTACATAGCAGCCTTGTTCTTGGCCTTGAAGAAGAATTGCAAACTAGGCTTGTTCAACCAGAAAACACCCCTGGGAAACACAGAAACAGGAGCTTTCACGTACTGTAAGAACACAGATTTAGTGCCCCCAAAACCAAATTCACACAGATAAAGAAAAGTACTTTTCTTCGAGGGAACTATGAGCTAATCTGGTGCTTTATGGTGTATGGACAATGGCTAGACAATCTGAAGCTATTTTGATAACTCACAGTTAACTTTAAATCCTTGAAAGGCATTTGCACAAAACACCATTCGTTTCCCTATTCAGCATTTAACGTACTGGTAGAAGTGAAACTACTTTGCAGGTAAATGTTTTAGATGTAAAGCATTTTTCATCTCAGGGGATACACTGGAATCACCAGAGCTTCAGACTGAATCTGGCTCAGGCGAAGGCCACAGAGTGGATTTTAGAAGTTCTCCAGGCAATACTATGGGCAGCGACAATTCAGAACTACTGATGAAAAAAACCAGAACGTTCAAAGATCTCTAGTACCCAGAATATTTACTAGTAAGCAGAAAAACACAACTGCCATCTATTGTCAAATGCCCTGCCATTATTCTTTGCATTAGGTCTGAGTACTTTGCCCAGTAGATGAGCTACTTTTCAAACCAACGGGCCAGGAATTTGGAAAGAGTGCGTTCTGTCACATTGCATCTTTGATTTGATGTGAACCACTGCCCTCCTAGACTTCAGAGCAGAGGATGAGGACTCCCCGCCCCTTCCACAGCACTGGTTCCCTTTCCAAGTCTCTCTCCTCTGTGTCTTGTCTCTTCCATTTTAACCTGTTCACCTGCCCTTGGGGTTTCATCGTCTCTTAACCTTTAAATGCCCTACAAACATTAGTTTTGCCTATGTTCCTGATCCTATATAAGCAACAAATAACACGAATAGCAAATCTTAATTCGTCAATGGCATTTTGTCAGTAAAAGAATATGTAAGCTTCTCTTTCAGCTAAAAAGTAAGCAAAATATTTTATCTTAGGGTGAGACTAAAAGGAACCAACCAAAAAGAAATGTATTGAGTGCTCACAGGGACAAAGTCAAAGGTGGGAAACATATAAAGAAATACATATAAAGAAGATATAGATCCCCAAGGACCTTACTATCTAAACCAGGGGTTGACAAACTATGGCCTACAGGCCAAATCTGGCCTCCACTTATTTCTGTAAATAAAGTTTTAATGGAACCCAGCCATGCTTTAAAAAAAGAAAAAAAAAAAGATTATCTGATCTTTATAGAAAAAGTTTGCCAGTGCAAATCTAAATAAACTACCACTACCAGCAACAACAAAATATACATACACATACATAGCCATCTACCCATCCATCCTTTTAACAAATATTTATGCTGCGGGCACTGTGCTCATCTCCAGGAAATGGGAAATACAGCGGGGTTCCTACCCCTAGGGAGCCCCACAGTCTTCTGAATTATCCATCACTCATGAGAAATAAATACAGATCCATGAGTAACTAAAATTGCCTGTGAACCACAGAGGTGAATTCCAAGTTGCATCAGAGTGAAGGGAAGAGAGGGGCAGGCCTTGGCAAAATTGAAAAGAAGAGGCAGGGAAATCCAACCCATGGATGAAGGGACCGTGAATGGCAGTTGGGCTGCCTCCCGGTATATTGGGGTGTGAGGGGAAGATGGCGTGATTTGTTCACCGCTTGTCCTCCAGGCGGACATGAGGTTTTACGAGGGTGCAGACAACGTTTGTGTCATTCACCTCTGTCGCTAGAATTAAGCAACATGCCTGCCAGTCTTGATATGCTGCTTGATAAATATTAAAGAATTCAATATTAGATGAGAGGAGAGTACATGAAAAGCTCATTTAATGAATGAAAATGGCCAGACCACCTTGAATTAAATTCTAGACAAAGTTATTATTCCATCAGTGGCAGCAGATTAGGAGAGCATGATTAGCTACCAGGCAGAGCTCAGCAAAGACTCATTGCTGGATGCCCAGGCCGACGTCCGACAACAGGAGGGCTCGAAAGGCAAACATGAGCCCATCTTTTGGCCTTACCTGTCAGTAAGCAGCATGTGACAGGATTCAGGGATCTTAGGAAACAAGTCCACAGGGCTCATTGACTTACCAGCAGAGATGTAACACATGAATATACTGATTCTCGAAGAATTCATAACTGGAAACGATTGTCACAGTCCTCTATCGTCTGACCATTCTTATACCAAGTTACCTCTGGCTTGGGCTGACCTGGTGAGGCAGAAATAAGAATATCCTTATTGCATTAAGTATTTTTACAAAGGAACGTCGTAAAGCTATGAACAAGCGTGGGTCATAAGCGACGGGGAGAGGCAGGATGGACATGTCAGGGGAAAAGCTCTCGCTCACTGATCCAACTATATCACCCAACACGCGCGCTGTGCGCCGACAGCGGTGCTGCCTGGGTGCGGATGGGCTCACGAAGTGAAAAACACGGCCTCCAGCCTCAAGGTGCTCTTTAGAAAAAGTATCTAAAACTTAGAAGTAAGACCAAAAAAAAAAAAAAATGTGGGTAGTAGCTTCTTCCAAACTATATGGCGACAAAGTCCATCTAAGAATTATGAATTATCTAGGGGGAACTTATTTTGTTTCATTCAATGATTACTATTAATTAAAATTTCTAGATTTAGTGAAGTTACATGGAAAGTTGTAGACTCTTATACAGGAAAGCTACCAATAATCTCTGTCTGGTAGAAAATACAACCCCATAAATTACGGTTTGTTGTCCTGTAGGACATTAACCAGTGTTTTACCTCACCTACCAACTTTAGCCTAACATTCCTTTATTAAATTGTCTATAAATCCCTCATTCCTCAAAAGTTCTTTAACCAGGCCTTAAGACTTTCTGGTTCCCTTCTTCTTTAAAGAGTTGGGTGTGGGGGGGGGATCTTTGAAATATTAATTTCACATCTGCCTGGGAGTCACGTTAATCTTTCTGAAAATTATACTTCGGCAACGCTCAGGGTCGAGCGGGCATTACGATACAAAAGTGGGGAGAGCAAAGCGGAGGAGCAAGTGCCACATCTTCCTGAGGACGAAAGAGTCTGGCACGCAGTGTCCCCAGGCCAGCACTGTGCCTACGTGACTGACGTCGTCACGCGCACTGACCTACACCTTCTCCCTTAGAAGGGGTTCGCCCTCCCCGGCGAGGATTAACCAGATGTGACGGTTAGTGGGTTAATCTGGTAAAGCCCCCAGCAATTCCATTCACACAGTGGGGCGTTTTCCCCTTGCATTGGGGCAGGCAGGTTTCCAGTGTGTCCCAAGGAGCTCCTCATTAGCCTCCGTGTCATTGAAAACCCACTGAGGTGAGCGAAATGGATAGGAAGAAAGCCTGGCGTTTGGGAAAATACACCATTCTGAATCCATCCTGGGGACATTCTTGTGTTTCTGTCTTCTCTATCATGTGATTTCTGGCAAGCAACCCCAGAGACCACTAAGAGAAGAATGTCACCTTCTCCTGACACCTGTACCACGGACAGGACCTGAGGGTGGCAGTGCCCCTCTGTGAGTCTCACATTGGGGTCCCCCAGCCAGACGACCTCTGTGCCCGCACCGCGAATGAGCTTGGTGGCAACTGTGGGGGTCCCTCTTTGCCTCCTCCTTCGGATAGGCATTTGAATAATTAGTCCCCAGAGCCAGGAGCAGACAGACCTGCAGGCAAGGACATGTCCTTCTCCAGGGCTGTGTAGCTGAGTCTCTTTCAGGCAAATGACTAAAGAGCCAAAAATGAGCTTCTCTGAAAAGCCATCAAGGAGGTTGCCGATCATAATTCATTTCTGCCTGTTCTTATCAGCCTTGTGCCCCACTTCAGACAGTTTTATTCGATTTCCTCCTTAGGGAGTGTTTAATTGCTCTCATTTTGTATATGTGATTTTTAAAAAGAGAAAGTGTATGAAGTATGCAGGAGCTGGGCCTGGGGATTCTGATCTCTTAGCCTCCAGTGTTTCATTCAGAATGATCGGGGCTTCTTCATGGCTGACGGGGTTTTTTTTTTTTCCCTTTGTGCAGTATAGATCTGAATAATCAGAAACGAGACTTGCACAGGGAAGTGGTCTCTTGTATTTGTGGGTGGTCCTCTGTTCTCCCTCCTCTTGCTGAAAACCGCCCCAGAAAAATCCTACCCTTGTTTTGAAAGCCTACCTACAGGCCACAGATTGAGCGCCACCTCCAGAAGTTTCACGAGTACCTGGCTAACGTGTGGGGGGGGGCCGGTAGCTGAGTTCAGGGTGCGTCCAAACACTGGGGCTTCCTGGGGAGACAGGGAAAGCTCTGCAGCGGAGTCGTGGCTGTCCCCTGAGCTGAATGACGATGGACAAACAAGCAGAGAGGGAGGGGTCTCCGCTCTAGGCTCAGAGGGGCTGGTGCGCAGTTCCACCCACCGAAGATGGGTTTTATTACACCTGCTGCCAAGGAAGGACCACCTCCATTCCCACGGCCGGCTCTTCGCTCTGGACTTAGAAAAAGGGATAATGGGGACGAGAGTTGTCTGTGTGCCCTCGAGACGTGTTTTTCAGGGCAGAGACATATTCCAAGAAAGAAAAGAAAACCCACAAGGTACAAGATACCACTTCCCTACCCGATTCTTTTACTTCTATTTTCTTTTAATAATAAATCCTTTTCAGCACTGGGGCTACGAATGCTGAGTCAGCCCAGGTTATTTATTCTCCAGTCCAGGGGGAATTCCAGGCCCCTGTTTTGCCTCCACTGGGCACCTCTGCCTTGGTTTTAACCTTTTCAGTGCTGGCTAGCATGCCTGAAGAAGGCAAGCAGGGGCGGGGGACAAATTTAGCGTTTGGGGATATCCATACTAGAGTGATGGGAGAAGAGTTCAAAAAACTGTCTGAAGTGGAGTTATCCGTGCCATTGCCATGTGCCACAGGAAATCGAGGGTGGACTGTCGGAGAGAATAACCAGTGTGGGAGCTGACGACCCCGAAACCACAATGTGCATGAAGATCGTTAAAATGTGTCCAGGAAGTGACTCCAAGAAATCTTGTAGGGGGAAAAAAAAATCAGAGAGGATTTAGTTGCTCAATTGGTTCCTTGGAATAAACGCCCCAGGTAACTTTCTCAAGTGACGTTTTAACAATGCCTTTCTGAGTCGGGAGACCCGGCCCGTCGGGGAGGTTTCCGAGGGTGATTAAGCTCAGGGATGGTTACCGGCTATGATGCAGCGAAGCACGGCGTCTGACTTCTCAGGAACTTTCTGGGAAAGCAACGAGGATAAAAAACAGAGCGTGCGCTTCTGGGGCCCTCCCGAGTCCGTCATCCTCTCATGCCACGTGAGTCTGAAAAATAAAAACCCCCGACATCAGCGTTTGTTCCGGGACCTCCTAGGAGTTGGAGAAACCCCACGGCCCCGGTAGTGGCTCTTCGGGAGCCGAGGAGCATGGCGCTGCCATCTGGGCTTATAAAAGGCTGAGTGTTGGCACTCAGACGAGTGGGCAGATGGGACGTCCTCGGACAGTGTTTGTCACTTGTGCCACTGCTGACACCTTGGCCAGGTACTTCGCTGTGGGGGTTGTTCTGCGCATTGCAGGATGTTTAACAGAATCCTTGCTTCGGCCCACTAGATGCCAGCAGCAACCCCTCCCTCCCCCGGCCCCCGCCCAAGTCGTGACAACCAAAAGGTCTGCAGACATGGCCCATGTTCCTGGGGACGGCAACCAGAGCCCGGAGTGGCAGGGAGGAACTGCATGAGCCACAGCAGGTGCCCCTCCTCTCATTTCTCTTTCTTCCGCCCCTCGAAATCTTTTCACATTGGATTCGAGAAGGGCGTGCGCCTATTTGCCTCCCCAAAGAGGACTCGACGAAACGCAAAGGAACCTCCAGGTGGGAGGGCCTCTGAAACTGGGACCGTGCTGCTCCTTCCGAGCAGCAGACAGGTGCCCCGGGAGGGCAGTGACAGCCAGCATTTCCGAACAAGCACGCGTTCATGGCACGGGTCGACATTTCACTCCTGATTGGTGTCCGGGTGGACTATTTCATTTCATATCTTTTAAACTATCTAAGTGGCTGCTAATGCCTCTTGCATCTCACAGATGAGGAAGGTGAGGCTTGGAGAGGTTCAACACCTCGTTTAAGACCACGCTGCTCGGGGCGCTGCCACCCTAAGGCCACCGCCGTAGCAGGGCCGGCTGACAGCTCCAGCGTGCAAGGCACCCCCCCCCCCCCGAGCTGCATCGGGCGTGACTCCCACACATGTGCAGCAGCCCCTGAGAACCAGCTGTGTCTGAACCCAGAGACCCTTTCCACCCCATCCTCTAGGTACAGAGCAAGCGCCGCGGGGCCAAACCCAGCCTCTGCGGAGCCCCACACTGGGGAATGACATTTCACCCTCTCCGGAGTCCGGTCCCAGTTCTTGCACCTCAGGAAAAGGAAAGCCCACCACAGGGTGGGGCGCGTCCAGCATGAGCAGGGCAGGGGCCCTGAGAAGCTGCAAGTGGTAGCTCCGGGGGTGCCGAGGGTCCTAACAGAGAAGCCCGAGCTAAGCTCTAGTGGAAGGGGCTGGATGTGCACGGCCACAGCTGCATGGCGGGCGGGGACGCCCCTCTCCCTGTGGGCGTAACAGCCTCTTCACCGTTTAGAACCAATTCCTCCCTCTCTCTCCTACGTTTCGAGGTTATTTCAGATACCCCAGAGATGGCGTGCCGGGGACGAGTTCCCCGACGACAGGTCAGAGTTTCACCACATCTGAAAACCTTCCGATGAGTAGGAAGTGGGTGGGTCGTCGGGGAGGGAATCAGGACGGGAGGTAAACAATGCTTGCGGTAAACAACGTTTGCCTCTGCTCGTGACTGACTGGTAATTTGCAGGGCCTGGTTCGAGGTGGAAATGAGGGGTTTCTTGTTCAAATATGATTAGGGTACTTAAGATGGAAACAGCGGAACGTGAAAGCGAGCGCTGGCATGCTTCTGGGCACAGGCCCTGTATGTAGGCACAGGTCACGGGCCCAGGTAGCCGCCTCCGGTGGAGCATTTTGCCCACAAAGGCCTGCTGGTCCTTTCCGCTGAGGCATCTTCTGCTGTTTCTGGTGTCCCCACAGCATTTCCTTAACCTCAAGATGTTCTGTTTAGAAACACGTTCAGTCCTTGAAAACAAAAAAGCGCTCCCAAACTGCCCCTGTGTGACGCACCCAGACTCTCTGAATATCAGGGTAAAAATAATTAATATAATAATAATAATAATAATAATAATACTTTAGGAGACTACACTTCCCTTCCTCAGGAAGAGCGTGTGCAGGAAGCAACTCTGTGCTTAGACCTGAGGTTTAACCAACCCGTGCAAAGGGTAGAAAAGCTGTGAGCTGAAGAAGTTAGGTGTTAGCATCAAAAAGGAAGAGAACTGGGCGTGGACAGGCTCAGGGCTGGGAGGGAAGTTCAAAGAGCTGTGGGCGTGTGTGGGGAACACTGAGCCAGAGAGATTGAAAAGAGGATTTTAAGAAATTTTGCTTAGTGATTATGAATTGGATCCTGGTGACCTTTTTAAATGAAAGCTTAAATTCCTTTTCCAGTTTCTTAGTTTCAGGGCATTATAAAAGCAACAGTGCAGAGATCGAACATGGGGTCCCTGGTTCTCTTGTGCGTATTTATAAAAGCATCAGAGGCTCCTCTTGGTGTAGATGGTGAAGCAGTGGAGCAAAACAGGAAGAAAACCCATCTGCAGGATGGCACACCGACACGCATTCCAGGTTAAGTGACAAGCACTTTTGGTGGCAGAGGAACTGAAGGATTCTGATTGGCATAAAAGGGCCAGGTTTTTGACATGTGTTTTTATTTACTTAGAAGTCACAGGAATGTTTAATGTAGGTTGAAAGAAGTATCTGGAGAATAATTCCAAAGGACGACTTTTATACTACCCGTCTTACACAAGAATGAAAATGTTTAAAGAAAACTTGGCATGCTTGAACTGTTATATGAATCAATAAATAAGCCAGGACGATTGTGGGTCTGACAGTACACAAAGGACCAAAAAAAAAAAAAAAAAAAAAAGGGTGTCATGCTGTCCTTTCGCTGCTGAGGAAATGTGGGGCCACCCTTGCCGAACACGTGCAAAAGAAGCTTCTTCTGTGAACCCTAATGTGTGTATTCCTCTATTTTAGAGGTCTGAGCTGGTGATAAGAGCTGAACCTGTAGATTTGATTTGAGATAAAAAGTTGATACTTCTCAGGATTATTGAACAAATAATTTTAGTACAGGGCCTGGCAGTGAAGTAAGTGCTCAATAAACATTAGTACTAATTGGTTTTTTGTCTTTTTGTTTTTAAAGTACAGCTTCAAGTAGAAACACTAGCTCATCTGACTTGTTGACTGGCAGAGGTGCTGATATCTCTGCAATACTTCTTTTTTGTAACTCACATACCGTTCACCTGCTTTACAATATCCAATGCGATGGCTTTCAATCCACCAGAGCTGGGCCACCATCACCACGAAAAGACCCCTACAGCCCTTCGCTTTCACCTCCCCACCTTCCCGCTCCCCTCCACACACACACAGCTCTAAGGCAATCGCTAATCTACTTTCCGTCTCTATGGATTTGCCTATCCTGGGCATTTCCTGTAAACGGAATCATGTAACACGTGGTTCCCTGTGTCTGGCTTCTTTCTCTTAGCAGAACGTGTTCCAGGGTCATCCGTGTGGTAGCATGCATCCGCACCTCAGTCCTTCTTATGGCTGTTCTGCAGTCCTTCTTAGAACAGCTGTTGGGGCAGAGGGGTGACTACGTTGGCACCCCACATTCCTGAGAGATGAACCCAGACAGCAGGGTGGGGAGGGAAGAAGCTCTCATGACTGAAAAACTCTCCTGCCCAGTAAGTATCATGAGACTGCGGGCCAAGCCCAGGCATTGTCACTTGCCAGGGACAAATCTACATCCAGCTCTGCCACTTACCTACTTGAGGGATTGAGCCTGTTGCCTCAACTGTAGGAGATTGATAATGTTCTAAGAATTAGAATAACATGGGTAAATGGCCTAGGAAGCAGCTGTTACATAATTGACTTTCAAGATGAAAAGTCTTTAGACTTTAAGACTTCACTTGTTTCATCGATTTCCTTTCTTGCTGTGAGTTACCACAATGATTTTTAAAAAGCGATATACCAATAAATGTCTAAAAATCTCCCCTGCTATAATATTCACCTGTAATAGTAACTTACAAGACATGAACCTCCCATCCCCTTTCCCAGGGTTCCCTGCTGTGATTGGAGAGGGGGAAAAGGACAAATCAAGCTGTCCAGAGCTGGGGTGCCACTGAGGACTTTATTTACGTGTCATCTATGACTCCTCCCCAGGTGACTACTTCCTGACAGTGAAGCCCCACACGTCACGACACTGGCAAACACACCATTTGACTCACGGCTCAGTCACCGCAGGCACAGAGCACTGACTACAAAGCAGAGGACAGTTAAGTCGGGCTGTGGTTCATGTTTCGTGGCTCCTCCAAAGGTGAGAACCCTTGAAGACAGACTTATCGTTCTCTGCTAGAGCTGGGTAACCAATATCAGATTGCCGATGTTGGCAGAGGGGGCCGTGGTGGGGTTCACAGATAACCTCAGAGAGAGAACGTTCACTGGGAAGAACACAAGACTCGCATGTTTTTGTTTTTTAACTGTGTGGTTCAGGGCACGTCGCTTTGTTTTTCAAAAACAATTTTTTTATCTTTAACGATACAGATCTTAAATGCATACATTCATGTTCTTTAAAATACATATAAAGGTAAAGACTCCCATAAGCATCATTCCTCTATCTCAGTACTTTCCCAAGAGAAAGTGCTGTCCTTTCAGGCATCTTTCTACCCATTTATTTATGTAGTCATTTAATTATATATATATACACATTACACATATATGTATATATATTATATATGTATATATATAATTTTGTTGTATGTGTGACATTAAATTGTATGTATTTGTCATGCACTTGGTTTATCTTACTTAATAGTAAGTTTTGACCATCTTACAAGATCAAGCCAATCCATAAAGGGCTATATCATTTTTAAAAAACTGCATGGCAAGGCAATCTCATGTTTAATCTATCTGTTCTTATTTGGATGACGTATACCTTGGCTGAAGATTTCGGACAAATGTGTCCCAAAAAAAAGCATTCTGACACGTGCCTGCTTGGTTACATAAGTGGTTCTCTAAATACCAAGAAATGGAATTGCTGGATAAAAGAGTATTCGCATATTACATGTTGATAGATATTCCAAAATTGGCAGGGTCCTTAACAGAATAGCAGAAGATGTGGTGATGAAGGGCCCAATTTCTGGGCTCAAATCTTAGCTCTGCCACTAGTCATCTTATTCTCTCCTCAGTTTCTTCATCTGTAAAACTAACATAGTAGCAGTAACGACTTCATTTGATTATTAGGACAATTAAGTGAGTGTGTATAAAGCTCTTCTGAATAGCAGAGCAAACACTATATAAATGTTAGCTGAGACCAGGAGCTTTGGGTTTAATACCAACAAAATCACAAGTATATCTGCCTCTAGAGTTGGGAGAGAACAGGTAAGAGGTTATAGAAAATCCTTTGAACATGTAAGGCTCTCTACTGAAGCCAAGTTTTATTTTGGCTAATCTGCCCCACACGGATAGCCGGGGTGTGGCTGCTGTCAGCAGGAGAGCTGCTGTCACTCGAAGGGGGCGGGGAGAGCGCTCAGCCACACGCAGATAATGGGTGACCAGCTCTTCTGGAGCAGGCAAGAAAGCCAGCTGTCCGAGCTTTCTCACTGGGGACAGCAGGGATTAGTTCTGATTACCTAGCCTAATCCAAAGGCAATTGGGTTCCTGAATTTGTCATCTGAGTTACTACAGACTCGGGCACCACATCCACCGCCACTTAATACCAGTCCCATATTAGTGAGAGAAAAGTACCCTCCCCAGAGATGGGTTCTGGACATTTCATGGGGCAGAAGGAGGGAGGCAGACCAGGCAGGGAATGACAACTAACATGTTTTGGACGCCTTCTTTGTGTCAGTCCCTAGGCCGGGCACTTCACAGACATCATCACGCTTAATCCTCAGCGAAAATACCAGGTTAGGTGTTCTTTCCCATTTCAAAGACATGACTTAGAAGCTTAAGGTAACTTAAATAGGTTGTTGGACCAAACCTACTTCCTCAATGCCTGCAAGTGGTAGGGCTGGGATGAAGTTCAAGTACATTGGAGCTCAGCATTGTGCTCTTTCTTGAGTATGATCTTTAAGGCTGTGAGAAATAGAGGCAAGAAAAGAAGCCCATGAAAAGATGCTCGACATCATTAGTCATTATGGAAATGCAAATTAAACCGCAATAAGATAGCATTTCACACCCACTAAAATGGCTATAATAAAATAGCTGAATGTGGGCAAGGATATGGGGGGAAAACCCTCCCATATGGCTGGTGAAATATAAGATGGTACAGAGACTTTGGAAAACAGTTTGGCAATTTCTTAAAAAGTTAAACATAAATTTTCCAAAAGACCTGGGATTCCATTTCTAGATATCCACCCAAGAGAAATGAAAGCACGTATCCACCAAAGGCTTGCACACAAATGTTCTTATGAGTGTCATTCTTAATTACCCCAAATTGAAAATAACCTCAGGTCCATTGGAAACAACCTAAATGTCCAACTAGTGAATAGACAGACAAATGGTATAGCCCTACAATGGATTAGCATGGAACAACGAAAACAAACAAACAAAATAGGATGCATAGCACAACCTAGATGAACACTGCCATTATACTCAGTTTTGAAAGAGGCCGGACACAAGAGACCACATCTGGTCTCTTGCGCGTTTCCATTCACATGAAATGTCTGAAAGAAGCTATAAAAACCAGAAGTGGATTATTGGTTGCTGGACATGCAGGCGGCGGGAAGGACACTTATTAACAATGCATGTGCATGAGGGACCTTTCTCAGGTGATTAAAAAAAAATGCTCTAACACTAAGATATGTTAACGGTTGTGCACCTTGACAAAGTAACTAAAAACATTATTGGACACTGAGGCAGGACGAATTATACAACATGCAAAATACGCCTCGATTTTTAAAATAGAGGAAGGAGAAATTTAATAAGCACCTACTATAGTCATTGCATCATTTCTCGTGACAACAAAAGATTGGAAGTCACTAAAATGTCCATAAATAAGAATCTAGTTACAGAATATCTGTATGATGAAAGTTTTTTAGTGTTAATAGCAATGGGCCTTAAAAAAGAAAAAGGTGGTTCTGTATGCTCTGATATGGAATAATCTCCAAGATATATTAAGTGAAATAAACAAAGTATAGAGGAGAATGTACAGTATGCCATCACTTGCATAAGCAAAAAAAACTTTCTAATATATTTAGTTATACATAATGATTCTAGAATTACACAAGAAACTGGTCACCTGGTGCCCCCGGGCCCAGGTGTCTGAGGAAAGGAAGGAATGCTAAGTTGAAGACTGTGACTGCCTCTGCATATCCTTTTGGATATTTTTAACTTATAAATGTTACCCAATCAAGAAATATGATTTAACTTTTAAATATTAATAGTGAACAACCCATGTGACCAACAGTGTGCCTGGCTCATAGACACAGGGAAAGAACTGTGAACCCTGAGCTGTAGCTGCTACACTGCTCTCAGGATTTGTTTTGAACCTTTTTTTTAAAGGTGGGAAAGAGAGTCTTCTCCTTTCTCTCCTCTACTACTTAAAATCTGTGGCAGTTTCCAGCTCTTTAAAGGAGGGCTGAAAAAAAATAGCTCAAGGTCAAATGAAACCCGTGAGAGTTTAGCACCGCCTCTGACTTTACAATCAAAAAAACGCCCCTGAAATACAGGCAGGTGGAGGGATTTTTCCCAGGTCACACAGCTTGTTAGCAGCAGAGTCCGTGATTCTTGATTCTGATTTTCTTCTCATTATGTCGACAGGATACATTCCTCTGCCTCTCTCATCTTCGTCTTCTCTCAGCATAAAGACAGTCAAGAGATCCCTCAGCATATGTTTATGCAGCTATAAACGTACGGAGCATGACAGCGTTGTAAACGAGACCAACTTCTGTGAATTAATTGGTTAACAATCACCGTGGTTTGAGGACGAACATAGTGGGCTGGGAGTTGTGTCCAGTCTAGGCCTGTGCCATCAGGGTCATCACGAAACTGCTTATCCACCTTTCCCAGGCTCCCTGTCTCATGCTCCCTCTTCCTGTAGCAAAAAGAGGAGCAGATCCTTTTGTAGAATGTTTATTTTAAATGGGACCAAGAAAGTGGAGTTTCCCTGTGGAATTTCAGGCATTGGCCAGCACAGGGGAGGAACCGAGAAAGGTTGGATCCCCCATCCCACTCCCTGCACTGTAATGGGCAAAATAAGCCTGCCCGTGGCCTAAGACTGAGCCAGGATTTATCACGCTGAACAAACCCCCGCTCGGTAAGCCTGCTTGAAGAAAGTCAGGGAGGGGAACCAGGGACAAAGTGTCAGTCTTATCCTGGTCACCTTCTACCATCACCCTTCAGCCCAGCCAGTCAGAGGGTTAGAGGAGAAAATTTTTACTTTTGATTCCACTTGTCTTGTTTTCTGAAGAATATAATCTATTGTTCTATATTTAATCTTCTTTCAGTAAAGTGTGCTTTAGGGATCAGGTGCGCCGCACCCAATATAAGCACCTGGGGAGGAGGTGAGGCATATTCATGCAAAGGCAGGACTATGCTGTAGGAGAATATTTTAACTTGTCCGGGCTGGAGTTTAAAGCAGACCCATCCTAAATCTTTAATGTAGGAAGCTGCCATGGCTGACCTTATGACTAAGGGAAGTGATGGTATGACTCTAGAGGCCTTTCTCCAAAATACCCCCAAATGCCATTTCACTTGCCCTCCTAACTCCTTTCCGCCCCTCTCCCACCACTCAGCCAGGTGATGGATCGGCGGGACCACACCCTTCTGCTCTGTGGAAGCTGATTGGTCTAACTTGATCCAGCATTCCTGCTCGGTGATTGGCTTATTAACCCAAGTCTAAGCCAACCAGCACATGGCTCTCTCAGGAAGTAGTTCAGGGGTGATCCAATCAGTGCAAAGCTTAGGCCTTTCACCCCGTCCTCTAAGAACAAAAAGCAAGCGCGAGGACCCCAGGATAGGCTGGTATTCATTTGAAACTGTGAGAAAGCCAGCCTGAGATGGAAACCAAAGCACAGAGCAGAGCAGAGTCTCCAGAAACAAAGAGAACAGAGCCTGGGTCCTGACCAAACAATTGGACTTTGCAGTTGTGTGAGCAATAAACTCTCGCTAATGTGTTTAAGCTAGTTGGAGCTGATTTTTTATTTTTACTTCTAGAAAGCATTCTACAGCTTCTGTACCTTCTCCTCCCTGGCCCATGGTGCCTAAAACTCCCACCATTGGCCCTCCATTCCAGATCTCTATGTGGGGCCTGCCCTGCCCAAGTTACAGACAGAAATAAAGGATTTAAGATGAGATGGCTTAATCAAAAAATGAGTCTCCTAGAAAGTTCTGGAGACACCTGTAGAAAGCCTGGCCTAACCAAATGAATTTCTGATTTCCATCCTATTTCTTTCTGCCCTCTATGTTTTATTATTTCCTTTACACAGGAAGCCTACCTTCCATCTCTATATGTTCAAATCCCACCAGTTTCCAAGCCCCAGCTCAAGTATTAGCTTGTCCTTGAAGCCTCCCCTGATAGCCTCCACGGTAAAAACAGCCCTCTCCCGTAGGACTGACTGCTCACCTCAGTGTGCCTTCTCCACAGATATGCCCACTGTAAGCTGTTCGCCCATAGGGAACAGATGTATCTTTTGTGTTCTCCACAGCTCTAGCATATTGTAGCTAGGGCTTTGCACCTCTAAGAAGTAGGCAAGTTTAGTGATTTAAAAAAAAAAAAAACACGTGCAAATAGTTTTTCTTCAGAGATTATAGGCCAGAGAAATGACGAAAGCAATGGTTCACAGTGGTATGCTCCCTGGACCACACCATCAGTATCACCTGGAAACTTGTTAGAACTGCAAATTCTTGGAACCTTCAGAATTAGAAACCTTGGGGGCAGGACCCAGTAACCTGTATTTTAACAAGCTCTCTAGAGTCTGTTGCACTTTAAAGAGGAAGGCCTTAAACTACCTGCTGAGGAAGGAAAGAGCCTGGTTACCTGAGAGCAGGATTGAAGACCAAGTGAAGATCAAGGTGAGTTGTGGAACCTTGGATGTGCTGGTAGCAGCCATAAAGGATCTGGCCCTGGAAGGGGTAGGATGCTGCGTATTCAGAAGGGAGCTATTCAGAACTATCATCTCTTCGACCTGTGTCCGTCTTGTCAACCTGATGTCTAAAATCTCCAGGTCATTGTGGGCCATCCCAGGTGGGTGTGCATTGGCAGAAACCTCAACAAGGGCTCTAAATGTTTTTAAATATTCTTTTCTTTAGGTCAGGCATTTATTCTTTCATTTTTGCCAATCCTAAGATGACAGAATCACTTTCTCCCAAGTTTCTTTACATTTCCGAATTTTCAGATTTCCTTTTCAGGCAGAATTAAACCCAGAATAACAAGGTTCCTTGTGAACCTGTCAATAACTCAAGTAAAAATTTATCAAGATACTCCGATGTGCCCGGGCAAAAGCTGTGAGGCATCTCGGTAAAGACAATAATAATGACATTGATAAAAGTCTTGAAAGCTGTCCCATGAGCCCTGATTGTGATTCGTGTCGGCTCCATCCCACTGTGCCTGACTCGCCCTCACCCCGGAACAAGGGAGCACCTTTTTCTTTATGAACCTTCATCGCTGACCTCAAAATTCCAGCCCTGCTCCTGAGATGACCCACTCAACTACTGTCTCTGCTCAGCCACCCAACGGCTAGTTCATTTCAGAGTTCTCACCCCACTCACTTTACAATGCCTGTGTCTAAGCAGAAAGAGAATCAATGCAAGGCTCAACTATAATCTTTGAGGAAAAGCTGGGCTTGTGCCTTAATTTTCATAACAACCACAGACATCATCTTGTGGGCAGATTCACCTTTACCTTCCATTCCTATGGATTCATGAAAACTCATATTTAAATATGGTACTGATATGTACTATAAAGCATTACCAGATGATGTTGATAAATCTCTGCCCCTCTTTTCAGGTAATAAATACATCATCAACCATTTTCAGACAAAAATAGTTTTTTCTTACTTATTGTAGATGCATTCTAAAATATAATATTTCAATTTTTTTTTCCTGTTAAACACATTGTTTTCAAATACGGTATTTTCATCAAAATATCAAATTCTCTGTTATTTTGTTAATCGTTGCACTAATGCCAAAAATGTGTGTTTTTATTACTTTAATGTTTATATTATGAAAGCAGTCTGAATTTGAGTGGGGAGAGAGAGAAAGAGAGAGTGTCTTAATTAACCGAAGGAAAGAACCAGTCTTGGGGAGGAACTGCTGTGACAGATACTCTAGGAGTGATTACTCATCTAATCCCCGTCACCCCTGTCAACGTGGACGTTGCCTGCCTTTCACACATGAGAACACTAGAGTTCAGACAGGCTGAAACTCTGTGCTCTGGTCACTGCTTCACCCCATCTCCGCTCAGATTAGGACACTCGACTGCATCACCCTTGCATGAGCTGCTATCTGCATGTAAGTACGCATGGCGCTGTTAAAAACAGATTAAATGCAGGCGAGGGGGGGGGGGCGCGGAGAGATCTTTGCAGGGGATGAAAATAGAATCTTCCCCAAAAGGGCAATGTCGTTGGGGAGCTCAAATACATTTAGTTTGTTTTAAACCCGGATTTCCAGGATCCGAACATGTTTAGTGCCCATCAGTGCCCTTCAGTACAGGATATGTCAATCTGTCGATGTCGAAGGTAGCCTACAACATCTTGGGTTTCAGTTCAGAAGCCTCACAGCAAAGAAGCTCGTTCAATTTACCCTTAGCCGATGTGCTGTTATAAAACGTCTCTTATCACTCCTGGTTAATTAGTATTCAAAAATGAAGGCTACCTTTACTAAAAGAAAAGGTTGTGAAAGGGAAATTATTACAGCAGAAGTAGCTTTAAAGGCTGTTCTTGCTTTTATCTATTTTTAAATGATTGCCAGATGTCTGTAACTGATACCCTTAAGCAGTGGTTTTAAAGTTTGAATGTGTTCATCAAAATGTGACAGTGGTGCCATTTTATTGGTGGATTTTTGGGGGGGAGGGGTTGACTTTTTGCCTTAAATTTAAAAGAAAAATCTATGAACAACTCGAGTACAACACTGTTCCTCTGGTGAACAAAACTGTATCACACACTTAAAAATTTATTAAGAGGACAGATCTCATGTTAAATGTTCTCACCACAATAATAAAAAGAAAAGAAAAGAAAAGAAAAAGAAGATCTATTTGAAAGACCTGACGAATGTTTGCAGCAGCCATTTTGAAATGCCTGATAGCTTTTCAGCAATTCGCATTCCTGTTGTCAGGAAGATACTGCTGCGAATACCTCAGAAAGTGGGGATTTTCGGTTATCCAGATAATCCAAGTAAAAAGGATACTTTTTGACTGAAATGCTGAAATACTTCAGGCAAAAGTATCTGTGGCCTGAGTTACCCAGACAGTCCCCTCAATGTGTCCTGCTACTTTGCAAAGCCTTTACGAATCACTCCTTTGAGTCATCCTATATGGTCCCCCCCCCAATTGCTGAGATAGCCATGATGTGAAAGAATCTTTTAAAATTATGTTAAGCCAAAATAAACAGACATAAAAAAAATGATCATTTCCCAAAAGGATCAGAATGGACTTAAACTGAAAAATGAAAATTTGGCCACTTTAAAGCCCTACATACCCCCAATTTCCCATAGAGCCTCTACTTGTTTCATTTTGTTCTATTTCATAAGGAAACGATCTGCTTTGTTCCCTGCTGGAAAAACAAATGTAAACAACTACATATTTAAAGGACAGTTATTCCTTATGTAAAAACCAAAATCTAAAATACTTACTCTTCAATACTCTGTGTCCCAGAGAGGAGATAGGAGAGCTGGCTCGGCTGTGGGCTCCCCAGGCTGTGTGTGAGGCATTGATTGGGTGTCCCTGTTCCTGGGACTGCGGATTGAGAGGAAGCTACAGGGCTCAGGGCCTTTTCCACGAATAGTTCAAAACATAGTTGGGTCTGCCTCCAGCAAAGCTCCTATCTTCCTAAAAGGGAAAATTCCGTGCCCAGGGAAGTGCTGGAAGAAGAGCATTTTTCCCTGCCCTTGAATGAACTAGGTCATTGCTGAAGCTGGAGAATATTTTTTAGCATCACTGTGATGAAACTTGAGGGCTGTTCCTGCAGTAGGTGTGACACTTGTTGACGCCGTGGAGGCCCTGGCACAGGAGCCTGGTGAAATGCAGCCCCAGCAAGCTGATGAAACCCAGATGAGCTGTCACTGATGTCTCGGGAGACTGAGCAGCGTTGTGCAAAGTCCGTCCGTATGGGACCTCGGGTTTAGCTGCTCGCCTCTTAGAAAAGCAAAGTCCTGTGCCTGATAGAGCGATTACGGCCAGAGTTAACACCAGCAGTTCTCATACTAAAGGTATCCGGGTCCTGAAGTACACATAGGAAACCCGTGAAGCGGAGGAGGGGAGGCGAAAATAAGAGTCATATGTTCATTTAGAACCAGTATTACGGTTGTTCTCTGAAGTTCTCTGAGACGCGCAAAAGCCACAGCAAGGCAGGATCCACCCTCCGCCCCTCTCCTCCCCCGCTGTCACTCTCCCTCTCCCCGTTGTAATAAGAACAGAGGAGAGGAAGAGCAGGAGAAACCCACCAGAGAAATACCCTGGACCCTGTTCCTTCAGAGTGTCAGGAATTGCTCCTGTTGGCAAAAGTAGATCTTATAATGCGGGCATTTCTTCTATTGAATTGTGTCCAGGTCCAAGAAAGAATATAGAAAATCCAGAAGTATCCTTCTTTGCCTCTCTACAAAAGTATTTTAATGTACCATACCTGGAAACTGACAGCTTAGAAAGAAACCTCTTATGAAACTCACAGAGAGAGCTAAAATTAGCAGCTCTGAGTGGGTGACTTTGAAAGGGACAAAACTGTAAATATTCCCTCTGTCCCGGGCACTGCAATCCTCAAAAGCACCTTGTTTTGACATAAACACAGTGTGTGCATCATTATACCTTGACGGGATGAAATTTTTCACAGGATCATCTAAACTTAATATCCAGAAGTCAATGTGCTGTTTTTCAGTTTTATCTGCATATGAGAAGAAGGATATTGAAAGCCGAGAGACTCTACAATAATGACTATCTCTTTGGGACTACAACCATGAAATGCAATCGAATGCAAAAATTACTGAACCTTGGTGATGGTGGGTATCATCCGGTTTTATTTAAAGCTGGACCCTCTTCAGAGGGTCTTTCTAGGTAAGAGGGGATACCTTGAAGATGAGGGTAAAGAGCAGAAAGAAGGTGAAATAATAAAAGAAATAAACAAATGTGATTGCACAGCAGCAAGATAGGGCAAAGACAAAGGGGAGCTAACATCCCAATGCAGTAAATGTGCTGTGGCCTCATAGTTGCCTGGCTGTTCCAAAGGAAAAGGCTGACACTTCTAAGAAACTTAATTTTGTTCCTCACAAATAATTTCAAAGATGAACTCCTTTAATTCCCAGCAGCCGTCTCCCAGTGAAATAAAAGTAAGGAGTAGGAGACATTTTATAGATATGATTTGCCTGTATTTTTTTTTGTTGTTTTATAAGTCATCTCATTAGCCTGCAGACATAGAACTTCTGTTTCATCTTAGGTTTGGGGAAGCAGGAAGGGAAGAAGGTCAGAAACCGAGACGTTGGGATTAAACTCGATCAGACCAGGATGCCGTTCTGAATTTCGTGATTCTTCCAAAGGGAGGACGGAAAGGAGATAGAGGGACACTGAAGAGAAAAGGGAGAACATGTACTGTGCTCCTCTTATAACACTACAAAAGTCATGAGGTCTATAGCCACGCCACCCGGAACAAGCCGACCCCGTCTGATCTCGGAAGCTAAGCAGGGTCAGGCCCGGTTAGTTCTTGGATGGGAGACCACCTAGGAAGACCTGGTGCTGTAGGTGGGGGGGAAAAAAATAACATAAGTTTGAGACTAAAAGTAAAGGATGTTTCACATCATTCCAAGTGAGCAGTATGGATATATGAAAATATGTCTAAGCAATCCCTATTGCTAAAGCTATAGGAGAAGGGGGGAAAAAATTCCGTTTGTGAAGTTTTCCTCGAAAAAGCTGAGTTGGAAATGTATGTCTGTATCAGCCGTGTTGTAGCCGCTTCTCTGAAAGGCCTTTTGGGCTTTGTTGTTTTCCCAGCTTCTTGAGTGAATGGTGCCACTCAATTCATAGGCCACGCTAGACTTGCAGGGGACCAGGATCCCGTCAGTTCCCAACTACACTCTGAATATTTAGAGAAAAGTCAGAAGGCTCTTAAGCTGCTCTTTGCTCCCAGAACTTGGGCTTGGATTAGTACATGAGGGGTTCATCCGCTCATTTTATTCCTCCTGGCACAGAAGGTCCTCAAACATTCGTGTCCGATGGCACGAGTGATAAATGCCCTTCCCAGTACAGCACATTCTTGGCTGCGGCCTGGGGCCAATCACATGTCAGGTCAGATCAGATTTTCTGCCAGGGTCCTTGGGCCAAGCTGGAATTGAGTAGGTCACTCCTACTTCAGGGAGCAGTCAACGTTTGGGGAAGGCCCCCCAGCACTGAGAATATCAGCTCTCTCTCCCCCTCGCTCAACAATTCATCCTCACCCATTTTTCTTTTATCGCGTGTCTTTCCAATTGTTTTTGCTCAACTTTGCTATTTGCGTGTGTTCCTTTTGCACACGGAAAAGCACTTCGCGTATAATTTGCTGCAAATAGGTTCTAGCTTCCAATTTGCGGTTTGCCCTTTTCTTTGTGAAGTTATGAATGATAGAAGTTATGAATTTTTATTTAATAAAAATTCTCAGGGGGGCGAAGGGGGAGTGGTTATTCAATGGATACAGAATTTCAGTTTTGCAAGATGAAAAAGTTCTGGAAATCCGTTCACAATAATGTGTATAGTCTTAATGCTACTAAACTACACACTTAATGGTTAACATGACACATTTTATTTTTTACCACAATTTTAAAAACTATCTTTATTCCTTTGTATATGAAGTCCTCATCCTTCCATGTACTTATCCGCTATCCCACACTGCTATGAGGCAGAGCAGAGAGTAAAGCTGGCTTCAAATCAAGACCTTATCCTTCTTTTTCATGCTACTTGGTCTGTGCCAATGTATTTCATCAGTTTGTGCCTTTTTCCTTAACCCAGATATCTAAGATTCTCAGTTTCCTTGCTGCTTTTGGGGCTTCCATCTTTGCAACTAAGAGATTGATACAGGTATAATAGTTATGACTTTGGTTTGAAGACTCCAGATTCCCCCCCCCATTAAAATAAAAACGAAATGGGAGTTAGGACCTTCAGCTGTGACCGAATGAGGAAGCTGGAAAATTTCCTTCCCCCAAAAGCAACTATAAAGTTGGATGATACAGACAAACAGCATTTCAATGCTCTGGAAACCAACCAAACATTTTGATGCGACAATTTGAGAAGCACTTATGGTTGAAAAACTTCTCACTTGTAGGGACTACCGGTGAGTCTCGATGGCATTCTTGCCTAGAGCTGCTCCCGTTTCCACACCCAGCTCTGATGCCACAGAAGTTCTGCCAGGGCGGGCTGTGAGCACTGGCATTTGGGGCAGCGGGCAACACCTCTGTCCAGCAGCATTATCAATGGAAGCACCTCCTGGCAGCAGATGAGTGGAGAAGACCGACAGCTCTTCTAGCCTGAGGATGGGATCAGGGTTGGGGCTAGGATCCATCTGGCTGAGGCTGAGTGTGTGTGCAGTACAGACCAGAGAGGCCTCGCCTTTCCATCCACACATTCCCAGGATGCACAGAGGAGACATGAGAGGGCCCAGCAGAAAGCAAATATCCAGGCAGACTCAAAACTGGCCATAACTTGAATGCATACCCCTACCCACAACCAGATAGACCAGCAGAGGATGGAAAGTCTTACTGGGCCAAGATATTTGAGCATAGCTTCTGTCCAATCGTTAGCTGACCACTAGGCTATGCAGACATGGGAGTAACCCCTAGGAAGCCAAGCTTTAAACTTTTTTTAAAAGAAAACTGAGCAGAAATATCTGTGTCCAGAAACTCTGGGGGAGACATATTTCACAGATTTCTTTCAGGTGAGTTATTAAACTAACTAACAAAATGAACAGCAACAACAACTTAGGGAGAAGGATAACTGGAATTCAGAGTTACCACAATACATTATCTAAAATGTCAACTTTTCAACAAAAAATTATGAAACATGTAAATAAATAGGACAGTGTATTCTTATGCTGAAAAAAGCGGTCAGTAGAAACTCTCTGAGTGTCCCCAGTATTCCTGATACCACAGCCGAAGACTTCACAAGAAAATAGAACTAAATAATATCTTTTATGAACATAATGCAAAAATTCTTAGCAAAATATTGCCAGACTGAAATCAGAAATAGATGAAAAGGATTATACATCACGACCAACTGGGATTTATCCTAGGAATGCAAGGATGGCTAACACCTGAACGCCAAGTAATATAATACACTGTTAATACAACAAAAGACAAAACTACATGATCATCTCAGTAGAGACCGAAAAAAACATTTGACAAAATACAACATCCTAAAGAAACAAACAAACAATTGAAAAAAAAAAACATTAAAGTATCCAGATTGGAAAGGAAAGGAAAAAGTCAAGGTGTCTTCACGGCTGATAAGATCCTGTACGTAGCAAATCCCAGGAATCAACCGAAAAACCAACACAACTAATAAAAAAGGTTAGTAAAAGCCACAAGACATAAATCAATATACAAAAAATCAAAAATCAACTATATTTCTATATACTAACAATGCTTTGAGAACAACTCCACTCACAATGGCATATTTAAAAGAAGATTTGTCAATCATAGTCCAAAATATTAAATGAAAAATTCTAAAAATAAACAAAAATTTTAAATTGCATGCCATAAAAAAAGGATTTGTATACTGAAAACACTGAAAAGAGAAATCAATGATGATTAAATAAATGGAGAGACAGTCCATGTTTATGAGTCAGAAGACTTAGTATTGTCAAGGTGACAATTCTCCCAAATTAACCTACATATTCAACACAATCCCTATCAAAATCCCAGCAGAGTTTTTGTAAAAATTAATAAGCCGATCCTAAAATTTATATGGAAATGCGATGGAATTAGAATAGCCAAAACAATTTTGAAAAAGAACAACAAAGTTGAAACACTTATACTACCTGATTTTAGAACTTAAAAAGTCACAGTAATCAAGACAGTCAGATATTGGCACACTATCGTATACTGGGACAGTCTATATAAATATATCAAAATTAAAAATCCAGAAGTAAACCATTACATTTATGTCAACTTTTTTTACTGAGAGATGTCTATTAATTTTTTGGACAAAGTTACTAAGATATTCAACAACGGAAAGGATTATCCTTACCATAAATTGACAACTTTATTCGGGCATCCATATCCAAAAAAAAAAAAAAAAAAAAAAAAACACCCTGAACTTTCACATGTCATACTATACAGACAAATTAACTCAAAATTGAGGAGAAACCTACCTATAAGTGCTACAGGGAAAAACGTCAAGGAGAAAATATGATTTCAATTATTTTGGTTATATACCCAGATGTGATACTGCTAGATCACAGGGTAGTTCTATTTTTAATTTATTGAAGAACTTTCATACTGTTTTCCATAGTGGCTGTGCCATTTTACATTCCCACCAGCAATGTACAAATTTTCCAGTTTCTCCATAACTTTGCCAACACTTGTTCTCTTTTGTTTTGATAATAGCGATTCTAACAAGTGTGCAGTGATACCTCACTCTGTTTTTGATTTACATTTTCTTGATGATGAGTTATGTCGAGCGACTTTTCATAGACCTCTTGGCCATTTGTATATCTTCATTGGAGAAATGTCTGTTCAAGGCCTTTGCCCAGTTTTTAATCAGCTTATTTGGGGGGTTTTGTTGTTGTTATTTAGTATTAAGAGTTCCTTACATATTTTGGAAATTAACCTCTTGTCGGATATATAGTTTGCAAATACTTCCTCCCATTCTGTAAGTTGCCTTTTCACTTCGGTAATTGTTTCCTTTGCTGTGCAGAAGATTTTGAGTCTCACTTGTATATTTTATTGCCTGTACTTTTGGTGTCAAATCCAAGAAACAATTGCCAAGGTTAATGTCGAAAATTTTTCCATTATATTTTCTTCTAGGAGCTTTCTGGCTTCAGACTATATGTTAAATTTAATCCAGTTTGAGTTACTTTTTTGTATATGGTGAAAGATAAGGGTTTGCGAGGCACACCCTTGATTTCAGTCCTCTGCATGTGGATATCGTTTTCCTAACACCATTTATTGAAGAGATTGTCCTTCCTCTATTGCATGCTCTTGGCATCCTTTTCAAAAATTTGTTAACCATATATACATGAGTTTCTTTCTGGGCTCTCTATTCTTTTCCATTGGGCTCTATGTTCTTTTCTATCAGCCTATTTTTATGTCAATATTATACAATTTGATCACTATAGCTTTATTATGTAGTTTGAAATCAGGCAGTGTGATGCCTCGAGCATTGTTCTTCTTTCTAAGATTGTCTTGGCTCTTTGAGGTCTTTCGTGGTTCCACATTAATTTCAAGACTGGTTTTTTTTTTTTGTTTCTGTAAAAAATATCTTTGGGATTTTGGCAGAGATTGCATTGAATTTGCAGACTGCTTTGGGTACTATGGACATTTTAACAATATTAACTCTAATCCATGAACACAAGATGTCACTCCATTTATTTCTATCTGCTTTAATTTTTATCACTGGTGTTTTATAGTTTTCAGTGTACAAATCTTTCACCTCCTTGGTTAAGTTTACTCCTAAGTACTTTATTCTGTTTGGTGCTATTATAATTGGATTGTTTTCTTAATTTTCTTTTTGGATAGTTCATTGTGGTATATAGAAAGTCAACTGATCTTTGTATGTTGATTTGTATCCTGCAATGTGCTAAATTTATTTATTAGTTCTAACAGGTTGTGTGTGTGTGTTATGTGTGTGTGTGTGTGTAGTCTTTAGGGTTTTCTATATATAAGACCATGTCATCTGCAAAAAGAGATCATTTTACTTCTTCCTTTCCAATTTGGATGCCTTTTATCTGGTCTTTATTCTTGAGTCACGTTAAAAAACATAGGACCCTCTTGGTAAACCTGTGACTTTGAATGATTACTTTGGATTTCAATTCCCATATGACCTAGTGAATAAATCCTCCTGAATATGATATTCCTCATGACAGATACCCAGAGAGCCAGAAGTCTAAGACAGAATTATCACCAGCCACCTCGTGTGACACTTGCCCCTTTGACAGTGTTATTATGCTGCTCCCTTATGTAACAAGACAGCGTAAGAGTCCATCCACAGACAAAGGCAAAGGTGACAGGGGAGCTCTGCAAAAGTCAGGGAAAAGGGATCCTGACCTCTTCCACCATATGTTACCAGCTGGTAAGGTAGCCCTGAAGACTTTAAACGCCCAAGAGTCTGCATTAATAACATCAATTTTAAAAGCATACCTGATCTCCCAAGGTTAGCTGATCCTAAATCAGGGTTTTCGGCAAAACATTACATTTTTGCTCCTACCATTTATACTTTTATAGTTCCATGGTCAATGGCCAAGGAAGAGACCAATCAATTCTACCTAATTGATAAATACCTATCACAAAACAGCACAGCTGGCCCTGGAACTGTGACCCTGGACACATTTTATCTCTCTGAGTCTCCTGTGCTCAATGAGAATAAGTACAGCTCCTCCCTCGGGATGAGATGAGGGTGAGTAGTTACTTACCGAATGTTCCTAACATACTTGCTATGTGGGAGGTGCCCGGTCATTGCTGGTGACTGGCACCGTGGTAGGGACTGGGTCCCCCACAGGCAAGTGGAAGACGAAAACCTCTGCCCTCACACCAGGTGTGCACAGGTAGCAGAGTGTGAGAGTATAGAGGGGGGACCCTCAGAGGAAAGGGAAGAGGAGTAGGGCAAAGGATGCTTCCTGGCAGTGACATTCGAGGGAGGTTTTAAAGGACGAATAGGAGCTTTGGGGAGGATGATGTGAGGTCTGCAGAAAACATTCTGATAGAATTAACTTCTGCAAAGCGATGAGTGAAAGAGCTTGGCTTATTTCATGAAACTGTAAAAGTAGTTTGGTGTAGCCACTATGGAAAACAGTGGAGGTTTCTCAAAAAATTAAAAATGGATATACTTTTTGACCCAGCAATTGCACTTCTGGGTATTTATCCCAAGAAAGCCAAAACAGTAATTCGTAAAGATCTATGCACCCCTTCTGTTCACTGCAGCCCTACTCACAATAGCCAAGATATGGAAGCAACCTCAGTGCCCATCAACAGATGATTGGATAAAGAAATTATGGTTCATATATATGATGGATATTAACCATTGAAAAAAAAATGAAATCCTACCATTTGCAATGACATGGATGGACCTAGAGGTTATTATGCTGAGTGAAAATACGTCAGAGAAAGAAAGATAAATACCATATGATTTCACTTATGTGAGGAATCTAAGGAACAGAAAGGACAATCTGATGCTACCAGAGGGGAAGGAAGGTTGAGGGACTGGAAGAATGGAATGAAGGGTTAAAGAAGTACAAATTAGTAGTTGACAGCTGGTCACGGGGATGAGGAGCGTGGCATAGGGAATGCAGTCAGCCGTAAGGTAAAGGCCGATGGGTAGGTGGAGAGCCAGAGGAGAGAAAGAGCAATCAGGGTGGTTGTTTTCTAAACTATATAGATGTCTAACCCATGCACTGTATACTTGAAACTAATAATAAAATTAAATTAAAAAAGAAAAAAAGAAATGTAAAACAGTTTAAAATTCCTAGTCAAATAAAATATGTGAAGGTTTTGGTCAGTTCTAGATGCTAAAAAATAGAATACTTGTGCTTAAATTCACTAAAAAATTGAATACTGGTGCTTAAACTCAACAATGTCACTTGCTATGGTTTCTATTTTGATTTAAAGATGGAATTTAAAAAGAGAAAGCTGGCTAATGCAAAAAAGAAAAAGAAAAAAAATAAAAAAAAAAAAATAATACCCCTTAAGATATTTACCAGTTTGTCACTTGCATTTTTACTTTATCTATATTTTGCCATGAGGATAATCTTAATTTGCGTGTAAACAAATTTATCAATATTTTCCTCTGTCTTCTGAGATTCTTCATTTTCAGAAAACTCTTCCTACTCTGAATATAAAGACTTTCTCCTCAATTCTTTTTCTGTATTTTTACAGTTTCAATTTATAAAATACTATCTAAATCTTTGATGCAGTTGGAACTTGTTTTGGTGTGATGCACAAGTTAAGGAAACATTTTTCCCCCCATTTGTCTCAACAACCAATTATTCAAAGTCAAAATTTCCCTACTAATTCAAAATGCTGCCTTCATTATAATTTAAATTCTCGTCTATTTGGGGTCTCTTATGGTTCTGTATTCTTTTCCATTTTAGTACTTATGGCTTTTAAAATTTATTTTGATAGGACCGGTCACTTCTTATTACTCTTGTTTTCCAAACACTTCTCTGTTGTTACCTGTTTACTTTTCCATACGAAGTTTATAATCATCTTGTCTGGTCCCTCTCTACCAAAATCCACCAAAATCCTTTTGAACATGATCAGATCTGAATTTCAAAATGATCATTCCGGCTACTGTGTAAAGGATAAGTATGCATGAGGAAGGACCGGTGATAAATGCTACTTCAGAAGTTCACAAGAAAGACAAGGGGCACTTGGACCCCAATGGTGGCAGTAGATAGAAAGAAAATAGGATCGAGAGGTATGGAGGAATAAAAATTGGCAGGATGTGGTGATGAATGTGAGCTGTCAGTTTAGAAAGAGGTAGGTGGTTTTCTAATCTTGCCTGGAACAATCTTGGGTTTTAGTCTAGTTCTGGAAAGGCTCCAATCTGGATCAATCCAAGGATACAGGTTAGTTTTGGCATGGCCCCGAAAATCAGGGTCCTCTTGGGAAAAGACTTGGAGCTCTTCTGTAAAGAGATATCATGGGTTCAGACAAGATACCGCAAAATAAATGACCTCCCCCCACTATGCCCTGTATCAGGAAGACGGAACCAGCTTTGAAAGCGCTTCACAGGCTGTGGGGAGGTACCCATGACCTTAAACCTCGTGGTTCTAAATGGCAGTAGTGTCTTCTGAGACATTCTGTTGCATCACATTTGGGGCCTGCAGAGGCAACTTGTAGTTAGTGAAGAAAAAATATGGTAATTCAGTTCCTCAAAAAGTTCCTCAAACAGAATTATCATAAGATTCACTCCTAGGCATATAGCCAAAAGAATTAAATTAAAAGTGGGAACTCAAAGAGATCCTTATACACCAATGCTCGTGGCAGAGCACTGTTCACAATAACCAAAAGGTGGAAACGGCCCACATGTCCATCATCGAATGAATGGATCAATAAAATGTGCTATATGCATATGATGGGATATTACGCAGCCTTAAAAAGAAGAGAATTCTCACACATGCTGCGATATGGATGAACCTAGAAAGCATTATGCAGAATGAAATAAGCCGTCACAAAAGGACAAATACTCTATGATTCCACTTCTATAAGGCACCTAAGATAGGCAAATTCATAGAAACAGAAAAGTAGAACGGTGGTTACCAAGGCCTGGGGGGAGGGGAAAATGGGGAATCATTATTTAACAGGTATAGAGTTCCTGTTTGGGGCGATGAAGAAGTTCTGGGAAGAGACAATGGAGATGGTTGCACAACACTAGGAACAATGCCACTGAATGGTACACTTCAAAGTGTTAAAATGACAAATTGTATGTTATGCATATTTTACTGAATTTAAAAAAATTTGTTTAAGTTTTCGTACCAAAGAATGTGTGTCATGATAGAGGCACCTCCCCCCACCACTGAAACAAATTATGATCATGTGATTATGGTTTTAAGTAGCATTAGCTCTCTGAGACCTGGGCATTACAGAACAGGCGAAAAACTCTCTCACCCAAAACAATGCAGAATATTTTAGGAAACAAACTATATGACCTGCATCTCCGGAAATCCCCTCCCAAGTGGCTAACCACAAAGGGAGGAAATATACCAGGGTGAAACCAAAAGTTTACAGTCAAAACTTAGAGTCCATACTATTTCATTCTGCACAAGATGAACGCAGTGCAGGTATTTCACGTCTGGGGCATTTGCTGTGACTGGAGCATTAAACTTTCTTTGCCCTAGTCTTTCTTTACCCCATATTATAAGGATATTCTTGTTCCCAAATGTCTCTTAAAGCAAATTGGTCTACGGCATTCAATTAAACAGAAGCTATTTAAAACTCACTTGATAAATTACCTGAATATGAAGTCAGCAGAATAAGGCAGTATCCTTTGAAGAGCTCTGATGACAGCTGGGGTTGAAACTGAGTTACTGTTGGTCAAACTGATGCTACAAATGACTGCTGAGCTAGAGACGCTCTAGCTACCAAAACTAGTTGGATGCAAAAAACAAAAAAACAAAAAAACTTTTTGTTGTTGTTGTTCCAAAGAACACCCTTAGTGGAATCTGTCCTAAAATGCAGGAACATCTAAATGAACAAACAATCCAGAGTGAATGGTAACATGGTATCCAGAAAAAGGAAAGCAAAATTGATTAATGTTGTGAAATAAGTGGACTTAAATTACAGCGCTAAATTCTCTGGCAAAATTTCACACGAAAGTGAATTTTTCTAAACACATAGTCATCATGAGATTAAAGAGTGTGCAAAGGTTCAGGTGTTGGCTCAGTGATAGTAAAGGAGGGGTAGGAAGAAAGGGAAATGCTTCTCAAGGGAGGAAGGTAACAGCCCTTCCAAGTCATTGTGATATATGATGACTGTATGTGCTTCGAAATCTACAAGTTTGTGGGTCTCAATGAGCTGGGAAAATGACAAGTTAAGGAAGATAAATTAACAAGGCGTTAAAATAAAATATTTAGTTGAGGTACAAGAATACTTAAATGCAAAATTTACAAAGCAGATGGCATAAATCATCATCATCATCATCATAACAACAACAAACCACCACTACACACCTATTAGAATGGCCAAAATCCAGAATACTGACAATATCAAGTGTTGACCTGGCCGGGGAGCGATAGGAGTGCTCATTCGAATGCAAAAGACTACTTACTTGGAAGATGGTTTGGCAGTTTTTTTACAAAACTAGGCACACTCGTACCATATGATCCGGTAATCTGCTTCGGCATTTACCCAAAGAACTTGAAAGCTTATGTCCCTGCAAAAACCTGCACATGGATATTATAGAAACTTTGTTCACAACTGCCAACATTTGGAAGTAACCAAGATGCCCTTCAATAGGATAAATAAACTGGGGCACATCCCTACAGTGGAATATTTTTCAGTACTAAAAAGAAATGAGCTATCGAGCCATGAAAAGACATGGAAGAATCTTAAAGGCATATTACTAAGTGACAGAAGCCGATCTGAAAAGACTACACACTGTATAATTTCAACTACATGACAGTCTGAAAAAGGCAAAACTACGGAGACGGTAAAAAGATCAGTGGTTGCCAGGGGTAAGGTGGCACACGGAGGATCTTTAAGGCAGTGAAAATAGTTCGTATTATATTATGATGATGACTATATGCCATTATACATTCACCTCGATTCATGGAATGGACAACATCAAGGGTGAATTTTAAGGTCACTATGGACTTTTGGTAATTATTATGTGACAGTGTGGGTTTATGTGGCAATGCAAGTTCACCCGTTGTAACAAATGTATCATTCTGGTGAGTGATGTTGATAGTGGAGGAAACTATATATGAGTGAGGACAAGAGGCACGTGGGAAATATATGTACCTTCCTCTCAATTTCGTTGTAAACCTAAAACTGCGGTAAATAATGAAGCCTAGCTTCCTTTCATCGGGAACCACCATCTTCCTGTAATTCGCCAGAGGGAGAGGAGAGGCCCCTGCTATGCATTCTCTAGGCCTTTCAGAAAAACATGAGTTGTTCCTTTGGCCACAAATTTACAAGAAAGGTGACATTATAGATGTCAAGGGGATGGGCACCTTTCAAAAAGGAATGCCCCACCGATGTTAGTATAGCAGAGCGGGAAGAGTCCACAGTGTCACCCAGCATGCGGTTGGCATTGTTGTAAACAAACAAGGTAAGGGCAAGGTTCTCGCCAAGAGAATAAATGTTAAGCATGCTAAGAGCCAAGACAGCTTCCCGAAACATGAAGGAAAAGGATCGAAAAAAAGAAAGACGCCGAAGAGAAAGGGAGCTGGGTTCCACCGAAGTGCCAGCCTGCTCCCCCCCAGAGCCGCTCAGCGTGTGAGAACCAGTGGGAAGAAGGAGCCTGGGCCACTGGAACCCGTTCCCTGCGAATGCATAGCATGGTACGTGCGAAAAACGAAAGAACTTTCACTGAAAAAAAAAATGGTCTAAAATTAGTATTTATTGTTTATCCCCTCAAAATAAAATAAAATAAAATAATTATTTTTTAAAAACCCTACTGGGTGTTTTGCTAGTTAAAGCATCTCTAGAAAGATGTGAGGTCAGACCCAGTACCTAGAGGGACAAATTGGCTTAAACAACAAAGGGGATCGGAATATGCCACCCCAAAATATGTCACTTTGGCGAAATGATTATTCTAAGCTCAAGACAGTTGAGATTCAACAGATGTAAGATGGAGGAGCCTTCTGGAAGCTCCCTTACCTAACTAAAAGCAGTGACTTCTGGGAAATATGGCTGCCATAAATTCTTTTTCAGAGTGGATCTACTCCCAGAAGAGGGAACATGAATATAACCTACCCCAAATTCCTTCTCCAGGGGAGGATTGTGACCCCCAAGAAGACTGAGAGACCACTTACGCCCATATAAACATTATTGCAAACTTTATCTCTCATCTGTTCTCCTAAAAGCCCATTCACCCACCCTAAAGGAACTTATTTGTCTTTCCCATAAGAAACCTTTTCTCCCCCACTCCCTTTTTTCTACTAACTCAGGCATCTAATCCTTTAACTCTAACCATTTCAAAAGACAGCTACTTCCTTTGACAGTTGCCACACGCATAGGAAAGAAATCTTTTCCCCGGTTCACCTGTCTTTTGTCAGAGTAATCCACAGGTACTGAACCTAAGAGAACAGAGGAACAGTTTTTTCCTCCTCCCCTGCAGCATAAAGGGGGAATTTGTCGGCTCAGCCAACTGAACTGCAGGAAAGGTGACCACAGCCAGGGGCTGAAACACCACCAACCCTTTCTCCATCTCCCATTTCAGCTTCTCCCAATGCACCAGTCACATTTCCCACCACAGTCCAAGCTTCTTCCACGAAGTCAGTGGGGACATGGCCACCAAACAGCTCATACCGCACAGGTTTGCCACCTGAGATCACCTGAGACCCTCATCATCTGGCTGAAGGTCAGAAACTTTCAGGACTGGTGAAGCCTGGAAAACACGCCAACCTCCAGCCAATCACTGGGTAAAGGAAGCAAATTTGGAAGAAACTGGAGATTCCCATTGAACCTCACAGGAGAAGCTGTAGTTTGAGAAGAGAGTGCTAGTCCAGGCAGACGAAACAGCACCCATCCACTGCACGGTCCTTCCAAACAGCACTGTGAGGACCTCAGAAACAGTCAGGCCCCCTACTTGGTGCCCTTGGCATCCCGAATCCTCATATTTGGGGCATCCTGCACCCTGGATTTCTCCACTAACACTGTTTGGCAGGAGGGGTGGACAGCAGTAGAATCCTGCCCAGAGTCACAGCCAGTCACCTGGAGCCTTTTTTAGGTTGTCAGTGCTCAGCTCCCAGAGGAATGGACACTTCTCTTTTCCATCTTGCTTGATTCAGACAGCTTCTGGAACAATGTTGGCCGGGATCTGAGACTCCCATAGTCTCCTACATAGCTGTTCAGGTTTTCTCCCCCACTCTGTGCACCTTTGATTCAGTGTCACATGTCTTAAAAACCCAGACCCCAAACCAAACTGGGCCATGCTCCTCTTTAGAGTGGATCTTGGGCTATCAAATCATCAAACAATGGTGATGGGGAACCAGCGAAGACCAGCCCTTGTTTCCCTACTCTGCCCACTGCAGCTCCGTCTTCATTGGCTGAGACCCACTCAGCACTGGTACCCAAAAAAGAAAGTAAGAGAAGTGTCTCTACACCGTGAAAACTGTGTGTCACATCCTTCAAAGCTTTAGGGAGATAAATTTAGACATAAAACAGGAAGTAATTCTCTACATAGCTGAGAGTGATCTAAGGGAAGTTATTGCCTGAAGATAGTTTAAAGCTAAAGTGTGGGGGAGAAGTTCTCAACATTAGAATGGATCAAAATCACCTAAAGAGCTTGTTAAGGTTAAATTATTGGACCCATCCCCAGAGCTTCTTCTGATTCAGAAGGTTTGAAGGTGGAGTCTGATAATCTGCATTTCTAAAAAGCTGGTGCTGTTGGTCCAGGGACCACACTTTGAGAATGGCTATGGTAGAGGTTCAAGAGCAGATAGGCCACTGGGCTCTCATCCGAAGTTGAAGGTGTTGGGCTGGGTTATCTAAGGAGCTCTTTAGGGCTGACAATTATAGTGTTAAACAGGTGATTACTTATCACTTCTGTCGAGCTTCTCATTATTCTTAAATAATTATTTATTGCTTACTTTATTAAGATACCATAAAATTTCCAGTAGCATCAGAACTCTCATCTAGATACAGCAAAACCTCATTAAATCTGCTTTCTCCATACTTCCTGTCTTTCACATGCCACCCTGACCCCACACTGCCTTTCAGCTGCATGTCTAAATCCCCGCCTGACCTTGGTCTCAGGTACCTAGTGCTGGAGTAGGGCATTCCCAAACAAGAAGGCAGCATGTAACAAGACCTAATAAGCAGAATGAGCCAGGGCTAATACAGAAGAATGGAAATACAAATACCAAGGAAGATAAAAGTGGCAGAAGACTGGCTGAAGGTAAGTCAGGATCAATCAGGAGATGGTGTATGTCCACCATCTCCATGATCCTGCAAAGGTAAGTTAGCTAATTTTTCATGCACCAGCTCTATGGCCCCTTGAGCAGGATCCTCGTAACAGCACTGTGAGGATTTAGTCTCTCTTGTATTCTAAGCACTGTAATAAAAATTGACAAAGACTGAAACATAGTGGGTATCTTAACTAGCTCATCCATCCACCTGAGTTAATCTATGCCTTTCTCTGTCTTTGACGTGACTACTTTGCAACTCTGCAACAGAGTTGCAGGAAACTGATAGTCCTGCAAATAATTCTTAATTCGAAGTCAATACGTTTTTCAGGTTGAGGTTCAACTGATTTCCCGTCTCCGCTGTGGAAGGAGTCAGTTTTTGCATTTATTAAGCTAATTCATTTCAGCATCTTCCTGGGCTTCCATATTTATCTCGTTGTTGCCTTCTCTTTTTACGTGGTTGTAACACCTTTCTGATTCCCCTGTTCATGAATGTGTTAAATAAAATCTTGGACATGTTTTCATTGTACATTTGTTAAGAGGCAGGATTTTAATTTTCTTTAAAAAAAAATGTCCTATCAAAACCCCAGAGCACCAACACCACCAATGCTGGCCAGGTTGTGGAGCAACAGAAATTTCATCGCTGGTGGGAATGCAAAAGGGTGCAGCCACTTTGGGAAAAGGCTTGGCGGTTTCTTACAAAACTAAACACACTCTTGCCATACGACCAGCAATTGCACTCCTTGGTATTTACCCAAAGGAGCTGAAAACTTATGCACACACAAAAACCTGTACATGGATGTTTATAGTAGCTTTACTCACCATTGTCAAAACTTCGAAGCCACAAAAAGGTCCTTCAGTATGTGAATGGGTAAACTGTAACACATTCAAACAATGGAATATGACTCCTTGGTAAATGGAAATGAGCTGAGGAGCTATGAAAAGACATAAAGTAACTTTAAATGCATATTACTAAGTGAAAGAAGCCCATCAGAAAAGGCTGTACGATTCCAACTATGTGACACTCTGAAAAAGGCAAAAATATGGAGACAGTAAAAAGACCGGTGGTTGCAAAGAGTTGGGAGGAAGGAGAGAGAAATAGATGAGGCACAGAGAATTTTGAGGGCAGCAAAGATACTCTGTATGATACCACAATAATGGACACATGTCATTATAACTTTGTCTAAACCCATAAAATGTACAACATTAAGAGTGAATCCTAATGTAAACTATGAACTTAGGGTGAATATGATGTGTCAGTGGAGGTTCATCAGTTGTAACAAATGTACCAACGGATGGTGGGGGATGTTGCTAACGCGGGAGAATTGCATATGTGAGGGCAGAAGGTATATGGGAAACTCTGCACCTACCCCTCAATTTTGCTGTGAACCTAAAACTGCTGTTAAAAAAAAAACCCATAAAACAAAACTAAACTAAAACCCTCCTTTAACAGTATTTGGCACCAAGCCTGGTACAAGATAGGCTTCCAGTAAATATTTGTTAATGACTTAATGAATGAATGGGTGAATTTAGACAAGTACACATACTCCTTGCCATGGACAATGCATCATGAAGAAAGGGTGTGAAATACTAGTTCAACGTTTGGTACTATTTCAAAGTCGAAATCAAAATGGGAAAATTCCCCTAATCCTTTGGGAGATGCCAGCAAGAAGGGGCTGTAAGAGGGTCCTTGTGTCTGAGAGTGGACTGAGTGGCCTCAACACAGAGGCTCTGTCAGAGGTCACTACGGGTGCTGAGCATGCAGTAATGGTGGGAGACAAGAAATGCCATTTAAGTCACAAGACTCCTGTTTCCGTTCCCTCTCTTGCATACAGATCCCAAGACCTGCAGGTTTTCTCCTATGCTGGGCTGTTGCAAACCTATCCAGATATGAAATACTGGGTCGTTCTGGCATTTTTACTTAGAATCCTATCTATAGACAAATTGTGTAAAGGAAAAAATTTATGAGTCAGTTTCTAGAATTGTGAGTGTTTTGAAGATTACATCAATGGATTTCCATAGAATGAAACCACAAGCTTCCTGCCAATTGTCTGGATTGTTGTCTACGTTGTTTTCGACTAATGAGGAAGAATTCATACGTAGATTATCTAGAGACATCAATGAACTTTTAAGGGCATTTATTTTATTTATTTATTTTTATTATTTATTATTATTTATGACTACAACTCCTGGTCTTCCTAGGTGGTCTCGAACTAACCAGGCCTGACCCTGCTTAGCTTCCAAGATCAGACATCGGGCTTATTCAGGGTAGGATGGCCGTAGACCATGGACCATGCGTGGTTTCACTGGGGCGCGAACCCAGGAACCTCTGCATGTTAAGCAGATGTGCTAACCGCTACACTATGGAACCACATCCAAGGGCTTTAAAAGCCAGATCTCCACTCTGTTTTTCTCCTATCTTTATATAAATGTAATGGTTGATATATAGAAAAGAAAGCTGAATTACTGTTTCTTATGATATATATAAAATCCCTCACTTAATTCTCACAACAATCTTTTGAGGCAGATACTGTTATCTTCCACTTTTGCAGATGTGGAAATTGAAGCCGAGAGGTTAAATGACTTGCCTGAAGTCACTAATAAGTGGTAGCATCAACATTCAAATTCAGGCTAACTCCAAATGTCACCTTCTTGTTACCACACCATTATGCTCCATAAGAGAATCACAAGAGTGAAATTACATAAAAATATTAATGTTTGGTTGGGAAGAGAAAAAGACCAGTCATAAGATGCAATGTCAGTCCAAGGTGAGAGACTGGAGTGTAGTGGGTGGGGTGACTGCCTAGGTTATAAAACTGATAGGTGGAAAATAGGATACGAACTAGAATGAAATGAGGGAGGTACTTGTTTGGGGGCATCTTGGGGTGGAGAAACAGTGAGCGGTGGAAGGATGGTGACACTGTCAGTACCCAGGTAAACTGTACTGTATAAAAATGCACCTGATCAAAAAGCATACTCACAGGGTAAATAGACTAGGTACCCATTTTAACCCACAGGCACACATGAGAAGCTGCATAAGCAACATCTCACATATGATAGCCTTAGGAAAAAGGTCTGTTGAATAACAATTTTTAAAAGACTAGAAGACTAGACTAATAAAGACTAGTCCAATAAAGACTAGAGATTTGATTTCCATAATTGGCACACACAGTTAATAAACTCAAAGTATTTGTTCAATGAACGAGGACAAAAGAAGGCACTAGAAGTGACAGGGAAAAGGTTACCAAGACACACTGAATCTTAAAGCAGCTTTCACATGTGTTTTACATGCATCAATTCCTTTAATTCTGGTAACAGCTCTACATATTTCCAGTCCCATTTTAAAAGATGAAGCAAAGAATTAAGTAACTTATTCAAAGTCATAAAACTAAAATCAAGCAGTTCTGGATCCAAAGGACATGCGCTTAGCCATTACGTCGCATTCTAAAGTCGGAACTTACACTGGGTGAAAAAGCGTAGCGGTTGCTTGCGCTGAGAAATGATGGAGACTCTGTAGAGCAACTACCTCACCAACAGGTAGTGAGAATTTGGGTGTCCAAATTATTGCTACAGAAAATCCTGCTCTCTTGCGTGACGAAAAGCTAATGCACTAGGAATTGTTCCAGGAAGCCGTGTGTCTTGGGCCTGGCTACCTGGTCACACTTTGTATATTGCTTTTGTCTCAAATGACCCTATAATTTTCCATGGGACGACGACCTTGAATAGTGCTAAGATTGAGAAAGCGAGTTTAGGTGCAGTCTCCGTGTTCAACTATTTTGGACCTTTCCAGGGGAGGGCACTCTCTATAAGGTGCGTGCTTTGATTTATGAAGATTGTGGGTGTCAGTCTGACTCAGAGGAAACCAGGTGATTCCTAATAAAACAAGCATTTCCAAGATCTCATTAGTTTTCAATGCTCCACAGTCCAGTTATTTTTTTTTTAAGTCTAGGCACAGATTTCGGGCAATGTCCATTAAATATCTGGCTGTCTAGTACCACTTCTCTTAACAAGGCCACGCACATCAACCCCTAAAACAAGGAAGCCTCCGCTGAGGTTGCCCAAAGCGGGTGCTGGTGGCATCGCCAAGCACACGCAAGCCACTGAGTCAGCGGAGCGCAGCCCCGGGAGCTGGCGGCCGGGGGGCCGGCGATGGAGAGCCGCGTGCTTGCGTCTCTGGCGTGAGGCAATCCTCCTACGGTCTCGGGAAGCCCCGACACGCAGGCTTCCTCGCGGCGGTGGAGCCGCCCGGGCGTAGTTCCTCCACCGCTTCCTCCTCCAGCTGCCACCACCCGACCCTTCCTGCTCCGCCAGGACTCCACCTCCGCGGGTTTGAAGCTCGCGCTCCGGGGCGCAGCGGCCGCGGGGCCGGCGGCGGGGCGCAGGCGCGCGGCGCGCGGCCCCGCCCCCGGCCAGGCCCCGCCGGAGGCCCGCCCCTCGGCGCGGCTGGCGCGGCCGGTCTGCCCCGCTCCCGCTCGCAAACCTGTCTCGGCGGGGTGGGGAGTAGCGCTTCTTCCTCCGAGTGCGGTGCGGCGCCTCCCGATCGGTCCTTCCGCCCCTGCCGCCGCGGTGCCAAGACGAGCGAGGGGGCGAGCGGAAGGTGCGCAGCAGGAGCCGAGGCCCGCGATGCGGCTGGCGGGAGCAGCGGCCGTGGCTGGGTCGCCGGCGCGGGACCTGTCGCTGTGCGGGGAGCCGCTGCAGGCCCTGCCGCCCCTGGCCTCGCAGCCGCCTCCGGCCGCGCCCTCGGGGCCGCTGCCTCCCGCTCCGGCAGCACGACCCTCAGTCGCCTCCCGGAGTCGCTGCTGCGGAGGCTCAGCGAGAGCTTGGACCAAGCGCCCGAGGGTCGGGGTTGGAGGAGGCTGGCCGAGGTCGCGGGGAGTCGGGGGCGCCTCCGGCTGAGGTGAGGAGCCTGGGGGCGCAGGGGCGGGGCGGGGGGCCCGGGAGTGGGGTGATGGACGCTGGTGCTGGAGAGTATCGGGGCCACACGAGATGGTGCATGGGAGCGCCGAGGGAAGAACTTGGGGAGAACTTCGGTAATCTTCTAGAGAGAACCTTAACCCAGGCAAGTCCTGGGAATTCGACAGCTCCGGATTGGGCCTGGGTGTTCGCACCCTTTTCCCTTGCTCCTCATGAGCTGAAAGGGAGAAGTGGAGGTTGACCTAGGAAGACACTGAGAGAAGGAAGGCTATCTGGAGACCCAGGATGATAGGGCAGTAATTCTAAAAAACTTAAAAGGCAAGTACGGGATGTGGACACTGACCAAGAAGACCTAAGACAGGTTAGGGAGGAGAAGTGCAGGTAAAGAGATGGTGAAAGGGAAGAGTTTGAGGGTTTTATGTAGAGAGAGAAGGATGGTGGGAAAGTCAAACTAAACTCACCATCTCCTCCATCAGAGCCACTTACCACGTTCTCTTCTTGACTTCACCCTGAGCATTAAATCATAGGTAAAACTGTTTTCCTATTATCAGGCTCGGAATTGCTGTACTGGTGGTTCTTGAACTCTTGGTCTCAGGACTCCTTTAAACTTTTAATTATTGAGGACCCCAAAGAGTTTTGAACGTGGGTTCTATATATTACATACATGTAGTATATGCTGCTATTTACCATATTGGACATTACAACTAAGAAGTTTTTAAAATATTAACTTATTTTAAAAGAACTCATTACGTATTAACAGAAATCACATGCTTTTAGGAAAAACAAACTTTTCCAAAACAAAACAAAAAATTAGAAAAGTGGCATTGTTTCACATTTTGTAAATCTGTGTAATGTCTTGGATTAATCGCAGAGAGCTGACTGCTTTTACCTGCCTCTGCATCCAGTCTGTTGCACTGTCACAGGTCATCTTTAACTTTTCATATGGCTAAACTCTGTCTTGCACTGTAATTATTTGTATACTTCTTTATAAACGCATTGAGAACAGGAACCATAGCTTGGGCCTATGTATCATGCACAGAACCTATCTTAGACACTCTGAATATTTTGAATTGTGAGGGAAAACATTCAAAGTTATATTTATTGAGTGCCTATGATTTGCTAGAAGTTCCAGAAGCTAAAAAAAAAAAAAAAAAAGGACAGATATTCAGCTCCTATTCATAAGGATTTATCAAGTAATAGGCTGTCATTCTAGAACATTCACAGACACATGTTAAGTGCTATGTTGAGTGTGAATAATGATAAAAATTTTGATCATTATTAAGCTCTTAGAATATACTAACATACTAAGTGTTTACATTTATTATCTACTTTAACCCGCTCAACCTTGACTCAGAGAGTTTGGAATTAAACCAGAGTAATGATGATTTGGGATTATTTGGCCATACAGAGGAGTAACAGTAATAGCATGGAATCAAGAAGTGGTAAAGTTGCAAAATTGAGCAGACAAATGGCATAATTTTTTTCTGTTCTAGGGAAAACACATTGTGCTTTTGGCTGTGCAATGCAAATCCAAAATACTGTTATTCTAGGTCCCTAGATTTCTGGATTTCTAGACTTACAATAATGTCAAAAGTTATCTTCTTTGGGGGTCAGCTCACCAGATCTGTGATTGGTTAATTCATGATATTAACCAGTACTCTAGTTAGGGAAGGCTCTGTTTGGTGATGAAGGAGAGAGAAAAAAGCAAGGCCCTGCCACTGCCGAAGCATGGCTGATGGAATTTAAAAGTAGTGGGTACCCGACATCAGGTGTTCATTTTTTTCCCCAAGCCTTCAGGCATGTTTTTTTCAAGGCTACAGAATGATGTAAGCTTTCTTGGAGGGAACTAACAAAACTTTGAGGCCACATTTCTGGTGGAGCTAGTAGAGACAGAAGGGCCATTGCTTAGCAAGAGATGACAAACAGCAAAGGGCATGCATTTGTGGACTCTGGAAATTTCACGGTGGGACGTCTGATAAGAGACAGGTGGAGTTTCACCAGTCTTCCGGGATGCTGAAGGTCAGTTCATAGGAGGTTAGTTGAGGTGAGGAGAGTCGGGGCGCCCTGAAGGTTGGAGAACTGAGGAACATTAAGCTCGTGTACCTATTGAAATCAGAATTAAACTGACATAACAAAAAGTTAGCACTGGGAACCTGGGGGCTAGAGAGTGACAATGGCGGGTGGGGGGGGCCACAAGGTAAGGCTTCCTGTACTTAAGACAAAAAAAAAATTTATTTTAAAGTCATTTCATACCAATGGCAGAAGAGCAACCTCTGATCGTAGAAGGTCCTAAAGGTGTTCTTCTCTGAATACTGAATACCAAGCCTGAGAATTGTAGCATGAAAGTCTGAGTGGATAACAGTTCGCATGAGGATGTGGGGACCTTTCCTCAGAATCACTGGATTCATGGCCCCAGCATCTGAAAAGTTTTTGCTTATTCTATTTCTTTTCACTTTTTATGACTCTATATGTCTTTTCTCAAACTAGATGAGAATTGAATAAATCATCCAAGTTTGTTCTGAACTGTCCATCCAGGATTAGGAATAAGTTTGAATGTTTTCAGATGTTTATTGATGGCCCAGAAGAAATCCTTGCATGTAGTAGCTTAGTTTCCCACAACCACGTACATATGAGAATGCCTGAATACAAACCCAGCCCTAATTCCATTTCAGCCTGGTGTAATATTAAACACCCTTTGCTGTCAGTGTAGATAGGCACTGGTTCTGAGTGTCTTGCCCAAGCGATGTGAATTTCTTGGTGGCGTGGAACACGGGAGCCCCAAAGATAACAGAGCTTTGGGGAGATTCTAATGCTGCCTCAGTTCCGTGAAGAAGGGACCTTAGAAATGGGACCGTGGGACATGGACCAAGGAAAACGACCTGTCATGGGCACCCGCTGGACAGAAGGTGCTCTTTTAGCTGCAGAAATCCTGACCTCAGGGAGTTCGCGATAGGAATGAGAACGTGCGAAAGGCTGAAACAAAAGCTCTCCTCCTGTCTCTACCTCCTCCGTCTCTATCTCTGCAATCTCTGAATTTCGGAGTAGCTTAGCGCTCAGGCTTTGTGTCTCTTTATCCACACTTTACCCAGTCCTCTTGGTGTTATCCTTGTGTTATCTATCCTTTCGCCTCATGACCTTACATAGGTTGTGGTTGAATACTCTCAGTTCCTATCTTCAGTCCATATCTGTGCTTTGAACTCCCAGGATTCACATCCTGTGAGTAATGCCTGTTTGCCATCTCCTCTTGGATGACTCATAGACATCTTAAGCTTAACATCTTTTCCCCTATAAGCCTCTTCTTTCTCTTGCAGTTTTCTGCATCTCAGTAAATGGCAACTGTATCCCTCCAATTTTTCAGGGCAGACACGTTCAAATCGTTTCTGACGCCACTGTTATACACCACACCTGTTTTCTCAGCAAATCCTGTCCGCTGTCCCTTCGGATCTAAAATCCAGCCGCCATGGCTACAGCACTGGGCCTTGCCTCCGTTACCACTTCGCACCCGGTTATTCCCATGGCTGCCTGACTCCTTCTGCTGTGCCCACCCTGTCTGCTCTCAATATATCAGTAAGAATGATTCTTTTCAACCGTCGAATCAGGTCTTAGCCTTCCTCTGCTCAGAGCCTTCCAGTTACTGTTCCATTTCAGAGTGAAACACCTGTGTGGCGACCAGTTAACTCTTGGTCCTGATACCCTCGTATCGCCCCCCCCCCATCCCCCCCCCCCCCCGCCCGCCCCCCCCCCGCAGTCATACTTGCTTTCCTGCTCTTCCACCTGCACAGTAAGTGTTTTCTCAGCCCGAGGTGGTCTCCACAGGTAACTACATGACTTGCTCCTTCATTCTTCAGGTGTTTGCTTAGAAGTCACCTTAGGTCTCTGTCAGTCTTCTCTGATCACATGATTTAAAATTACCCCCGACATCCACTCCAGCATTACCTATCTCTCTGCTTTGCACTGTTTTTCTCCAAAGCACGTATAACCCTTGGATGGGGTGTGTGTGTGTGTGTCTGTCTGTCTGTCCATCTATAGAAAAATTCAGGAGGATAGGGAATTTCATTTTGCGTGCTGCTATATCTTCCATAGCTAGGGGAAAAGGCCGGCCTATTTTAGGCATTAGTAAATAGTTGTTGAATTAAGGAATAAAGATTCTAAAAAGTAAATGTACCAGAAAGAGAAGCGAAAGAACTTAAAAACAGTGCCATGGTTTGTACCCTTAAAAATGTTTATTTGATTAAATTTAGTTAGTTAGTTTTTTGGTGACATTGGTTAACAGAATCCAGTCAGTTCCAGCTGTACAATTTAACAGTAATGATTATATATCTTTTAAAGTAAAGATAAATATAGATGTATTTTTAAAAAGCAAAGTCCATTTGATTCAGCAATAGTCTTTTAAATTAAATCAGAAATTCCAAATTAGGGCTGGTAGAAACCACTTCAAAGTAGTCTTACAGGAATATAACTAAAAAAGGAAATAAATAAAAGTTAAGTTCGTATGTGCATCACTTAGCCGAAAGCCAGTGCTCGTGCGGAAAACCAGTAAAAGGAAAAGAGATACAGAAACTTGTTTTCCTCCTGTGCTTTATGTTTTGGAAGAGAAATCATTATCTAGTCTAATTTGATCTTTATTTGGGTGGGAAAAAAGACATCGTTTTTCTCAATATTCAATATAAACTTCAATTAAGGCATCCCTTGATTGCATTTGTCAGGAAGGCTTCTTAATTTCATGTATCAGATCCTGATAACCTTTCTAAATCATAAAAATTATATTTAGCATATAGCATCCCTGTTTTTTTTTTTATCGATCTCATATTCTCATTATTTGCACAATTGGTAATCCTTATATTATCTCTAATAATTGGTTCCTTGACCTGAGCATTACAAGGACTAATAAAAGAAATGTTCATAAAATAAGGACCAACAGGCTCTTCAGCTTTTGTTTTTGCTACCATTGTAGTCACCGTTATTTCTTCAAAGAAAGGACACTTAACCACTTAAAAAATAGAAAAGACAATCTTTGAGTAAAGGACAGTCTTCTTATCCTTATTTTTATCATTTTACAGTGGACTTCAGATTGTTCTGCCAGTGGTCTGCAGTCCAGAATTTGGGATTGGATGATCTGTATTACGATGATCACATTTAGCAAGAATAGAGTAGTGAATATACAAATGTCATGAGGATACTTAGAAAAGAATACCTACTTAATATAGTCATAGGACATTATCAGGTTACTAAATAGTGGCTACTCAAAACATTTTCAAGGAAAAGCTAAAACAGTTTAAGAAATAAACATAATTAAGAAATTAACCTTAATATCCTTTGGATATACCCATATTTTTATTTAATTAGAGCTTTTATCAAGTTATTACTGTGCTAAGTACTTGTTACGTGGATTATCTAATTCTTACAACCCCATGAGATAGATACTATTATTGAAATTATTTTGGTTGGATACATTTTTATGAGATAACCAACTGTATCACAGAATTATAAATGTGGGGTGACCATTGTATAAATATTGTAAAATGGCAACCTTTTAGTGAAACTGATCAAAATGAATTTGAATTAAGAATCTTTCAAATATGAAAGCTTTCTAACCTTGACTCTTCCATACCTATGGTACATTATGTTTGACACCTTCCACCTATCCAGGTTTCCAGACTTTTCAGTTATGGTTGAAATTCACTCCATAATCATTCAGTTATGAATAACTGATACAGGCAAGATATATTTTAGATATTGAGGGATTAAATATATATATGTATGTACATATATGATGGGGTTTCTGTTTTCAAGGTACTGTACTAAGTCTAGTTGGGCAGAGAAGACATGCTTATGGAATAAAAGCTCATGGTTTTAAAGCAAAATCATGTCAAATAAAACATGGAGATCAGAGGTCTACAAACAACAGCCCACGGGACAAATTCACACCACTGCCTGGCTTTGTACAGCTTATGAGCCAAGAATGGTTTTTATATTTTAAAAACTGTTAAACAAAACAAAAAACAAGAAGGAATATGTGATAGATACTGTATGGTCCATAAAGCCTGAAATATTTACTCTCTGGCACTTTAAAGGAGAAGTTTGCCAGCCTGTGGTATATAAGATAAACACCGTTAGGAGACTGTGGCTAAAGTGTGTTTGATGGACTGGGGTGGTCTGGAGGAACCTCATGGAACAGCTAGAGTTTGTATTGGATTGTAATGCAAATTGGCAGGAGAAAAAATAATAAATTAATGAATTTTAAAAATTGGCAGGAAGAGGTGTCTGCAAAGGTGAATGAGGTGCAAATTCAGCAGTACGTCAAGCAGAGATTATCTAAAGGTTTTTGTTGTTATGTCTCTTCAAGATGGTGGTTGTTTTGTTTTGATTGTTTGATTTTATTTTTATTTTTCTCCTCTTAAATGTTTCCTGCTTGCACTTTTCCTTCCTATAATATGATCGAAATCCAAATGTCCCATTATTTATGGACTTCTACAGTCCAATCTTAACCTGACTTTCTAACCTTGTATAGCACTACTGAACATGATAATGTTGAAAAGTATATTGTATGTGTATGTTAAATAATGATACAAAGAAAAAGATAGATTCTTTAGAGCAGGGGACAGCCGACTTTTTCCATAAAGAGCCAAATAATAAATATTTTCAGCTTTGCAAACAAACTACTAGCTCCACAGTTGTAACAGAAAAGCAGCACGTACACTTATGAATGCGTCGATGAATGAGTGTAGGAGCTGTGTGCCATTAAAACTATTTACAAAATCAGGGGACTGGGGGGGTTTGGGCCACTGCCCCCTGCGTTAGGTGTTTCTAGGCACTTAGAGGTACTTTGAATGCCAATAGCACTGCTTTTATTTGATTTTTTTAATTGTTGAAAAAATGGGTGCACACAGTGAAAAATTCAATAGTACAAAAAGCTTTATAGTGAAAAATGAATCATCCAGCCACAAGCTCTGCTCCCCTAGTTTCCCTTTCTGGAGCAACCACAGTTTCTTGGCTATCTTCAGTTACTGTGTATATATAAGAACAAACACATATTCTTGCTAATAAAAATAGTATCATGTAGAACATGGCTCTGTATCTCGCTTTTTTCATATGAATATAGACAGACACATTACTTTGTTAATACAAAATACTATATGTTAATTCTTTTCATTTTTCAACATGGCTCAAAGGTCTCTACCTCTTCTTTTGGATCTCATACTTTATGTCTTACAAAAAGAGTAGGAACATGTATCTGATCTTCCTATTCCCTATTCCCAAATTAAAGGTAAAAATTTTGATCAGAATCAAGGCCCGATTTCTCTAAGGTCCAGTTTCTAGTTTTCTCTCGTTCTCCTGATTTCGTGGTCATGGGAGTCGAGTTAGAGATGGGAAGAAAGAGGAATCGTCTGTGATGACAGGCGGGGGAGGGAAGCAAGCAGCCTTCGTAATGTGAACAGTTTTTCACCACTCAGGAACTTGCCATTTATTCCCCGCAACACCTACCACGTGCCAGGCACAGAGTGGGCATGCCATCTTGAAGAAATTGTTAACTTGCATTAAATCTATTATTTTCAGCTCTCTGAACTTGGAGCAGTGTTCTCTTAAGGTCTTGGAGCCTGAAGGAAGCCCAAGCTTATGTCTCTTAAAGCTGATGGGTGAAAAAGGTTGCACCGTCATGGAGTTAAGCGACTTCCTGCTGGCTATGGAGCACACTGAAGTTCTTCAGCTTCTCAGCCCCCCAGGTAGGTTTGGCCCCTGGGCATGGTCTCCAGGAGTCCATGGAGACGAACTTGACCAGACGAATTGTGTGAAATATCTTTGGGAAAGGTAAATGTATGGAGCCTCATTTTTTCCCCCGGCTGAGACTAAAGAACGATGAAAAGCAAATGTAATGCACAAACAATGACTGGATTGTGCTTCAAAAAAGTCAGCTGCACAAGGCATTTTGAAACAACTAGAATCATTTGACTATAACCTGCGTATTTGATATTATGGAATTATCAGGTGATAATGGTGTTGTAGTGCTGTAGAAGAATGTCTTTATTCCAAGGAGATGCATGCTAAAGTATTCAAGGGTAAGGTTTCTGCGACTTCTGTTGAAATAGTACAACCAAGAAAATAAATACACACATATTTATTTATTTATATGTATATATGTAAATGAGATAAAGCAGGTATGACAAATATTTATTAAGGTTTTTGCCGATGTGATATTTTTGAAATGTTGAATGACTCAACTGAATGATTTTTTTTTCCCCTGAATAGACCAGTATCGAGTGAGGTTTCTCACTTCCAAAGTCAGATGTGAGGAATAGGACAGTCTCTCCTCTCCACAACTACAGATAGACTTGGTCAACTACGGCAGTGTCAGGCAGGAGGGGCCAGGTCATCTAAGTCATCTGATGACAGTAGCACCCAGACCTTCTTTCTCAGGGGCTCACTTTGCCATGACAGGCCCCACTAGAAGCAAAGAAGCCAATCAAGATGTGGAGGGCCGTAGACGTAGGATTTGATGCTCTCTATTTTACATGGTTTTGATGTTTGCAGTTTTTATTACACAATAAACTTGTAGTAGTATTTTTAAGTTAACCTGGGGAACCCAAAATTCTAATTTTGTGTATGATTGTGTTAAAAAAATTAGTTTTTACTTTGTCCATTCCGGGATTGGGAACTTTGGGGCACATGGGAGTGGTATGCTGTCAATTACAGGTACCAGAAACCCCAATCATATTAGCATAGTAAAGGGAACATGTTAGTCCTTCCAACTGAAAAATCTCGAAGCAGGTTAGGCTTCAAGAGAGGAAGCAGAACAGCCCTGTCTCCAGGGGTTGGTTTATTTCCATCTTTGCTCTTCCGTTCTTGTCATTGGCTTCCCCCTAAGACTGACTTTCTACGTAGGCACAAAATATCTACTGGCCGTCCTTGAATTCATCTTTGTCCGGGCAAAAATCGTAAGATTCACTCTAGTTAACTGAGTTTGGTCACATGCCTGTCTGTTCACCTGTCACTGCGGCCAGGGAGATGGCTGCATTGCCTGGCTTAGAGCCAGGAGTAGAGTGGGTGGAGTCAGCTTTCCAGAAACCCCACCCATCAGATCCCCACATGGATCACCAAACAGAAGTGGGCCAGTTGGAAGGAGAAAGGGGGTAACTAACAGATGCTGGGGAGGTCATTAAAACTCTGTTACAACTGGAAAGGACCCTAGGCTATGAGTCAGGAGACTTGACTCTCAAATTATCTTCTGCTTTAGAAGACCTAATGTAGGTGATTAAATAGGCCTCCTATAAATGTTTTCCTTGTGTTACACGCTGTACTGAATGCTCGACGCATGTTTCTCAGCCTCTTCACAACAAGAGGAACGGGGTAGGAGTAACCAGCTGTAACATAGACCCGCTCTGCATAAAATTTGTTATCTGTTACCAGTCAATAAACTTCTCGTTAAGGGGACATTTATTTATTTCTATATCCCCAGTGCCTAGCATAAGTACCCAGACATTGTGACGATTGAAATCTGCCAGTCTAGGGCACTCAGCTCCTAAGTTCTTATCTTAATAGAATACCAGGACCTCTGAAAATTTAAGAAGCCTCTCTGGGAAGTAAATAAAACTTATATATCTCATTATCTTTTTCAGTAATTACCCTTAATTACTCTGACCATTGGTTGCCAAGTCTAAACTGAGAGTGTTCTCTACCGCTCAGAGTTTTAAGAGTGTCATGACATAATGCTGTATTGAATTGGCATCACAGTGACAAGAGGGACCCTCTCATGTCATTATTGGTAGTGTGACCACTGGCCTGAGATCTAGGGTGTCCAAATTTTCAAAGTTTCCCATGTATGGAACTGGGCTTGAGTGAAATTGAGTCACATACTTCTTTACGTTTAGCCTGAAATTTTTAACAATATATTTTGATTTTTGACAAGCCAGTAATGAATACAGTGCCATTACTAATAAATATCAGTAACCTTTTGAAAAATTATTTTCTGCTTTTTGTGTTTTTCTTCAGTGTTCTTCTATGGAGATCATTCTGAGATTTGGCCAATAGGCTTTTTCAGAGTTATTCACTGGGCTTTTTCACATTTGAGGGGAATCTAGGAAAAGGAAATCAGTTTCTACAATAGCACTCTTTTCTGTGAAGTTTTATGTCGTATTTACCATAGTCCATTAGGAATCAGTTATTACTTGAATGTTAATTATTGATTGAAGAGGAGATATTTTGGGATCTGATTAAGCTCAGTAATTTCAGGAAGAAACAATTTACTGTTAGCTTTCGATCTGCATCTTATTTGGAAAATCTAAAACACTATATTTACAGATATTAGAACACAGAAATATAGAAATTATAGAGAACACTAAGAATAAAAGTACCGTGATTATATTAAGAATGTAAACTCTGATGGACTGAACATAATTTGAGATTTTGCTCTTCCATTCAATAAACTTTTATTGTATTCCAATATCTTTGCTATTCCACCAGGCATTGTGCTTGGTACTGTGAATTCAAAGAGAGCTAAAACAGTAGTTTCTGCCTGTTGAAAGTTCATCATCTAGTAGGGAAGACAAACCTATAAATCTTCACATCCAATACAATCATAAAAACATGTATGTATAGAGTAAGTTCTATCTCATCTCCCATTTTTGCTTTTCAGTATATTCGTGAATCTTGGTGAAAATACTCTAATGTTTACTCTCTTTTTTTGTAGTAAAGCCATTTCACGGGAGGACATTAGTTCACAGGCAGTGGCTGTAGAATGGATTTTCTGTTTTTGAGAAACTGACCGAGTTTCTTTTACGTAATTTTTTGGGTAGCCCAGAAGTATCGGGGGACGTGTTTCCCATCTCTAACTGGTGAGAGTCGTTGCTTAGGAGCTCATGTGGGCTCTGACGCCGGATACGTTTTCTGGAGCAGCACCGCAGGACCGAGGTGTAACCCTCCTCTGCTTTCTCTCTAATTGAGCTTTGCCACAGCACACGGGTCAGCCAGCTTGCCCCTCAGTCTGGTCCTGCCTGCACTTTATTTTAGAGAAAGTGCCTGTAGTTTTTAGGTTTGAATGGTTGCCCATCCCCATTTTCCAGCTCTAGTTATTTCCCTATTTTTTAATTTTTTCGGTCATCTCAGTGGGAATTGGAAGAGGGTGGGGGCGTGAAATGAATGGGCTGAAATTGTTTGAACCAAAAGTCCATAAAGGTTTTTCAGACCTTTGCTCTTTTCATTAAAGGATCAAAAACCCTGTTGCCAAAGCAGCCGATACTGACATCTGTATCCTTGGAAAACGCGGATAAACTTAGATGTGCAGTTCAAGCTGTTTTTACTGTTCTTCTGTTTTAAGTGAAAACATTTCGAGTACATATGGATACACTTTTGTCAAGTAGAGTCATGCAGATCACACAGTGGTTGCCCAGGAAGTGATGCCTTGACCTGGAAGTGGTTGGCAAAGGCCGGACAACGGGGGATGTTGAGAGCGAGTTAACGTTTCATGTGTGGCCTTCGTTAGGCGAACCGTAAGGTTCTTTGCAGCTCTGATTCTGTGACGTTGCCGGTTTCCTTCCCTCCCCATAGAGCGGGTGCTTCGCTCCCTGTCCGTCTCAGACGGCAGTGGCTGAGCCACGTGCACACCCTTCGGTGGCACCTTTTCCACGTGCCCCACCCCTTTCTTTGTTTAATCTCACTTCCCTTTTTAATCTCTTGCAGCACACTCATTGGTATGTTTCCAATACCGATGTTGCTTTTTATTACTTTGGTCTCTAAGACCAGAGCAGGGATTGGTGAGTGTTACTCTCGAGTAGCCATGATACCTTCCCTTCACGTCGTACCGCCACAGTTCTGTGAAGGGGCAGGACAGAGCCAGTATGAACACTTACACTTCAAACGTGAGCAGACATTTATGGGATAAATGAGGTTTCCAGAAGTTGTCATGTAGCCAGCAGAGTCACAGTTGTCAACAAGCGTAGTTTAGACCCCAGGTTGGCTGACCTTGACCTGAACTCAGTAGCATTCGTAATGCTAGGAAATTTCTGGGTTGTTCGAGACACCTAGTTATGGTGTTTTACCTCAGCTGCCTCTTTGACCCATGGAATTTCTTTTTTTTTTTTTTCTTGCCAAATAAAAAAGTACCCAAATACTAGATCTTATTTATAAGGGACTTTTTTGTTTGTTTCCTGAGCAACAGACGTTTTGGAAGGAAAGTATCAAGAAGCAAAAAGGGGCAAGGGCAGTGTGGATGGAAATAAGGATAAGGAAGGAGCAAAGAGGTAGAAAGGGAACAGTAGATGAAATTCGAAAGAACGTGTCTCAGCTCCAGCACGTCCACGGTCACTGGGCCACGCAGGAGATTAAGGGGTCTGATGAGACTGCTTTAGCCGCAGTAGGTACAAAGTAAATTGACTTGTAAGAGAGACAGACATACGTGGACATCCTTTGGTTGTATAATGGAGGAGTTTGTTGCAGAAAGAGGGGTGGTTGTTTATTCTGGGACACCATGGGAACTCTCAGTGATAGCTTAGAACTTGTCGGAATACCTCTGAGAATTTTAGATAGAAGCTGATGGAAAATTTTTTGGTTTATGGCTCCTGAAGATAGCTTCACTGTAATGTATAGATAAGATGGGTCCCCGGAAAAACTGTTTGTAAATTACCTCACTATTTAAGTGCATCGGGAGAGAGAGCAACTTAAGGGGAACCTCTGATGAAGCCTTTCGTCGAGGCTCACCTTAGCTCATCTGTTCTGAAATTGCAGCAGGGGCTGTTTGTTTGCTGTTGAGTGTCGCATCTCCCTACTCTGCCGAGGTGTGTGTTGAAAGCACCATCCTCGCGTTCCATCACACCTCCTCACATTCTCTCCGGCTTACAGGAAAGCAAGAAACCTCTTTGACTTTGCAGATATGATCTGAAAATAGGCTTGTTTGCCAGGAAGCTGTGCATTTACCCTTTACAAGAGAACTTTCATTTGTATGCCGTGGTACGCCCTCCGTAGCACTGTGCCATGTTCTTTCCTTACCTTTGTTCAGCACCTTCTGACTGGTGGGTGCTGCAGGAGAGTGGTTGTAGGTTGACCAAGGTTCCCTGTTGCACAGCACTATGTGGGAGGAAGGAAATACGTGTGGTTAAAATATGGGAGGTATTGTGACTTCTCTTCTTTACAACTCATTAGGAGCGGTTTCTAAATCACATTTTTCCTTTCAATTCTTAGTCTTTGAAGTAATAAGTAATAAATACATGTGTTTGCTTGCTTGTCGAAGACTAGACTGCTAACGTTGTTGGTCCAGGGCACACGTATAAACTTTGAGTTCGAATGTACGTTAAAAATAATTGAGTCTTGTCACCCACACAAAGGAAGGGTACCTTTAGACCGTTCTGGCCACATGGGCCCTTGCCAGTAAAGTCATTCTTCCCTTTGTGAGACACTCAGGGAGAAAGCCTTTTAATTTCCATCATCCTTGTCTCTTGTCTCTCTGTATAACAGCAGAGAGTAACTTGCCTTGGTAAATTTGTCATCCCTGTAATGGCACAAGATATTACACTCTGCCTGGCACACTCCATTCAGTGAGAGCGGCTCACCATGGCGGAAGATGGAATTGGCATGGGAGGTGTGTGAAGGATCACTGGCCGATGGTGTGAGGTGGCAGATGTGCTAGTTAACTTGCTTGTGGTAATCACCGCACAGTGTGTGTGTATATTAATCATTGTTGTACACCCTGAATATATACAACTGTTATTTGTCCCTTACATCTTAATAAAGTTGGGGGGTGACGGAGGAGTCAGTGGGATGACAAAAATAAGAGGGTTTTAAACCTAAGGAAACCTGTGTTTGTATCTGATTTTTGCCATTTTACAATGAAAAAAAATTAGTCTCAGGTTAAATAAGTGATCCAAGGTAATTTGGGCGACCTTCTGCAAATTACTTAACTTCATTTTCTTCATTGTAACAGATCTAATTGATATCTAACTCATATGGTTATTTTGTAGGTAAGAGATCAAAATGCTTAGCACATTTAAAAGTCACTAGATTGCTATAGTAGTAATAATAATAATTATTATTATTACTATTTGCATTCATTCTACAAATAACGTGTTGGTCACCCACTGTATCACATATGTAGGCATCGTTCTAGGTGCCAGGTAAACCGATGACTAAGACAAACAATGTGTCTTTGCTCTGTGGAGCTTCTGTTTTAGAAGGTAAGACGGACAATAAGAAACAGGAATTTCGGGTGATTAATGCAATGAAGACCACAGAACAAGCGAATGTAACAGAGAACCAGGGAGGGAGAGTAGCTGACTTAGAGATGTTTCCCAAAGAAGCTGAAGACCTAGACGCTGAGGAAGAGAGCATCCGCCTTGAAACAGTGGGAGGCCGGAGGGAGAACCCAGCCAGGACTAGTAAGTGGAAAGGCAGAAGGGTAGCTTGTCTTCCAGAGGAAAGAAGGCCAAAGCGTCTGGAGCAGGGGTGGCCAGGAGAATGGTAGGGGACGAGGTCAGAGAGGTCATTTTACGTAGGGCCTTGTGGGCCAGGGTCAGGGGTTAGGGTTTTCTTTTGAGTATAAGGGGAGGTCGGTCAGTCGAGGGTTTCAATCAGAGCAGTGACGTGGATTAATTTCTGCTTTAAAAAGACATCGAGGCTGCTGTCTGGAAGTGAGAAAAGAAGTTCGTAGGCTGTAACGATAGTTTAGTCAGCTGCCGGTGGCTTGGATTAAGATGTGGCATCCAAGATGGCGAGACATGGAAAAGCTTCACGAGCAGGACTTGCAAATAAATCACTTGTGGAGAATGAGGAAGCAAAGAGGAGGGATTCAGGGATGACTGCTAAGTTTTTATCCTGAGTGACAACGTATGGGGGTGGGCTGGAAACTGGTTTATCCTCCCTGAGACAAGAGAACACTGCAGGGTCTAGTGGAGGGGCAGATTTTGTTCAAGAGAGATGTGGTGTAAGTGAGGTTCAGGTGACTATGAGACATCTACATTTTAAAGCCAGTGTAGCCACACCCCTATATCACCATATTTTTCAGATTCGTTGTTCCCTTCTGTCATTGCAACTTTTTTTTATCTCTTGCCACCTCTAAACTTTGAAAATCAGAATCTTTGTCTCTTGAAGTCGTGATGTAAGCCTCTCCTGGCAGAGGCGTGGTAGGTGGGAGCATTGAAATGCCCTGTCGCGAATTTGCCAGCTTAAGCAAGAGTATGCCTATCCCATTTTCTGATGTCACCGGGTACTTCCCTGCCAACGTGTATTACAGGCTTCACAGACACTGTTACTCCATCTGCCCTGTATGCACTTGGCGTCAGCATAAAAATGAATGACTGTGAAGGCTCTGCCTCGGCAAAAGTTTTATACATTCTTTTTTTTTTTTTTTTTTTTTGAGAGGCTCTAGTCACTAAAGATTTTCTAGGGTTTCTCAGACCCTTAAAATGCAATAAGCATTTACTCATTTGGGATTTTGGTATCTTTTTGACATGGATTTCACATATATAGTGAGTTTATCTTATCTACTGTTTTTTTTCCTTAGAATATTTGATACCTTTGATGTATTCCGAACGTTATTTAGATTAGCTCTTCAGTCGCAGGCTTGTTTTCCTTTGGGTTGGTGGGTGAGAGGAAAAAGATAGGATAGAGGAAGAAAGGAAATCGAAGTAGGTTCAAGAAATCAAGCTTTATAAATAAGTTTGTTGTGATCTTTTCTCCTCCTTTCCTGAAAGCCAACCAACCCAATTTTATGTGTTACAACCTTGGCAAATGTAAAATTTCCTAACTTTGGTGTCTTGTGTGTCCGTTATCTATTGCTCCCAAACCAACAGCTCAAAACAACATTTATTTTCTCACACGGGTTCTGAGGCTAAGAACCCAGAATCAGCCTCACTGGGTGTTTGGGCCGGCAATGTGATGGCAGTCAAGCTGTCAGGCAGGGCCGTGGCCATCTGAAGGTCAGACTGGGTTCGGAAAATCCCCTTTCTCAGATGGTTCATTCACAGGGCTGTTGGCAGGAGGCCCGAGTTTCTTTCCTTATCATTTGGGCCTCTCCGCATCCTCATGACATGGCAGCAGGTTTCCCCAGAGAGCGTGCTGGATGGAGAAGGTGGGGTGGGGGAGGGGCACTCCATTATTGGCTCCAGGAGTTTCCTTGAAACGCCTGTCAAAAGTTTTCTGAGTTTCCAATACTTACAGTCAGATGAGGAATGTTGCATTGCATGTATCACATTTATATCCTGCCGTTTTGTTTCTGTTGCCTTTCTGCTTGCAGAATAACTCATCGTAATACTAAGTGGTAGCGTTGAAAGTCAGATGTCTTTTGTAGGCATTTTCAGCGGCCTTTCCACTTCACACCTGTCTTACTAACAGGGCACTCACGCGGTGGAGGCGCCAGCCACGTGAGCACTTATGACCAGGTATTGGAGAGCTGGCAGTGAGCCCCGCACGACCACTGTTGCCTGGCAGACCTCTGCCATAAGGCGCACCTGATGTCAGACGCGTGAGAGTGTGGAAACGGTGTTTCTAAGAACCGAAGAAATGTGGCAAACAATTTTCTCCCCGAGTTGTGGGAAGTAAATAGATCAAAGTGTTCTGCGGCGAGTTTCTTTCTTCCTGGTGTTACAGAGCCTGGAACTCACACACTCCTCACCGTGTGGGGAAAGAGATGCGAATGGGTGATTTGTAACAAGGATGAATATGCAGGTTCTTTCCAAAGTACTCCTTTTTTCACTTTCAGAGATGTGAACAAGGAAAACCCCTCTTCTGTAACTGTATTTATTCAACTTGTTTCTTTAAAGGAATAAAGATCACCGTAAACCCAGAATCGAAGGCCGTCTTGGCTGGACAGTTTGTGAAATTGTGTTGCCGAGCAACTGGACATCCTTTTGTACAGTATCAGTGGTTCAAAATGAATAAAGAGGTAATTTTTAATGTCTTTTAATTCCTCTGTCATAAAAAGATAGAATGATGGAAAATTAAGTAGCATTATTAGCTTTAGTATGTTTTTAGGGATTTTGATCTGATAGGCATTGCTGTGTTATTACTGAAGTATTCAGTAATCATTATTTTGGTAAGAGAATTCCAAAATGTCTTAACAAAAAAATTGTAAGCAATAATAAAACCCATTCTCTCCTCTAAAAACGGTGGAAAATGGGCATTACTTGGGGCAACGGCGGTAACAAATCACCAGTATCCTTACAAGTTCTTTACACAAATTATGTTCCAACCAGACCCTTTAATTAAAAGACTTTAAAGGCGACGGCAAAGGGCAATGCAACATTATTTTAAGTATTTCACATAACTATTTAAAAAGTCAGGCTATCGTGAGATTCGAAGTAAAATTCAGGTGGGAGGGGCGTTTATTCTTTTCGTGGAAGTATTGTAACCCTGCATCACAACACAAAATTTGCAATCATGTGTTAGGATCCTCTCGTCTCAAAAATTCTTTGCGCCGTGAGCCGCTCTGCCGCTGGGGAGTTCTCGCTGGTCTGGCCGACCGTGCTCTGTCCCACTTAGTGTTGGTGGGCTTCTCTCCCTCATCCATCTCCCCTTACCTGCTTCCCTCCTAGATCATTCTTTGAAACTCTGTATTCTTTTTAGCCTGTTAGTCAGATAGAAGCTTTCTCCTCACTCAGCCATAGTCTGCATTTGCAAACCTAAAGCTAAGTTACAGCCGTTCTGAGATGATGAGCTTTCCTGTCATGGGGTCGCCCTAGGCCTTAGAAGAAATGTGTGGTTTCATATTTCCAGCCCCCCCCACCACATACACACACACACACACACACACACACACACACACACACACACACACGTAAGGTGGAGCAGCTGCAAAATGTACTAAGAAGATGGCAGGTAGGCTATGGTACCAGACAGGCCTGTGTGGGAGCACTGGCTGTCACCGAGCGATGTGAGTGCCTATTGCCGGGGTCGTGGGAAGTTAGCAGACAGGATGTTTTATGTGCCTAGGCTTTCAAGAGATAGTAACTAAAGTCGTTTTTACATTTTTCTCAATTGCAAAGTTGCTTTCATTTTAATAAATGCCTTTTGAGGGAGAAACAGTGGAGAAGACTTACTACGTTAAGTATATCATTTGTAAATTATGGTGCGACTTGAGAAAGGGAGAAATAGGAAACCAGGAGAGGATCGTATGAAGCCTAAAAAGGAAAATATTTCACAAATAAGGGTCAGTCAGCATTTTCAGTGCTGCTCAGAGGGGTGTAGTGCAGCTCCAGGGAGGTATATTTGGGGGGGTTGTTTATTTAAGATACGAGGTATTAGAGAATGTTTTTTGGGAGTGATACAGTAAAAGAGAAATAGATGCTAAAGCAGAGAAAAAATTACAGGAGCAAGGTCAGAGAGGATGGGACTGACAGAGAGGAAAAAACTTATCCCCCTTAACTCTCTTATGGTCAGTCTCCGGGGACTGTGAATTAACTGACAATCCAGACTAACAAGAGAAAAAGCTTATCTCACAAAAGAAGTAGTTTTCTGAATGGTTCGAGTTACAGGTTTCTATACCTAAGTTTGTAGGGGAAAAGTAGGAGGGAGAAAAGCCCTCTGTGCAAAAAGCAAATGGGTTTCTTTAGGAAATAAAAAGGAATTTCTAGAAGAATAAATGAGAGATGAGAAAGTTCGTGATATTGTTTATTCATGCAGGTGTGAGTGGTTCTTTCGTCTTCTTCCTGACTGTGTAACTCCCCGAAGAGGGGATTCATGGCAGGCTGGTTCTTGGTCTCCTTCCTGGGAGTAAAAGCCGCCCTGAAGAGGGAATTTATGGTAGCTTTGTTTCCCAGAAGTTTCTGCTTTTAGTCAGATAAAAGAAGCTCTGAGGAGGCTTCTCTCTGCATCTGTTGAATCCCAAGTGTTCAGCTTGAACTAACGTTCATACCAACTCTGAGGTTCTGAGTGGATCCTCACAAGTCCTAACCCCAAGGAGCCTTTGTCAGGAGGACGCCTTGTCCATTTTAACAAGAGGGAAAGAGCAGTAGATGGGTGTGCAGTTCGTTGGCAAGAAGAGGAGAGAGTTTCTGCCTGCAGTCCGTGGCTGAGGGAAGTCGGATTGCAGGAGGCTGAAGAGAGAGAAAGCGTCCGCTATCAGTCTAATACAGCAAACCCAGTAGACAAAGGCGGCAGGGTTGCCAGGCGGTGCAACCGCAGCCTCCCACCCCATTGTCAAATCTTCAGCAAAATGCGCTTGCTGTGGCACAGGTTCTGAGAGCGAAGACAGTTGAATTCAATGGCTTGGGGTTTGGGGAGGGAGAGAGAGAGCTGAGTTTGTTAAGCACTTTACAGGGGGCGTGGCACTTGACTAAGCCCTTGGCGATGTGTCAGAGTTGGGTGGCATTGATAGATTGATGGGGGCAGCAAAGGTGAAGCAAACCTTAATGTGGTGACCAACGCTTGGCCAGCCATTTCTTCCCATTGCGGGTCATGGCTTTCCATCGCCCTTCTCCGCCCAAACCTGCAAAGAGGTATGTTGGCATTTTGCAGATGAGAAAATGGGACTTGAGGTGAACTAACTTGCTCATGTGCTCACAGCTCATTTGGTCGGAAGTGAAATTGGTAGCCTGGCCTCACCATCCGCACTTGGCGTCTCACCATGGTGTTTGTCCTGTTGTATGGCTACTTAACTCACAAATGGTACAATTGTAGATTCTTGAAATACCAAGGATGTAACGGTTAAGTGACAGAACAGATACTTTTCTGTTAGTTTTGGGAAGATACATGGGAGAGAGCTTATTAACTCTGATGAATAGATTTGTAGGAGACTGGATCTCTAAGACTTCATCCTAAATCACTCAAAATGCTGTTTGTATTTTAAGTAACAGATATTTTAGAACTCGGGAAAAGATAGACTTTTCAAAGCTCCAAAGAAATCATACATTTTGCACAGCGCATTTTATAAGGCATGTTTCGATGAGTTATTCACGGTGTTCTCTTATTGGTTTTTTCACAGATTCCAAATGGAAATGGATCAGAACTTATTTTTAACACAGTGCATGTAAAAGATGCAGGCTTTTATGTCTGTCGAGTTAATAATAATTTCACCTTTGAATTCAGCCAGTGGTCACAACTGGATGTTTGTGATGTCACAGAAGTAACAGGAAGCTTCCAAGGTAAGTGGTTAAATTGCATGTTGAGAAGGGAATTGTCTTATTTTAAAATGTTTACTTCTAAATAATTTCAGAGTATCCAAATATTACCCAGAGCCCACCTATAAGGTCACCAGTTGTTAAGATTTTATCCCGTGTGCTTTGATTCTCTTTCTCTGTGGGGATACACATACATGCACACACATGCACACTTGCACACGCGCGCACACACATACACACACACACACCCCTTAGGATGACACAGAATCCTCAGTCTGGCCTTGCCACTGCCTCTTCACACTTACCTTCTTCCATGGATTTGAATGTTGTGTTTCTGGTTTTGGAAGAGAAAAAAAAAATCTAATATAGCCCTACTCACTTTTTAATTCCTTCCTACACTGTGCATTTTCCAAAACTACTGTATTACTCCTAAAAAATTGTTCTGTGGAATAAAACTCTCGAGTTGTTGACATGAAAGGCATATAGTGAATCATTTGCTGCAATCAAGCATTTCACCAGACTATATTTTTTATTCTTTGTATCTTTTTAGTCCAACAACTAGTATTGATCAAGAAAAGAAAAACCAGTCTGCTCTAAAGAGTAGCTATCAGATACTATTTTGTTTATTCACACATACAGTCAAGGTCATATCCTTTGTCATTTTTGCCAAACAAAAAGAATGGGAGGGAAACAGACTTTTTGTTACTAGTCTGTCTTTTATTCTTCTCTCTCAATTTAGCTTTTCCTACACGTAGCTCAATAAACCATCTCTAAAAATAGTCATGATTTATTAGGAGAGTTACATCTTTCTAGAATATTTCTGTGCATGTAACATACTTTAAAATGTTTATAAATGAAATCTTGTTCAACAAATATTATCGATCTCCTGCAATGTGTGAAACACTGTTTCATGATAGAGACCTCGTGTCACATAACATGGACAGGCCCTCTGTCCTCAAGGAACTTAAGGAGTAACAAGTGAATGTTCCAGAAATAATGCACTCTGATACCTGCTTTGAGAAGAAATGCTACTGGTAGCCCATCCACATTTATTCAGTGCAAATAACAATACTCTTTATTGTAATAAGTCAAGTTCAGTCAAATAGAATATAGAACTTTCTGGTTGTATGTGAATATCACTCAAGATGTTAATAAGTTGTTCGCCCCCACCAAAAAGATTCTGTAACCAAACACGTTCGGAATATGTGAACTGTTTTCCCCTCTTACATACATAGTGCATACTAATACTTCGAAAGCTCTAAGTCCTGCAACTAAAAAATTCTGTTTAACTTTGTTTAAACCCAGAATTTTCTAAACTTATTTATCCACAGCATTCTTTCACCCACAGAACATCTCTTAATATTTCTAGACATGCTAAAGTTTGATGAAACACAATTTGGGAGATGCATCAAAGATTATTAAAAAATGAAGGATGAACTTGAAAACACTTTTTTTAATTAAAGGGGGAAAATATTTTTAACCTAGAGATTTTATTTATGTTTAATAATATTTTTCTTTTAATTTAAGGAAGTTTGGATGGCGTCTCTGATTCCAAGTTGCAAATCTGTGTTGAACCAAGGCCCCAAAAGCTGATGCCAGGTAGCACGTTGGTCTTGCAGTGTGTGGCCGTCGGAAGCCCTATTCCTCACTACCAGTGGTTCAAAATGAATCCCCGTTAACACATGAGACAAAGAAGCTATACATGGTAAGCCCTTGGATTCAGGGGGGTATTTTTGTATTAATATGTAAAATAAATAGTATAATTGAAAATTAGGGTAAATATTAAAATTCATGTTTTTTGTGGTGTGTCATGTTTTCAGAATGTTTGTTTCAAGTCCCTTGTTATTTCATATTGATTCTTGTATTTATCTTATATTCTTATATAGTACTAGAATGCAATAATGACATACGTAAGGGCTTATACAAAAATGTCAATTAGGATTGTGGGAAACTCATTATTACCGGAATTATTGTATCCTTTATTTGCTAATAGTTAACCTAATGAATGGAAATAATCTAAAAATGTCTAATGCCTTCTGAAACTTTGTTTCATAGTTTTTGTAAAGTACAAAGTAACTTTCTTTCCAAATCAATTTAAAGTGAAAGAGGAACATGTGTGTGTTCGGATATTGTTATAGGTGCCTTATGTGGATTTGGAACATCAAGGAACCTATTGGTTGTCATATATAATGATCGAGACAGTCAAGATAGCAAGAAGGTAGACATCATCATAGGTAAGCAGCTTACTCACTGTTCTGACAGGCGGTGTATAAAAGCTATATGAAATGAAACGTTTAAGCAAAGGAAATCCTACTGCTTTTTACCCCATTAATTTAGTGATTGTTAAGTGTCAGGAGTTATACTGTTTGTAGAATTTTGAGAGAATACATACTAAATTCATAATCTAGGTTCATATTCCAAGAGTAGAAAAAAAATAGTTTTTTATTTAGATCTTTTCTATCATTATTTTTAAATTTTATAGTTTATTTTAAACACTTATGGCAAAAATGTATTTAAACTTTACTTATAAAGAACTCGATTTAGTGGAAAAAGATTTTTAATAAAACATTTTTAAAAAACAAATATCGCAAACATATGGAGGAAAGAACGATGAGTAATCAACAATCCCCATTACGAAGTACGTAATTTGGGAGTTTTTTCTAGTTAAGCTTCATGCATTTCTAGTTGTGTTGTTAATAGTAGATGTTGATGCATATGTTGCTTTGCCAACATATTTCTGTGCTATTTATCTCTATTTGCTGGATGGCTACCCTTCCTAAGATCATGAATTACATTACATTCACATTTGTTTTCTCTGGAACAAGGAAGAACACATGAGGCAGTGGAGTGCACTGAAGGTAGTGTAATCCTTTGGTCGGAAACCCAAATGTCCTGCATGCCGGCTCTCTTGGGATCGGGGGAATGCTCTAGCCTACTGAGTGCAGTGATGGAAAAAATACAGCTCTAAGAAATAGTTTCGATCTAAGGATAGTGTATCTTTGTCTTCCGGGAGTTTGTAAATTGCCACAGATGCTGTTACATTGACACACATGAAAATAACTAATTTTCAGTTGCTTTTCTATAGCACATAAGAATAAAATGTTGCATCAACACCTTATGAATAGTGAACATTTGCAATTAATTCATAACGCACATTTTTATTTTCATAAGGTTTGTGAAAAAGATAAGAGGGCTATACTGTCACGGAAAGCTGTTTGGATTATTTTATCTGTCCTTTCACCGTGATAATATGCCTCTTGAGTGTGAATGTAGTTGCTATAAAACTTTAAGGCAGGAGATTTATTGTTTAACACATGTTTTATCAAATATTAAATGTTGTTGTTCGTATAAAATTGATAAGGCCCACTTTTGAAGCTACAAAGCTGTAGATCACCATGTCACCTTTCTCCTAATGTATAAAGAGAACCGAAAATCTATTCCAACAGAAGCTCCTAATTTGTTTTAATTAAAGCATTGTACATAAGTTGTAATGAGTAAATTTTAAAACTTAAGAGTATGATATCACATCATTTTGCAAAATTAGGTTTGTGGATAGCAAAGTATTTTTTCAATTTCTGCCTCTTTAAACTGTTATATAACCGTAGGCTCTACTTGGATAAAGTAAGAAAATAATGTTAAATCTTATGTTTCCTGATTTTTCTGCCCTTCCTATCACTTTGAAATACCATAATCACTGTTTTCATCCCAATACATAACTGTGAATGGGAGTTCCTAGCATAAGAGAATTCCAGTCCCGGGCTCTGCAGCCCTACATGAGGGGAGCTATGTGAAGAAATCCTAACCAAACCCCTCTTTCTTCTCTTACTCCTTTTTTTTTTTTTTTTTTTTTTTTTTTGCCTAATTGCATGATTTTTTAAAACTTCCTAACATTGAAGACCTCTAAGAATAAATGAACTAACGTTGCTCTCCTGTTGGGCTTCAGGATGATGCCTGAAGTCATCGCCTTGCTGTGATGCTTCTTTGCATGCAGGAGGCTCCCTGCGATGTTCACAGTAACAAACACACCATTCAATGATGACATTCAAATCAATCTGTTCAGAACACTTAGAGATGAAAACCCAGCTATGAAACCACTCTAGAAATTGCAGATGGAAAAATGAGATCCAACTTTTCTTGCTAAAACAGTCTACAGAGTTGAGACATTTTATAATTGGTGGTCGACACATATCATGCCCAGTGCCCTGCATCATGTATCCTTCTACCTATGAAGCATGATGTTGTCCATTTCATTTTATGTATTTTGTTAAGAGATACTTTATCAGGACCAAGTGTGGATTGAATAGGTGAAGCTCAGGACATTTGTTAGGGCAGTGAAAGTATTCTGTATGACCACAGTAACGGGGAATACACGTGCACAAGTTTTAAAAAACCATTTGGTAGGAGGCTAGAGGAGGATGGATCCCAGGACGGAATGCAGAATATGACAGAAGAATCTAAATGTATTACAAATGTGTAAAGCAGCCTTGCTGAAAAGGAGGAGGAAGAACAGGGCGCTGACCTAAGCAGTTGGAAATTAGGTCTGTAAGACGAAAGGGAAAGAGACTGTGTGTGGCTCTGTACTCTAGCTGATGCTACTCCTCAGTTGACTTTATATCACATACAAGAATAAGTTCTGCCTAACGTCTTATGAATAGTATTACTTAATGTTAATTTTTATCTTCATAAAGTTTGTAAAGGAAAAGTAGACGGCTCTGATGTCACGGATATTTGCTAGGTGAAGTCCTTTAGCCTGAGGGTGTACTTAACCACTCTGAAACCACTGTACCTCCAAACACACCACACCAGCCTAACCATGAGAAAAACATCAACAAATCCCAAGTGAGGCATTCTACCCAGTGCCTCGCCAGTAGTCCTCAGAGATGTCAAGGTCATCAAAAGCAAGGGAAGTCTGAGAAACTGTCACAGCACAGGAGAGCCTAAGGCCACACAAGTAAATGTAATGTGTTGTCCTGAATAGGGGGTCTTTGAACAAAAGAGAATATTAATTGTGACAGATACACCCTCCTAACACAAGATGCTAAGAATGGGGAAACTGGGTATGAGCCTATACAGGAATTTTGCACTGCCTCCACATAAGTTCTGTAAATCTTAACATGTTCTCAAATTAAAAGTTTATTAAAAAAGCAAAGATCCTTTGAGGTGGTTAATTAGTTTCAAGAAGTTTATAGTTGAGGCCACAGACAGACCTATCTCTTGATCGTTTTGTCCTATAATTGGCCAGACTATCTAAAACTTTTAACAAATTATGAGCACTTAGATTTGCCATTTAATGAAAATAATAATAGCTTAGAAGTCTTCAATGATATCCACAACAGTATTCTTTCTATTTAATATTTGCATGGCTTCTCATTTAAAGTATTGGGAAATTTCTGTACTGATAAAACACTATAACACGATTTAATAGCTCAAAATCTTCTTCTTTGATTAGTATTACTATTTGTGCTAAATTGGCAGTTAGATTATTTAATGCTAATCTATTTTATTTCATTTCAGATGAATTAAATCATTTTGGGCATTCTGGTGAGTAATACACACATAAAACATTAATTTTAGATTTTTAAGTTAATGAATCCAATAACTTAAAAGATACTATAGATACTCTTTTGCTATAATAGTATAATAGTGACTAGTAACAGCCAGAACCATAATTTAGTACTGAAATTAGTACATACATGAAGTGCAACTTCATACAAATGAAAATACTAAAAACGTTCTAAATTGTACAACTATAAAGGTAGAAAAGTAATATACTGAGGCAACATGATATATCAGTGTTCTTTATCATTGTGTATGACTGTATCATAAAAAGACAGTTCATAGGGGAAGTGTGTGATCTTTAATTTGAAGACAAGAAGCAGTCTTTGAAAGAGTGACAGGAGTAACATTCCAGAACTCGCCAGACCCCTGGGACCTCGTTCACAGTTCCTCAGTCATAGAACATACCTGAACTAGTTGGGCGTTGGGGGTAGTAAAAGGGGTGCTGCCTGGAATGATGGGCGCTGTACACGTAAGCAGTTGGTCAGTGACCGTTAAGAGACTGACACTTGCCAGGAGTATTCATCGCTCTTTGTCCAGTTTTAATCAGAACAGATTTCTAAACAAGTTCAGCTAAAAGGAAATTCTTAACTGAGATGACGGGCAGAGAATGGTAAGGACTCTGAAGACAGAGGATGTCTGTAGGTTATGGGCATTCTGATGGAACCTGTGAATATGCCTGAAAATAAATCTGGGGCTAGATTAAGAAGGCACTGTGTCAATTAACATTTATAGAGATGTCTCTTATTTCTGGACATGTTATATCTCGTTATTTTAGCACCATATTTTGTTAATAAACATCTATTATGGTGAGCGATGACTGGGCTGTGCTAATGACATGCAAGCAAATTAGACAGACCAGAAGGCCAGTGTACCAGGGTGTCATTCTTGCCGTACCAGCCTGGAGCTCTGGGGGAGCCTCTGAGCAAACCACCAAACCGACCGAGTGTCGGGGAGCCAACCTAGTAATGTAGCCAGTTATTTCTCTTGGTCCTTTTAGAACCCTTTTTTCCTAAATTGCGCTGTTTTTCTTGCCATTTCGTGAACATCATGAAAAGTTATTTCAGGAAGACTTTTGCAAACCACCATTACACTTCTGAAATTTTCTTGGCATCCTCTTTCATTATATCTTTACTCTTCAGGATTCAGAGAAACCAAAAGAAATGAGTTTGAAAAAAAGAAAATTTAATAAACTTTTAATAGACTCCAGAAACATAAATTATTAAAAATGCAGAAAAAAGCTGCCCTGTCTTCAGTAGTAGGCACATTAATGATTAAAGTCCGTCTTTCCCTGCATCCCTTTGCTCATGGTCCTTGGGGATAGGAAGTATTTCATATTATGCACGGTACTATGGAATGAGGTTTACTCGCTTGGTAACTTTCAGCAAGTGACTTAATCTCTGCCTCAGATTCCTTATCTGTGTAATGGAGGTAAGAGTCATACGTACCTCACAGAGTAAAGCGAGGTCTGTTTCAGTCAGTTGTATTGAAAGCCTGTAGCACAGCACCAGGCAGGCATTCAGCAGATGTTAACTCCTCTGCTCCCTCTTACTCCCACTGCCCGCTGTGTTCAGATTGTAATTCCTAGCTAGCATGTTAAAGATTATTACCCCGAGCTGTGTCAGCTACCAAACGCATTCCCCTGCTCCTGTTCCAGCTTCGTCCATCCAAGTATTTGTTTTTATCAAGAATCTGGAAAGTCTTAAAACTGTAAGTTAGCTGTTAGAAAGCATGGTCTGTCTGTTAATTCCGCTGATGTTATTGTTCATTGTTTCCACAAACCCCTAACCCTGAAGAGACTTGTATCATGAATCCTAACACCTTATATTTTTTTGCATTTTTATTTTATTATAGATAATAAAGAGCAAACAGCTGACCAAGCTTTGGGTGAGTAGAGCTTTAAAATGCTCATCAAAATATAGCATATATTTCTTTTATGGTGATCACAAAGGGATTTAAGACATTTTAATTTGACAGCTTTTGTAAATATTTGAATAACATTGGGACCAATGTTATATACCCATTGTTTTGGATATTCGTGAAAGGAATTAAGGAGGCTTAAAAGATTATGAAATCAGTTCCAGGGACCAAGTCAGCTTCTCTGGAGTGATTTCTTTGTTTTGGCAACACGCAAACAGATAAACATGTAAGCAGCAAGGAGTGCGCCTGTCCCCTAGAAGGGAGCAGTACTAGCCCTTGGCGGTTTAGCCGAGGAAAGCAGCAGAGAGGATGCAATAGCAGCGCCACATTTTGAAGGGTGAGTAGAACAAGGGCCTTGCAGGCAGGGGAGACCTGAGACCCTAAGTGCAGCATGGCGAGAAGTGAGACAGTGTGCTGAATTGGGGGAGCTACAAGGAACGCACAGCGCTCTGGAGCAGAGAGAGGAGGCGAGAGAAGGGTGGCACCCGGCCTGCAGGAGGCCCGTTTCTCGTGCAGCCACTGCGATGAACCCGTCTGGTAGACCAGTGAAGGAGACTTGGCTCTCTGAAAGGCCAGTCTCGGATCGGTGTAGAAAGTAAACGGGAGGGCGATGTTTTGGTTAGGAGGAAAATTAAGAGACTGTGGGAATAGTCTAGTTAGGTTAGGGAAGTACCAGTGAGAATGCAGAAAAGAACAAACCCGGAGGCTCGCCAGGCGATGGACTCCGTAAGCTGTTTGTGTCATCTTGTTATAGGGCATAAAAAATGGAGAGGAATCAGCATGCCTGCTGGGATTCTCGCTTGCCCACTGGGTGGCTAGCAATATAGCCCACTGAGCTGGAGAATACAGAATCACAGGCAAGCTTCAGAGGAGAGAGGACTGTCAGTTTGGGACCTGACCAGTCGGAGGCATTTGTGTCACATCAGGGTGTAGATGTACAGCAGGCAATTGTGCACTTGGATCTGGAACTCCAAGAAACGGTTATGAATGTCATCAGCATAGATGAAGTTAAAACCAGGGGCAGCAAACATGAGATTGCTCCAATCCTTAGAGACCAGGGCATAAAACTGGCTGCCTTTTTTGTGTGTGTACATGGGATGGGGGTCGTCCATAGCGTGTTTTGTAATAATTATAATCAGTTGTCGCTGATCAAATGTCATATTAAAATTTAGATTTCTAGGTTCTTTTTGAAAAGTGGCAGCTGTCAGTTGTGGCTAAACAGTGGCTGCCCCTTTAAAGGGACACGTGCTCACCTGTTTTCCTGTTGTGAACATTTGATCTGCTTCACTCTCTCCCTTTCTCTCTGGTCCCCTCCTTCCCTATGTGCCTTGCTGTATAACTAAATTTTTTCCATGATGGCTAGATCCCCAAACTGGAGGCTGTCAGACTTCCTAAGATTTAGGCTCAGAACTGCAAAGTGTCACACCACATTATGTTGTTCAGAGAGAATCACGGGGCAGCCCAGATTTGGGGGTTGGGTTAGGGGCTGGGGTGAGGTGACTGCACTCCGTGAGGGCAAGGATACCATGGTTCGTTAGGGGACTGTCTTCTACGGCAGCTGGAAAGGTAGGCATGGACTTGAATACGAATGACTTTGCCATATTAAGGAATTTGGACCTTATTTTTAGCACATAAAGATTCAAAATTTTTATGCATGTTCAACAGTCAGATTTGATGCTAATACTCAATTTGATAGATAGCCAGAGATTTTATTATTTAACAAATACTAACATGGCACTAAATATGTGCCAAGACCTTTTCCAGGTGCTTATGAATATTGATTCATTTTAGATGAAACATGATGAATAACACACCATTAGATAATTAGCCTTAGAATTAATGACATAACACGGTATCAATGTTTAAAGAATACAGTGCATTGAACTTTGGAAAATGTCTAAGATCATGTAGTTAAAATATCTTTCTGAAGCGATTTTGTCCTATTTCTTAATCAACTTTGATTTGTGTTTCCTTTTTCCAGTATATGTTCAAGAAATTGTGGGTGGCTCTTACAGTAAATGTTTTTCTACAGAAAATTTCTTCCATTTATTTTATCACTTGAAAACTATCATAAATTGCTTGTATAGTTGCTATTTTGAAGTTTTCTTTGATTCCTCACTCTTATCTCCTCAACTTCAAATTTTACTGTGTCTTTTCTCTATCATATCTCTAAACTCTGACCTTTCCTTTCCCTTTCTACAAACAATTTCCTGGAATGAGTCATTGTCATCTCTTATTTCGACCACTGCAATCTGCTGCTTTATTTCAAATCCTCCTCAGTTCACCTACCATTCAGGAACTGTTTTTACACGTAGATTGGGCAAGGTAAGATTGATTTACTCATCATCTTTATCACCACTAAATTCAAGAAAATGCTTTAAAACATTTTAGAAAGTAGCTATTAAAAATTATCATTCAGGAAAAATTTTCGAAGAATTATGATCAATTATTGATACATATATTTTAAGGCACATAGTTCTCAAATTGTGGAACCCTTGCATTCTGTAAACCGAGTGTCTTTCCAAACATAACAAAACCAATGAATAAAGAATTGACATTAGCAGAAACAGCCTGTGTTGTTCAGTTTGACACCTGGGTGTTTTTCCCCCAAAGACCCCAGTGGTTTTTTTCTGTTACACACCTTATGATTGTTTTCTGCTAATAAAACTCAGTTTAGGATATGTACTAAAATTAAGTTATCATAGTAGTCTACGAAAACCCACTATGACTTACTAACACCTGAGTAACTTTGGGAACTCATGATCTGGGCCATAATGATGTAAGCCAGAGACCACACAGCCCCTCACTTAGAGGCAGATTGAACTGACTCCTTCACTGTACTGAGGCTGGGTCTGCATTTTTGGTCGGGTTGGTGGGCTTGCAGGAAGATGCACTGAAAATTTTCTTTCTATGGATGAGCCAGCTAATCGTCTTACTATGTAATGAGTACTTTGGTATACGAGTGTATATATAGTTTAAGAAGAAACTTAAAAAAAAAAAAAAGGAAATATAGTAATGTGAAGTTTTATACTGCCTCCTATTGAAATCCATCCTGAGTATTCTCAGCTTTTTCACTGAGTTCAGTTTAATTGAAGCTTTGTGTCTGAATCCTTATATATTAAGGAGTCTTAATAATTGCCCTTTCTTTAGGGTAAAAGAAGAGATCATCATTTGTATAGGACTCAAAGTGACTTTTATTGAATTAGAAATGTGGCTTAAGTGTCATTTTATTTTTTCTCAAATGTGTGTACTCATAGGAATAGGCAATTTGCAAGAAATATCTGAAAATGTAAAGATACCATGATGTGAAAATATTGAAGGTTTTCTGCCACGTGAAAGAGTAACATTCCTTGAGGTGATACTAGTTTTTCTCCAGACCTCATTTAACACTAGACTTAAGTATTCTGTGGGAAGAGAAGAAACTTCGCCAGAGATTTTTTTTGGTGAAATTGAATCAACTTAAGGATTTGAAACATCTGAAATTCCGTTAACTGTTGCAGACATCAAGCCAGCAGTGTCCCTGTGCCTGTTACGATTTCGTGAGAGCAATATTCATAATAGTTTATCAGTGAACTACACAGCAGCACGTTGTGACAGAGGTCAGTCACCTAGCCCTGGCCTGCATCAGAAGGCGGTGGCCTGCAATCCTACACAGTGTGGCTCTTCCGCCAGATGGCTGGTCCTGCCCTGTGCTCATTACACCACCTCCACTGCTCTCCGGTGGCCCCTTCACGGATTCACTCTGTGACAGCTTCAAGAAAACGTCCTAAGAGCCTGCTGCAGGCATGCGTGGGCTCGAGGCTTTAACTTCCAACCCACCCAGACTAGAACGGTTCAGCTCTGAAGGCCTCACACGCACTAAGCGGCATCAGCCCTCCACGGCTGTTTTGGGGCGAGCTGCACACCTGAGTCACAAGCCCGCTGCTACTTTTTAAGGCAGAGACGTGGATCTTTTTGCCCCTTAAAAAACAGACACATTTTTTTGTACGAGAACACGTCTGCGAACAGGATCTCAGTGCACTAAGGTCAGAAAAGAAGCTGTTACGATATTCGTACAAAAGTCTTCACATATCCCTAAAGTAGCCGCATCTTGCCTCAGTGGAAAGTACTTTTTAAAGACGCTGGGAGAAGACAGTGCATCAGCTGAGAACACACAGGTTCAGTGCTTAGTTGCTCCTCTCCTCGCGCTTTGGTACTTCCCCTTACTTGCTCTGGTGCGCTGCCTTCCTGTTCCTCTTTTCGGTATTGCTTTTGTCAGCCTCTCAATTGTCAGCAAAACAGAAGCTAATTGGTAGGGAACCCAAGTTCAAACATTTCCTATTTAAATGTGCTGTAAAAGTCTGGCCGAAGAGTATATTCTTTACTTAACGTTGTAATTCAGTGAAAGTGTACTTTAATATTAGTTACCGTTAAGCTTCAGGTACCGCTAATAAACATCCTATTAAATAATAATGACATCTTAGTGATGAGGCGTATTTTCTATTATATGACACTATTTCCATAGGTTTTGTTTTAACCTTTATATCCTTGAAATTTGTCTCCCCCTCTTTTTTTTTTTTTTTAACAGCAAAAGACAAGGTTGCTCTTTTGATAGGAAATATGAATTACTGGGAGCACCCCAAGCTTAAAGCGCCTTTGGTGGACGTGTACGAACTGACCAACTTGTTAAGACAGCTGGATTTCAAAGTCGTTTCCCTCTTGGATCTGACGGAGTATGAGATGCGTAACGCTGTGGATGAATTTTTACTACTTTTAGACAAAGGGGTATATGGTAAGCTATTGATCATCTTTGTTTTTATAGTTATTCACTACTTTTTTTTCTTTGTATGAGTTAGGTTAAGAATTAAAGATCAGAAAAGTGCCGTAAACATGTTGAATTGAGTTTATTCCTGTAAAAAAGATAAATGTGATGTTCAGCTCTGTAGTTCCGTATGAATAATTTGTGAATGTCTTTACTTTCATGTCTCTTGTTTCGTCAAAACAGTATTGTTTATATTAGAATTCTTACCAATTAGAATTCTTAGGTGATTTTTTTATTGATATCAAGAACTATAGTACAATAAAGCTTGATGACCAAATGTCAAATTGTATACTCATATATGTAAAGTACTACTGTGTGTGTGGGTGTGTGTGTGTGTGTGTGTGTGTGTGTGTGTGTGGAGAGTATAAAAGATTGTAACCCAATGTGCATTCTGAGTTTGTTTCTTCTTTCTGACTATTGCATGGCATTTTCTGGTCTTTTAGTGGGGACTGGAATTTAACGAGGAAATGTTGGTAATTGAGGCATACGAAAGCAGTTTGTAAACTAAAGTTTTATTCACCTGTAGTTAAAGATGAACATCTACAAGAACTGGAACAGTAAACTTTTCATGATTGTTCTCATCCTTTCCTTTAAATTAGTTAACACTGCATGTATGATAAAGATTTTCTAAAGAGAGAGAATGTCAGTAGAAAGTGATTTCTTTGGTAATTTGTTTTTTTTAATGGGTATAACCACAAATATGGGGACACCAGCTGTTGAGCTCATTCGAGGCGTATTTCACAAGAGTCATGCCTGCCATGACACTGGACAATAACAGCTGGCTGCCAGGCAAGTGGCCTTTTCAGGCCTGTCGTTAGGCCAGGAATAAACAAAAAGCATCAATTTGGCTTCTATATCTTTCAAATTGTTTTGCTTCAGTTTCTAAGTTTAGCCTTATAAGTAGATTGATATGAGGCAAGCGTGGCGGAATTCCTAATCGGTCTCAAAGGAGAATTTGTAATGAAAAATTCTTTTTCAAGATTTAACACATTACTGTATATGGGATGGGAGAAAATCTTAACATCTTATTTAAGTGGACTTTTTCTTAAATAATAAGCATTACACTTTTAACACAAATTTATCAACGAAGTAAATACCTCAAATTTGGAATTTTAACTATTATGCTGACGTTATAGCAACATAATCTTGCTTATGAGTTTATAGAGTGATGACGAGCGATGACTGGTTGAATCCACTCATTTTTTTACTGAAAATACAAGAATATACTATACAAATGTGTTCCCTTGATACTTGGTTTCTGTTTTTAATCTAGAATAAGGTGGTGGTTTGATTCTTTTTATATTATGTGATTTATCTTAGTTTTAAAAGTGCCGAGATGGCTTAAGTTGGAAAAGGCTTTTAAAACTTCACTGAACATAATGAGGTAAAAGGAAAAAATATTAACCAATTTAGGTTTTTGAATGGGTGAGGTATTTTAAGAGTGAGGGAATTATATGAAGAACTAGGTACTTGATTATTTGTTCCCATTTCTTTGGCCTTGTCACCTTGGCTTTAAGTTCTTTGCTCAGCGTTTTACATCAAAACTTTTCATTGCCCCTGCAAAGTGGAGAACCAGAAATATTTAAAAGTTGTGGTGAGAAGAGTTCAGCTTATGCTGAAGCTTTGCCCCAGTATGAAAATACCATCTTGAAGTATGGCGCATTAAAGCCAAAGGGCAGCTTCAGAAAGCTAGGACGTTTTTAAAATCCTCCTGATTCATGTCTTAACAGGGTGGCTGCATTATATTTTGAAGTATTGTGACTATCCCAAACATCAGACACATCTCCATTAAATGTAAATGTGGTAGAGGCCGGAGGGTGTCGGGCATCTCTCCTGGACTGTGCCTTTACCTCCAGCCGATAGCCCCAGAGACCAGCTCTTTGGCTGGAGGGGAGTCAGCGTGAACAGTTCAGATGTGGAAAACATAGGCACGCAAGTTTATGCCCTTTTGCATCATATTACCCATGGGTTTGTAAAAGAAGCAAAAATTGCAGCAGGACAGAAAATCAGTAATTCACTTTTAAGCATCGGTAAACATTAAAAACACACGCTAAGGATAGAAATAACTGACTTATAGTACAGTCCTTGAAGGTAAATAAAACTAAAGGTTGCCCGTTATCTTAGAGAGCTACAAAGCAGGGTGACCGTTGGGCCTAATATCTACCACACCCAGTGCCTTTCCGCATTCATCACTTGCTGCCCCTGAGCTGAGCTTTTGTGGAGAAGAATATTAAGGACGTCTGCTTAGAGCTTGGCAGAAGCCTTACGTAGAGGAGACATTCAGTTCCGTTTCCCACAGAGGGTCAGCAGTGGCCCAAGGGTGAGCTGGCCTGGGGTCAGCGCTCTGGCTCTTCTGCTTATCAGCGATGTGACTGTGAGTGAGTTATTTTGCTTTTCTAAGCCATAAAGGATTTCTAAAATGGATAGGCTAACTTACTGAGATGGTTACAAGATAAATATGATAAAATAATTATTTCTACCTGGCACACCGAAAGTGCTCAAAATATCGTGACTATAATTATTGAAATTTCCTGAATTCAGGTTTTCTTTCATCTTTAGTTGGGGATTTGAACTAGGTGGCATTTCGCTTCAAGCATCAGAAAAACCCACTTTCATGTGTGTTTATATATTAAGGTTTAGCCTATGATTTCACATGAAAAAAAAAATTTTTTTTTTTAAGTGATAGCATAGTGAAGTCATGAGATACCAGTGCGCTGAAATTTTATATTTTTTGAAAGTGAAGTTAACTAGGACTCCCGCAGTAGATTGTAGGGCATCAGTGTGACACAGCACGGTGGTGAACCCAGCCAATTGTAGGGAGTCAGTGTGACACAGCACGGTGGCGAACCCAGCCAGTAAACGATGCTGGTGCCATCAGCCAGTAGTCGTGCAGATTTGGATGAGCTATGAAACCTCTCGGCGTCTCAGTTTGTACATCTGTAGAAGGCGGTGGTACTATTGCCTCCTTGGTTACGAGATGCGCACTATGAGGATTATATGACGGAATGGGTAAGTAGAACACTTGCTTTGGGCAGTGCCCGGCCTGCAGTGACCGCACTGTGAGTTGGGCTGACGGTGGATGCTCTCATCGGAACGCTGTGCAACTCACGCAGGAAAATTGAACATTTATAGCATTATATTTTAACCACATTAAATCCTTTGTCATTTATAAAGATATCTATTTTGTCCTGTCCTTGAGTAATGGGATAGTTAATTAAATTAATAGCAGTACTAGAGATGGAATTTTTAAAATACAATGATTTGGTCTGATTTATTTTACATAAAAATACTTGATCTCCTGCAATGTAATTGGGATGTAGACTTTGATATAAAATGCTTTTACTTTTCCTAAATCATTTTGGGACAGAGAAAAAGTTTTAAGTGCCTTAGTGTCAACAAGCGCAGAGCTGTACACATGGCATTGACATAATGGACCGCACATAGCCTTCCCTGGATGGTGGAGGCTGACCTTCCCCTGGGAGCTGCTTCTCCAAGTCAAGTCTTGCCAGAGCCTGACCTGTGAAATGATATCATGGGGGCAATGCCCAAGCTGTCTGCTTGGCTCTCTCTCAGGAATATCAGTTGTAGAAATGTTAGCATTTTAACTGAAAATCAGACTCTTTATAGAAAGGTCTCTAGACCCACCTCTGTCCTCATCAGTTTGCACTGTTAATTTAATGCGTCCAAAAGGTTTGTATTGAGCTACTGGTATATCCGTAGCCCAGATCAGAAGAACCCTAGGTGTTGAAGGGGATCCAGAAAATAAAGAACATGATCTGTACTTTCAAAGTACAAGTCCCTTAATATAAGAGGGAAAAAATGCTATATATGGAGTCCAGTAGTTTTTGTTGTTGTTGTTGTTTTTAATACCTACAGCACCTGGTCTTCCTGGGTGGTCTCCTATCCAAGTACTAACCAGGCCCGACCCTGCTTAGCTTCCGAGATCAGACAAGATCAGGCGCATTCTGGGTGGCATGGCTGTAGACTATATATGGAATCCAAACACCTCTCCGCTATGATTTTAAGCAAATCATTTAGTCTTTTGAAATTTAATTTTCTCATCTATAAAATAGGGGTAGAAATCATTTAAAGATTATTATAAGGATTAAGATCAGACCATATGTATGAAAGTGCTTTAAAAACCATGAAAATACCAGTGTATAAGACTAATGTCTTTCTTATGATCATCTTTTATCAGAGAAATTAAATATATATAGAACTGTAAAATGTCAATAAAAGCCAGCATGTGATTGTCAAAGAATGCTGCTGTAGGATTTTAAAATGGGGAGAGATTGACGTGTGTTATTAAGCTAGAAACCGAGGGAGAACGTGCAGAGGGTCTGAACTTGAGATAACTTTGAGGGCTGCTTAAGGTCTGGGTAGATAGAAAGGAGGCGCAGGAACCGGAGCAGGGTCATGGATGTTAAAAACAAGCATATCTTGCTCCAGAAGCAGTAAAGAGGCTGATGGGAAGTAGAGTCATATTTTGAATACTGAGAGGGAGTTTACGTTTTGCTCTTTCTAAGTAATTCAGTTTTCACTATATGCACAAAGTTGTGCATCAGTCACCTCACTCTGGAACATGTTTATCACCCCCAAAAGACACCCATATCTACTAGCAGTCATTCCCCATCCCTCCTCGATAAGCCTACTTTCCGTCATTGGATTTGTCCGAGACATTTCGGAGACAACGGAATCGTTCCGTATCTGGCCCTCGGTGTCCGGCCCCTTTCACTTAGCATAACGTTTTCAAGGTTCCTCCATGTTCTGGCATTATTTTTGCAGCTAGATTGTCTCCCATGTGTGGCTATACCACATTTTGTGTATCCATTCATTAGCAGATGGACATTTAGGTGGTTTCCCCTTTTTGGATTTTATGAGTAATGCTGCTGTGAACGTTTCTGTACACATTGTCGTGTGGGCTGTGTTTTCAGTTCTCTTGGGTATATACCTTGGGGTGGAATTGCTGGGTCATACGATAATTCTTTGCCTTTCTGAGGAACCACCTAACTCTTTCCAAGGTACCTGCACCGTTGTACATTCTCTCCAGAGATAAGTGGTTTCCAGTTTCTCTGCAGCCTTGCCAGCACTTGTTATCACCCTTATTTTTTTTATTTGTTTTTAGGCGAGGCAACCCTTGGTTGACCTCACAAATTGCAAGGACCTTGTCAGCTTACAATCCCGTGTTTTTTATTTTTTACACCTACAGCACCTGGTCTTCCTAGGTGGTCTCCCATCCAAGTACTAATCAGGCCCGACCCTGCTTAGCTTCCGAGATAAGATCGGGTCGGGCGTGTTCAGGGCAGCCTGGCCGAGCCTTCTCACCCTTCCTTTTTATTAGTAGCCATCCAGTAAGTGCAGAGTTATCTCATGGTTTTGTTTTGCCTTTCCCTTTATGGCTAATGATGCTGGGCATCGTTTCATGTACTTATTTGCCATTCGCATATCCTCTTCGAAGAAATGTTTATTTAAATCTTTGCCCATGTCGTAACGGGGTATTTGTCTTTTTATTGTTGAAAATAAGAGTTCTTTATATATGCTGGATACAAATTGCCTGTATAGATATACGGTTTGTAAATATTTTTCGCTTTCTGCAGGTTGTCTTTTCACTTACTTGGTCGTCACTGCTTAATGAATTCAGTCTTCCTCTCCCTTTGTCCTGATTTTCAACACGCCCCCTATCTGTGCACGCTTGCTTTCTCCTTTTAACGCCTTGCCAGCCTGGCCTCCTTTCTGCTGTTAGCTGTCATGCCAGCTCCAAGCCCTGTCTGCGTCCGTTCGCACTTCCTGTCCCGTGCCCGGTGCGCTCTCTGCCCTTCCACGTTGAACGCCTTCTCCCAAGGCCACGCGTTGCTGCTTCCCCTGACGCTGGTATCCCTCCTTGCACCTCGTTCGTATCGCACGGGGTTGCCCTAACCACACAGCGCGTGGTATTTCTTATACCCCAGCGTTCTTCGTCGCTCGACTGCGTGAGCGTGCCTCACCGTGCTGCAGCGTCCTCGGGGCCAGCGGCTTGTCTCCCTTTCCTTTCTCTTTTCCTTCGGTGCCCACGTGATCGTATTCAGGGCACACGTGAGAGATGAAGTAAACACGCTGAATAAACGGGGGTGTCCATTTTGTCATTCCGTACCTGAATGTTGCGTATGAAAGAACCACTTTCTCGTTTTAACAGGATTTTCAGAAAATAGAAGGCCTGGATCCTGCCCCCTTTGGGACTAAAAGGGGTGTGTGTGTGTGTGTGTGTGTGTGTGTGTTCATAGCCACATTCTCTCCCAAGAGTTGGAGTTATAACTACAAAGGATTAGCATTTTTTTTGTTGTTCCTTATCTAAATCCCTTTTTGCTATTAACTTTAGAGTATTATATAAAGAAGTCTTATATCCAGAATTCTAAGAGAACCAAATTAGTGGACTGTAGAGACTGCATGCTTAGGAGATATGTCTTCATAAGTATTTCTATCAAATATTGTAAAAAAGCCCTTACTGATATTTTTGTTGGGTTTTTTTTTACAGCTAAAACAGACATCTTTTCAGGAAAGTCTTTAGGGTTGTTTGGTGCAGGTTTTATAGTATCGTTTCTCAGTAAAGAAATAATGGCTCATCTATTGAATCCTAAAATTAACCCAGATTTTAGATTATTAATTCAAGAGACTGTAGATGGAAAATTACTGATACTTAAATCTCATAACAAAAAGAAATAACAATTCATGAAATCAGATTTCCTTTCTTTGCTTAGAAAAAGCCACAGGTATATGATTCTATCCCTCACTAATATCGTATGGGAATGCCTATGGAATTTCTTACACTTGCTACTGCAGTCGCTGTGTAACTTGTGTTCATTTGTTCATCCATTAAATACTTACTAAGCAACCGCTGTGTGCCAGGAACACACAGAAAAGTGTAAGACGCCCTCATCCTGAAGGAGCTTCTGGTCTCATGTAGGAGGCAAATGAGTTAGCAAAGAAGTCCTTAGCCTTATTCTTTTTATGTACACCATGACATAAAATCGCATTCCATATTATACCATTGTTTACAAGTGTATTAGTTCTATGAATTAAAATACACTTTAGGACAACATCTTGATGTTGATTTAAAATGCAATAAAGAAATGAAGACTGTTGCCAAAATAATTCTTAATGCAAATTTAGTTAACATTGTATTTATAACTGAGTATCTCTTTTTTTTTAATTAAGTTTTTTTATTTTTTATTTTTTTAGGCGAGGCAATCCTTGGTTGACCTCACAGATTGCAAGGACCTTGTCAGTTTACAATCCCATATTTTTTATTTTTTACTTTGTATGCCTACAGCACCTGGTCTTCCTCAGTGGTCTCCCATCCAAGTACTAACCAGGCCCGACCCTGCTTAGCTTTCGAAATCAGATGGAATCGGGGTTACTCAGGGTGGCGTGGCTGTAGACTGGATATTTCTTAAATAAGCTTTCATTAACTTGAAGAAAATAAGAAAGCATGATTTTTTTTTTAAAGTGCTACATACAGGTTCAGAGTTCAATGTAGAGTTAAATTTTTTGCCTCTTTTTTTCCTTTTCAGGGTTATTATATTACGCAGGACATGGTTATGAAAACTTTGGGAACAGCTTCATGGTCCCTGTTGATGCTCCAAATCCATATAGGTCTGAAAATTGCCTGTGTGTACAAAATATACTGAAATTGATGCAAGAAAAAGAAACTGGACTCAATGTCTTCTTGTTGGATATGTGTAGGAAAAGGTAAACTAGTTTTTGTTAAATGAAACTCGTTTGAGTTAGTTAAAGATCAACCGTGGCAAATTAAATCTAAGGCAGACCTATAAATGTTAAGAACCACCTAAGTTTGTGAATTTAGATTATAGATAAAGGTGATTAAGCAGAACGCTAGGGGAAAATATATTTTCTCTGTGTGGATTTAATTATTTTAACTCTTTTCCTATTTGCTGTAGAACAGAAGTAAAGAACTGAAGGGCCTGGGCATTTGCTTATGCTACAAAAGATACAGCTCTTCAGAAAGCCTGTAGTTGTCTCTAATAATCACTGTGGCTTTCTTTTAGAATGTCACAAAAATGGCGCCCATGGTATTGGGCCTCCGGCCGTGCGAATCGGTCCTAGTCTTGTAGATAGTGAAAGTTTAGCAAGACCACATCCCTTTGGGCTGCCCCTGTGCTGCCGAGGAATGGAACTAATGAGTATTCCTCGCAGATTTACAATTTTTCACTTGCTCAGCATTTACCAACCAAAATCCAATGCCAGAGTTCACATAACTCCAGTTTTAAAGCTAACAAGAAAAGATGTGACTGTCTGCTGTCACAACAGTGTAGGCACCCCGGTTTATTTTTGGTAAATATGTAGCTGATTTGATAAAAGAATTTTGAATCTGTAATTTTAAGTCATATATAGTAGTGTTATATTTTTACTGTACTGATGCTCTTTTAAAAATGCCGTTTAACTTTTCGTATTTGTTTCTGTCCTTCTCCTCTCCTACTTTTTAAATAGAAATGACTACGATGACACCATTCCAATCTTGGACGCTCTAAAAGTCACCGCCAACATCGTGTTCGGATATGCCACGTAAGAAAAGTTTATGGTCAAGATTCCTTTATCCTTGGTTCCTTGTTTTGTAGATCAGAAGCCTAGAAAAGACCCGTAGACATGTAGTCATAAATTTTGCCTCCTTGATATTCTTGAGAGCCAACTTTAAATAATTGGCTCTAGCACTGACTTCTTATCTTGGCATCAGTGCATAAGGATGAACTCTTCGGGATGTCTTGCAAGAGGCGGGGAAGCCCGGGGCTCGTAGGTGTTCGTGGAAGCCCCGTATGGCAAGTGTCTGCTCTTTTACAGCTTTTTCTTTTTGCTGCTGTTAGGTGTCAAGGAGCAGAAGCTTTTGAAATCCAGCATTCTGGACTGGCAAATGGAATCTTCATGAAATTTTTAAAGGATAGATTATTGGAAGACAAGAAAATTACTGTGTTACTGGATGAAGTTGCAGAAGGTAAAATAAAAAATAAAGAGAGAGCTACTCGGGTTCTCTGGTAATTATTTTACTCCTACTGTTCCTGTGCAGGTTTGGAATTAGTATTTATTTTATAAAACGATATTTTTACATAATGTTCAGCAACAAGTCTCCTATTTAATTCCTTCCTTCTCTCTGGACTCAGCTGCATGCCATCTGTGAAGCATTCCTTGAATTTACAAGGCTGACTCCACACAAGATGTGAAATAAATGAAATTTAATCCTCAGAGCTCTTTACCTTCTTCCTATGCCGAGTGGGTTTTTTTTTTTTCATTCTTTCATTGGACTAAGAGTTCAGTTTATTTTTTCAATTACAGTTGACATCCAACATTATTTTATATTAGTTTCAAGTGCACAAAACACTGGTCACACATCCACACAACCCACGAAATGATCCCCCCCAGTTAGTCTAGTACCCGCCTGGCACTATACATAGTTATTACAACATTATTGACTATTTTCCCTGTGCTGTACTTCACATCCCCATGACTGTTTTGTAACTACCAGTCTGTACTTCTTAATCCCTTCATCTTCTTCACCCAGCCCTACAGCCCTCCTCCCATCTGGCCACCCTCAGTTTGTTCTCTGTATCTACGCGTCTGTTTCTGTTTTGTTTGTTTGTTTTGTTCTTTAGATTCCATTTGTAAGTAAGACCATGTGGTGTTTGTCTTTCTCTGACTTTTTCCCTTAGCATAACACCCTCTAGGTCCATCCGTGTCACCACAAATGGTAAGATTTCATTCTTCCATGGCTGAGTAACATTCCATTGTATACATGTACCACATCTTTATCCAGTCGTCTGTTGATGGGCACTTAGGTTGCTTCCATATCTTGGCTATTGTAAGTAACACTGCGCTGAACGTAGGGGTGCATACATCATTTTGACTTAGCGTTTTAGATTTCTTTGGGTAAATACCCAGAAGTGGAATTGCTGGGTCATAAGGTTCTATTTTTAATTTTTTGAGGAACTTTCATATTGTTTTCCATAGCGGCTGCTGAACTTAGTGGTTTTAAATTTTTGCTTTAAGGACATGAGCCTAGAGTTTTAACACTATGTCTTTCATTCCTTTGTCTGCCTGGTGTGGTGCATGCTGGTGGCAGGTACTGAATAAGTACATATTACATGAGTAGATCAACGTGCATTTTTTGAAATACATTTTTATAAGCTATACCAAAAAGAAGGAAATTCTTTTGCAAATTAAACTCACTAGAAAATGGAGTTTTGTAGATATTCCGAAGATGGCAGTTTTGAGTGAGGCACCTGAGTGTTTCGCAAACAGCTTTTAGTACATTTGTGTATTTTCCTGGTCTTTTAGTGTAGATTGTTCAGCTGAGTCACTGAACCACTTTCCCATTTCACAGACGGCTGGGGCTTGGACCAGAGAAGTTCTGCATTTATCCGTTTTACCTATGGGGCTGCTGTTTAAGCTCTTGTTTAAAGAAAAGTTTCTGCTGCTTAAAAGAAAAAAACCTTTGGAGTATGTCAGTTATTTTCAAACTGAAATCTATGAAAGTGCTTCAGAGACTCTAAAATGTTTTATATTTCTTATTTTAAACTATAATTTAACTATTTTAAAATTCAATAAAAAGCACCAGTTCACCTTTATATGATATATACCAAGCATGCATAAGGCATAACATTTGTGTTAAGTTCAAAACCTAAAACTTTGGCCATACTATTTTTCAATATCTACACGTGAGTAAAAATTAAAATGAGCCTGAGAATGTACACAGCACACTGGATAATGGTTTACTTTGAAGTCTATGGTAAAGACAGTATAATTTAATTTTCTCATGGATGTGTAGTCATATGTTAATAAATGGATGTGTTTCTCAACAGAGCATAGACATGTTACCGTGCCTGCCCATCCAATGAAGAAATACATTGTCAACTCTTTGCCAAATTCAAGGCTTAGAATATTAATGATTCATTATTAGAATTATAGAAGCGAAAAGCGAGAAACGGGCTTTAGAAGTGAGCTGGTTCAGTACTTTTATCTGTTTGCTCACTGCCATATCCCTAGCACTTTGAACCATGTCTGGCACGTAGTAAGTAGGTGCTTAGTAAATATTTGTTGAGTGACTTAAGTGATATTGAGACTCTGACCTGTATTGGAGGGACAGCTCTTGGCCAAAATATTTAAGACATAATGAAAGAATTCTGGTCTTAAAACGAGTACTTACGTCTTATCTTTTAGATATGGGCAAATGTCATCTTACCAAAGGCAAACAGGCTCTGGAGATCCGAAGTAGCTTGTCTGAGAAGAGAGCCCTCACGGATCCCATACAAGGCACGGCGTACTCCGCTGAGTCCCTGGTGCGCAATCTCCAGTGGGCCAAGGCGCACGGTACGGTGAAGTAGCGTTTTGTGAGGTTTTCCTACGATACGACGGGTTTTTTTCCTCTGGAATGTACAACTTTCCTCCCGAGTTTGCAGTGAAAATATGTTAGCCTCGTGGGCAAAACCGAGACTGAACAAATGTTTCCATTATTTGATTTATTTGATGTTGGAAATATTAAATTATTTCACTCCTTCTCTTCACTTTGGTAAAATGTAAAGTATGATCATTTTAAAATAATTTTCAGTTTGTCCTTTAGATTCTCCTGCACTGTGAGCTGTTGAGGTGTTCTCATCCCGCCTCTACCACTTGACAAGCGTGTTATCTGTAAAATGGGGAGGCGTGATAGTACGTACTTGTCGGGTTGTTGATACCGAAGGAGATCACAAGGGCAAGAGAAAAGCTCCTAAATATTACGGAGCATTCTGTCTGGGACACATGAATCAGCGGGTTGGTGATGTAAAAAAAGTGAGGTGGAATTGGTGTCTGTAACTTAATTACCTTTGGTAAATCTGTGTGATTTAGTGTAAAAGTAAGTTTAAATCGTTGACTGAAATAAAGATTTTGGGTTTTCTGAGTCGCAGGTATCTCTGCGTGAACCCCTTACAGAGGACTGAAGGTCACTGTGTTTGTGGAGCTCCTACATAAGATCTTTTCATAAGATGAAAAGATATTTTTGGTAAATTAACATATCAAAGCACATTAAAATATAAAATGCCATAAATATATTATCTTCACATTCCAGATAATTGAATATGTAATCGAAATCGATTATTTTCCTTTAAAAAAGCTATAAACAGCAATAACAAAATTACAGTGCTGAAGAGCAACAGTAAACAAAACCTTTTATAAAATGAAACTAAAAGGCCAGATAGGGTCTACAGCCACCACCTGAACAAGCCGATCCCGTCTGATCTAAGCTAAGCAGGGTCGGGCCTGGTTAGTACTTGGATAGGAGACCACTAGGAAGACCAGGTGCTGTAGGCATAAAAAATACAGGATTGTAAGCTGACAAGGTCCTTGCAATCTGTGAGATCAACCAAGGGTTGTCTCACCTAAAAAAAGTAAATAAAAGGCCAGTTAGAAAGTATTTGTAACAAATTTGATAAGTAGATCATTTTTTATAATAAAGAGTTCATGCAAAATAAAAAATGAAACATTAAGACCCCTCTCAATTAATAATCAAAGGCTACAATTTCAACAATACACACAGTTAAGAATATATGAATAATTAAGAAACAAATATAGAAAATGGCAAACTAAAATAGTAATTATAAACTATGATGGCATATTTATTTTTTAATCCCATCAAACAGGTAGACTTTTTGAAAATTAATATTACTTTGTGGAAATGTAAAGGTGAAAACAGTATGTTTATAGTCTGTATAAACGGGAAACTGTTGCAATCATGAGGAACCATCAAATAGCTATATCTAACGATCCTAAAGCATTGAGTGCATGTAAGAACTATTGACTGTGATAGAAAAATAAACCCAAACGTATTATATTCAACACTAGAAGAATTGTTAGGTAACAAACCTTCGAGTAATATTATACTTTATTAAAAACTATTTTCATGAAGATTGCAGCAACAGGAAAAATAGATCTACAATTATATGTAGATTATTGGTCACTACTGTAAAAATTATACATGTGTAGGGGTAAGATCCATAAGAAAACAGTAAATGAAAGATTTTTATTGCTTGACCAGCAGAATATTGGGCTGTTTTTCCCCTTTTTTCAGTTCTGTTTGTGAATCTTTAGACCGTATTCGTTATATAACATTTTTAAGCAAAAGGAAAAGCTCTACCTGTATTTTGCCCCATAAACAATATTTGCTTGCTGCTTATCATCAGAAAACTTACCACTCTTTAAATAATTATTTATAAATTGTTCTTACTGTTCTTTTTCAGAACTTCCAGAAAGTATGTGTCTTAAATTTCAATGTGGTGTCAAGATTCAATTAGGATTTGCAGCTGAGTTTTCCAACGTTATGATAATCTATACAAGTATAGTCCACAAACCACCTGATATAATAATGTGCGATGCCTATGTCACTGATTTTCCTCTTGTAAGTCCCTCCTTTTTCCTTTTACTTAAAATATAATAATATGTCCTCACTTATTAAAGACTAAGTTTTGGAAAACTTAAAGCCAATGGTGATACAAAAGAAATATGTATACCTATATATAACATATGTAAATACTTATTTGTATTTTAGTAACCATGGTCATATTAATTTAAAAACTAATTGCCAACATACCTTAAATTTTTAGAAATATCTTCAGTTCACCCTGGAAAGGAGGCTTTAATTTCCTGTACTCTAAATAAGACGTCAAATGTGAAGGAATAAAATGTGCTCTACATATGTCAAGAGTAATTTCCCCTTAAAAACTGTTTTCAATATGAGTTACTACAATAGTATAAGCCTTTTTTTGTCAAGTCATGGTAGTATGTTGGAAGAATAGAAGCCTAGTACTGTTCTTCCCAAACATTTAGATGTGATTTGTTTCACGTTGGCCTAAAGAAGCCAATAAACAGTACTTCTCTTTCCTACATAGGTATAGTATCTGGAGAAGTAAGCAAGGAGCAAGACAGGCAAATCTAAACATCACCTTTGCTACTGGTACAGGCTTCCTGGAGGGCAGAGCTTAGTGTGAGAGCAAACGGTCCAGCACTGAACCCCAGAATTAGACAAGTCTGTCCCCCAGTCATGGCAACACTCCCTGGACCAGCACAGGCCTCCCTGGACCAGCACAGGCCTCCCTGGACCAGCACAGGCCTCCCTGGACGTTGGGCAGGGCAGAGCCTGAGGACTTCTCTCTGGAGGAGCAGAGCAGACCTGCTGCTCTTGGCCAGGGCTTGGCTTAAAAGAAGAAAAAGGAAGGGCTGCCTTTGGCATGTCCTCTTTTTCTTCTTAGATATCCGAATCATGTAAGTCCCTCTGCACCTTCCCAAAAATGATGAATAAGGAAGGAGAGTCCAACGCAAATGGGCTCCAACTTAAAAGGAATCTTGAGGTTGAGAAGTGTCTCTAGGGATAGTTCGAAAGTAACTGTCCTTTCAGAGCTAACTTTCTAAATGTATTAGCGGAGCGTTTAAAATTCCTGTTATTACTCTGCAATGTCGTTGTCATTGTTTCTTTAGTCCTGGGTAAATGAATACCTATGCAGGCCGGAATTCATGAGCAGGCAAGACCTGTTAAGATGGTTTTGTTGTCGTAGACATTGTTGTGACTTTCATTGATTTCATTAATAACTTTTATTGATTTTCACAGGACCTAGATATTGATCCAAAAGATGCAAATAAAGGGACGCCTGAAGAGACGGGGAGTTATTTAGTATCAAAGGACCTTCCCAAGCATTGCCTCTACACCAGACTCAGTTCACTGCAAAAGTTAAAGGTTCTTCCCTTTCCTATTCATTTCCTATTCAAACCAATGGAAAACTGTGTGAAAGCGAAAACTCATTTCGTCGGGTGAACCTTATGTTATGTGCTGCTTCATTGAGTATGAAATCGAAGTACAGATAAATGACCTACAAGGAGTCTAGCAGAGACCCTTTTCCTATCATATTATGTTTCTGATGATGCCTGAGGGTGTTTGCGTGAGAGTATTTGTGATTACCCTCCATGCTGTTGAAAAGTCAGAGACGTGGAGCGTAGTCTGCTTTTAAATACCTTCAGCATTTTCAGATAATCATTTCCTAGTCCTGTGACTTTCTACAAAACAAAAGGCAAATTGGAATCGGAATTTATTCGTATCTTTTTTCATTTCTCGTTGACTTACAAATCTGAAGATACCGCTATCTGGTTGAACTTTCTAATAAAAGCACCATCTCGCCCAATCTGAGGTTTTTAATTTATGTATAGCTGCATGACCATGAATGTATGAGCCAAAACTTGAGGAATGAAATGGGCACCACTGCCAGTTACACAAGGACGACAGACGTGGGCCCATTGTCACCCCGTTCGTGGCTAATCCACTTACAGTCTTCTGTCTTGAGATGCGGCCCGTGATCTGAGTCAGTTGCGCTTTCCCACCTTTGCATGTGGGTTATTATTTCATAATAGTTTCAAAACAGCTCATCTTTTTGAGCTAGATGTAAAGCTAGATTATTGTTTCATTAAAGGCTCTTTCCCCAGCCCCACTGCTTGGAAAATACCTTTTCACTGTTTGTCAGGAATACATGTAAGATCTCTGTAATCGTGACTACTCTCAGTAATGAGAACAGGAATTATACTAATTCACAGTATTGAATGAGGGGGAGGAAGATGATTTAGCCCACCTTTCTGAGCGTAGGGAAGGCATGAAGGATGCCTTGAGGATTTGGAACCTGGGAAGGAGGAACGAGAGTGGAATTTCGTCGTTGGTAGTTTTGTTTTTGGTCTTTCCTGTACCCGCGTGGTATTTTGAGACTCAGACGCCAATGACAAAGCCTTCTTGTCCTTTCCAGGAACACCTGGTCTTCACGGTGTGTCTGTCGTACCAGTACTCGGGACTGGAGGATACCATAGAGGAGAAGCAGGAAGTGAACGTCGGGAAACCTCTCATCGCTAAACTAGACATCCATCGAGGCCTGGGAAGGAAGACTTGCTTTCAGACGTGTCTCATGTGCAACGGCCCTTACCAGAGCTCTGCCCCCACCTCCGCGGCGGGAGCCGGGCATTACCACTCCTCTCCGGACTCCTTCCTGGGCGTTTACCATTCCCACCTGGGCAATTCAAGCAACGTCATGCCGCCGGACAGCTGTCGCTGCAGCCGGACAGCGGACACGCGCCTCTCAAGTCACCACACGCACCACTGCTCGTGCCCGTTCGGCAGAAGTAACGTGCCCGTGGAGACGACCGAGGAGCTTCCGTTCAGCTTCTCTGACGGGCTCAGAATCTCTGAAAAGTGACCCCCTCGTCGCTGGAAAGTTACCGTAATGACGAGTGCCTCGGAAACGACAGTTCTTCTGTGAAGCGAGAGCTTGTGAACGAGGGAGTATGTGTGTTGAGAGGGAGAGAAGTGGTACCAGCTGGTTTGTGGCTAGCTCGGGACTTGAGAGTTAAATCACAGCATTCCTCTTCTTTCTCTTTGAAGATTTTGCAAATTGACTGCTTTGTTCCGTAGAAGTACCATATGGATGTGTATATGTTTATTTGTATATAACAAAAAAAAAAATATTTTCATTTTGACCATCCCGAAGTAAGAACAGTGGGAATGGTGTTATTGTAGAATAAGTCACTGTAATTTTAGAATCAGGAAAAGAGCCTTGGTGATCATCGGCCACCGTGATTACATCAGCAGAAGACACAGATCGAGGTATCTTGTGTGAGGTAGACCAGCCCTGGACCTTCAGATTTCCATTCCAGCCTTCACTCCACTACACGCCACATTCCTGACTGGGTCTGAGACAGGTAGTATTTTCTTAGACAGATTTAAAGATAGATAAGTAACTATGCATATCTGTATATAACCTAGAAATGTACAAACTAGTCTGCAGTTATAGAACTTTGATACAAATGTCAGTTAAGAGGTGTGTATAAATCTTATGTAAAGCAAGCTGAAATTTCTTGTTCTAAGGTCATGAAAGCACATGAGAGGTGACAAAATGCCCATCTATGTCGAGGCTAGAGAGCAGGATAATTTTGCTCCTGGATCATCTTGGTAGCTGCCCATCTGAATCTTACAAACATTGGGCATGTCATCCTTGATGACATATATTTTACTGAATTTTACTGGCTTTAGAGATAGTCTTACCACCTAGGTTCTACCCAAAAGCAATTAAAAAGGCAGCTGTCAATAACAAAGAAAAAAAAATAGAATTCATAATTTGAAAACATCCCACACAGAAAACTCCAAGCCCAGACAGCTTCACTGTTGTATTACACCAAACATTTAAAGAATTAACATTGATTCTGTACAAACTCCCCTAAAACTAGAAGGAGAGAACACTGTCCAACTCATCTCGTAAGGCTGATATTACCCTGATACAAGCCAGACAAAAACCACAAGAAAACTACAAACCAAGATCCATTATGAATATAGATAGAAAAATCAACAGAATACCAGCAAACTGAATCTAGCAACATAAAAAAAGGATTATACACCATGGCCAAGTGAATGCAAGGTTGGTTTAACATCCAAAAATCAATGTAATACACAAATATTTACCATTATACACAGTAGTTATTATCTGCACAGTCACCAGTAACATGAATTGGTGAATGTAGAGCCATAGCTCCTAGAGAAAAAGTGTGTGTGTGCGTGTGTGTCTGTGTGTATTTACACACACGCCAAATAGATTATAATCTTAAATTCCTAAGAACAATTTATCTCTGGTCTATTCTGTTTATTTTACAAAAGAGGAAAATATGGTTCAGAAGTATTAAGTGACTTGCCTGAGGCCACACCACTACAGGTGCCAGAGTTGGGAGTCAGACCTGTCCAGCTGCCCCAGAGCCAGAGCTTCGTGCACTACACTGCCCTGTGCCCTGCCTCCTCCGTCCTCTGGTCATTTCTGCAAAAGGATGGAAACAAGAAGTCAGCGTATGGCCTTGTTCAGCCTCGTCTGAGACTGTGCACATCAGGAAACTCAGAATCTTCACCAGTCTGCACATGTCGCGAATGATCACGAAAGTGGTCTGAGCATTGATTTTAGGAGTACAGATAAACTGGTAAATTCACAAATTCAGAATCGTGAATCAGAATCAACTATACCATGTTCATAAAGGATAAATTACCACATGACTGTCTAAATAGATGTAGAAAATGCATCTGATAAAGTTTAGCATCCTTTCATGATAAAAAAAAAAAGGAATAAAAGGGCATTTCCTCAACATGATAAAGGGTGTCTACGAAAAACCCACCCTAACATCCTACTTCATGACAGACTGAATGCTTAGTTCTTTCTTACTAAGATCAGGGGAAGATAAAGATGTTCACTCTCTTCTATTTAACATTGTATTTGAGGTTCTAGCCATGACAGTTAAGCAAAAGAAAGAAAAGACAAGCGTACTGAAAAAAAGTAAAACTCTATTCCTAGATGACAGGTCTTGTTATATAGAAAATCCTAAGGAATTCATTTAAAAACACATGAGTTCAACAGGTTACAGGCTAGATACAAGATCAATATGCAAAAATCAGTTTTGTTTATATGAACATTCTGAAGTTGAGGTTTTTAAAAATTGTATTGACAATAGCATCAAGATGAATAAAACTACAAAACATATTTGAAAGAAATCAAGGAAGACCTAAATAAACGGACAGACATCTTTGATCATGGATTAGAAAACTTAACATTATTTAAGGTGGCAATGTTCTCTCGAATTGGTCTACAGATTCAATGCAATTCCCATCAAAATCACAGCTGGCTTTTTTGCAGAAATTAACAAGCTGATAAAATTTATACAAAAATGCAAGAGACCAACAACAGCCAAAACAATCTTGAAAAAGAACACAAAGTTGAAAGACTCGACCAATTTCAAAACTTACTACAAAGCTACAGTGGTCCTGGCATAAAGACATATAGATCAAGGGAATATAAAATAGAGTTCAGAAATAAACCTATACATTTATGATTAATTTTTTGGACAAGGATACCAATACTATACATTAGAGAGAATAATCTCTTCAACAAGTAGTCCTAGAACAACAGGATAGTTATATGCTAAAAGGGCCCTAGCTTATACCAAATAAAAATTTTAATTCAAAATGGATCACACCCCTAAATACAAGAGCTAAAACTGTAAAACTCTTATAAGAAAACAAAAGTAAATCTTGTGACCTTGGGCTGAGCAATGGTTTCTTAGATGCAACACTAAGAGAACAAGCAGTAAAGGAAAAAAAAAAAATCATTGGACTTCTTCAGAATGAGCTTTTGTGCTTGAGAGGATACCAGCAAGAAAGTGAAAACCCACACAATAGGAGCAAATTTCCCAAAATCAGACCTGGTAAGGGACTTGTATCCATAATAAATAAAGAACTCATAACTAAATAAGAAGAGATGTATATATGCTCATGCTCAATTATAGTGACTGTAGATCAGTAACCAAGGAACTGTCTGTGGCGATAGAAACATTCCATGTCCACACTCCCCAGTGCGATAGCCACTAACACCGTGTGGTAAGTGAGCAACTGAAATACAGCGAGTGTGAGGAACTGCATTTTTAAATTTGGGTTTGAAATACCACATGTAGCTGGTGGCTTCCATAGCTGACTGCAGCTGCAGAGAATGGAGTTAGAAGGTAGAGCAAAGGGACTTCACCTTTCGCTGTACACCGTTCTGTATATTTGAATTTTTTAACTGAGCATGTATTATATTTATAGTTTTTAAATAATGAAAAGGATGGTACAGTTCTTGTCTTTTCTATCATCCGTGCTTTTATTTTACTTGACTCTCTTAAACCAATTGCTTTGTAATATTAGCATAAGATTTCTATACATCTATGGAATTCAGGAAAAGTAAGCTTTCGAGACCAATTATGAGGAGTTGATTAGGATACTAAAGGCTCGCTCACATCCAAAGCTAAGATTTGATTCTGGGGAAGGGGGTATTCTCTGGAATGTAAAAATTACAAATTATGTGTTTTATAATAAAAATCAAATCTCAATACATGAGATCTTTTGACTATAAAACATCGTACAGAGGTGAACAGGTCAAAAATAGGGAGGCACCATACTGAGGAAAGTCGAGCATACTGACTTGGAAAGGTGCATTTAGACCTCTCCTTTTTCCTCTTTTTCCAATGGTTATTACTTTCCAAGTCTCTGACTGGCACATGAAGTAACAACGAGGTGGTCTCTTCACTGATCGCAATTTTTCGCCTCATCAAACTCAAGAAAATCAATTGGCCACAGGTTGGATAATTGATGTACTGAGTGATTAGCGCAAGTTTCAATCAGGATGAGATCTGATTTTTTTAATATACTTTTAAGGTATATTTTAACAAAAGGCCTAATAAATTTTGTTGTTTCCTGTTATTTGAACTGTCCCTGGTATTTACATACTGTCATTGCTTTTAACTGTCAACTGATGCCAATACTCAGAATTTACACATTTCTTTTGTGCATTTCAACCTGTTTATCTAGTTTGACATTGTGTTATCCAGACCTAAAAAAACACATTTTTAATACTCGCCCTTGAATTATGTGACGTTTCTCATAATACTCAAATATTAGCGAAGAAAAATATGCCCAGAACATGAGAATGTTTACATAAAGGTATGTAAATTTTTTCCAGTTTGACAACATTAAAAATATGTCACCATCCAACACAAAGTTTGTCTTTCCTGAGGAGAAGGAAAGTGTGACTTAATGACAGTGTGACTTGAAGCACGTTATTTAACTTGTCTGGGTTTCTGTTCCTTGCCTGAAAAATGGGGGTGATGATATGACATCAGGAACGAACAACACTTTCCAGGGCCGGTAGGACTAAAGACGGGAATTCCTGAGAAGTGCTGGCGTTTGGAAAATGTTCCTCAAACCTGGCATTTTGTCGAACCATGCCAGTATCCACTCTCAACTTTGTATAGAACGGTCATTCGCAGATTATGAAGTTTTGGTGTTTTCTCCCAAGACCGATCCCTTGTATCACATAGTCTACGGATCTCTGTCCCCTGCGCTGCCAGACCCAGGTGCAGACATTGCCATCCGACCTCAGTGTCCTCTAGTCTGTTTCTCATCAAGTGGCTTTGTCTCCTGTGCCAGTTTCCTGTTCTGACAGTTGACCTCATACCCTCATACCCACAAGTGTGACCACGTACCTGTGACTTTCGATCTGTGCAGAGTAGCTCCTCTCTGAAAGGGTGGGAGTGGGGCTCCCCACCTTGGTTTCCTGTAGAATAACTCTGCTTGTGTGTTTACATATTCCCCTTCCAAGTTAGCTTGGGTTTGCATAAGTTTGCATAGCATTGGTTTCTCAGCCCAAAGCCGTGGATCCTGTCTCCTCTTGCTAGACGTCACCATTACTTGGGATTCTCCCCTCCTGCACACAGCTCTTCCCCAGACCAGTTGGGTGGCTTTGGGCAACCACAATGCTGAGAAAGACGGGGAAGAAAAAATACCCCGTCTGAGCTGTGAGGGCTTCGGGCCTCCCCGTTAAAGTGACGGTTCAGTACGCCAGTCCGCTTGAGCTACTGATGACAAATAAAGGCCATATGAGCAGGTAATGACCAGTTTGGCAAACAATACAAAACTTAGCCCTCAGATCTCCGCGGGCCCCAGTCCTGGTCACCTGGAAATGGCTTGCTGTTAATAATTCTAGCCTGCACCCAGAGAGGAGGGGTCAGCCAGTGAGAAACTCTAAGGCCCTGATCAGGGGAGGGACGGGCAAAGAACCTGCATGGAGACCTGGGGGTTTCTAGGTAGCCCCTTCAGGACCGCTGGCTGGTCCACTGCCCCCCCCCGCCCCTGCATTCTGGGTCAGGCCTTGCCTTGGGTCTTCCCTCTGCTTGAGTTCTGGAATGCCATGAGCTATGATTGCCAGCAGAGGCAGCACAGGCTTGAATTTGTCTTCTGCTCTCAGGTCTAGGGAGTCCTTTGGCACCTTTCCAATCTGTGGGAAGAATCCACCAAGGAGGCAATTTTATGTTTTTACTACCTAGAGCTTCCACACACACTCAGGGCCTCCCCATCAAACCCGTGGCAAGGAAGGCCAGGAGAGCCTAAAGAATGCATGAGGAAAGGCTTGCCGGGCAGTGGCGGCTGGCAGCCCGGCTCGGCCAAGCCACGAACCAGCAGGTGCTAGTGGTCATTGCTCTCCCCTCCCCTGTCCTCCTCCCCCGCCGCCCCGCCCCCCCCACCCCTGGTGCTGAAAAGCAGAGAGAAACAGCGAGAAGCACCACTCTGGGTGTTGGCCACATGCCTCCAGCCCTCCTCTGGGGGAGGCTCCTGCCTCCTGCCCACCACGGGTCCCTCTCAGGAGGGGTCAGGGCACAGGAGCTAAAGAAGCCACAGTTCCAGCCGACCTCAAAACCTGCACACCAGCAAGGACAGACAGAAGGACTGCGGAAGTCTCTTGATGTGACCGTGCGTGGACTTGAGCCTTAGAATGGCGTGTCAGTCATGACTGAAGGACTTAAACCCCTCCAACTCTTTTTAATTTTAAAAATTTTTTTTGGTAATGATTGTATTTTTTTAATTTTTTTTAAATTGTGGTAAAATATACATAAGGTAGAAGGTATACCCAGCCAGTTGAAGTGTACTTCATAATGTTAAGTTTATAAACATTGTTCTCATTCTAGATTTTTATTGGGATTTCTCACGGACAGAACTGGAGGCAGAGAGGGATACAGTGAACTTCCAGGAAAAGGTAGAGACCTGGAGAATGCTTTCGCTGAGAAGAGCGTGGAAGGAATTCCAAGGTGGGCACGTTTTTCAGGCCATTGTGCACCTCTCTGGGACACCCCTGTCATGGGGGGGGGGTATGTCCTGTACATTTACATACGATAAATGCTATGTCAGGTGCACTGTGCAAGTCAACACACCGTAATTCTAATGAACCCCTCCTTTCTTTGGCTTCCTGGGTGTCTGACCTTGCCTCTCAACCTGCACCCATTGTCACTGGGAGGGGATGTGGGGAGGAACCCAACAGCTACCTAACTGGTGACAACCCACATCTATTTCTCATCACCTCACTACACTCACAGAACAGAACAGAACAGAACGGTACAGCCTTTAGGGCCGGCGGTTGGTTTATTTGTGGCCGATTTGTGTATCAAGGCACAAATTATCCGTTACTGATTTTTGATCATTGAGTCCTGCTTTCATTTGTATGTACAAATGGGTGATATTGGAATGTACTTCAGATAACGAAGTGATTCAATAGATGCTGAGTACCAAAAACAAACAAAAACAAAAACAAAACAAATAAAAACAAAACCACAGAAACTAGTGCGGGAGGAGCGGGCAGCGCCTGCTGCCTGGGGGGCCGTGTCTGCACCTGCTCCTCCCGTGTTTGTGTGGTGTGTGTCCCAGCGAGTCACCAGTGCAGCTCACAACGCCGGCCGCACTAGGTGGTCTGGGAAGTTTTGCAGTCCCTTTTGCCGATTAGCAGTGAGTGCAGGTATTGTTCCCTCTCCCCCAAGCTTCGCCAGCCATCCTTAAAAGAAGCGTGTGCCCGCCCTCCCCCACGCGCTTCCCCGTCCCCTCCGAGGCCCGTGCCAGGAAGTGCCCCCGCGAGGCAGCTCAGCCCAAGACTCGTCAGTTAAAACGAACGTGCCTGGCTTTTTCAGCGTGGGGCCTGGTTTTGCAGAGAGACGAGGATATGAATTCTGTGTCTGGGGTGCCCATTCTCCTCCATCCTGTTGGACCGACTTAGATGTCCATTTCGATTCCTTGAAACCAGGGTTTCTCAGGCGTGACACAACTGAACTTGGGGAGCCAGCTATTCTTCATCTGCTGGGCGCTGTGCGGTGAACTGGGTATTTTCGCAGCAGGAATATTTACTGGCCTGGCCTACTAGGTGGCAGTAGCACCACTCAAAACTGAGACGCCGTTGTGACACCTAAAAATGTCTCCGGACGTTGCCAAATGCCCTGTGGGGGTAATATTGCCCCCAGTTGAGAATTGCTGGTCTGGTGGTCAGAAGCCAGGGGTGTCACAAACAACAACAACAACCAAACAAACAAACAAACAAACTACAACGCACAGGACAACCCCCACAACGAAGAAGAATTACGGGGCCCCAAATGTCAATAGGGCAGAGGTCAAGAGGCCCTGCCCTGTTTAGCCCAGCATTACTACTTACTTCTCTTTTGATTTTGGCACCCTGACAGACTCCTGTCTGATACGCCCCTCACTCAGATTGTTCTCCCGACACAATCAAAGGAGTGAAAGAACGCTATACAAAAGTAAGAGCTGTGAGGAGAGAAGGGATGTTATCCTAAACGTGGGGCCATCCAAAACGGTAGAGGTGGCACTAACCCCTTCAAAGAGAAAGCAGAGCAGGAAATCGGGGACCCAGGGGCAGTGGCCAACAAGGTGCTGAGGGCATGGCGGTCATTGCTGACCCAATGGGCCATGGTTTCTGTGGAGAATCTCCCAGGAGGAACTTCGAAGACACAATACCAGGAGAGAAGGGCAGTGATGAATCAGGTGTGCGCAGGGCCTGTGTGGGCGGCAGTTTGGGCTGGGGTACAGGGAGAGTCAGCGTACCCACGTGCTCAGGGACCAGATCATGTCCTAGAATCTACCACGAGATCTAACAACAGGATGGATCTGTGACCAGGACCATTTTGGAGGTTCTGGACGCCTCCTGGTTTTCTTTCTCTCTGGGGAAGGTGAGGCTCCCCACCTTTGAGTGGTGCTGATTTGGGGATCTCATCCGAGCTGGAAGGCATTCGGAACCAGCTTTCTCTGCCATGAACTCTCTTCAAATCTGGTTCTCTGAGCAGCAGAAAGGAAGGTTTACATTCGGTGCATGTGGTTCCTATCCGACTCTTCTCACTAAGTCAGAGCCAGGAACGGTCTCATCAGAGACAAGCAAAAAGAACTCAAGTGCTTCGGCTGTTATAAAATCCATTTTCCATTCTCCATGAATGCTGTGGCCAAGGCTAGCTCCTCAAGGGCATCTCTCTATCACCCAGCATAGCCGGACTCGAAAGGACTTTCTCTGCTTTCCAGAGAGGAAATTGGTGCTGCTCCGAGATCTCAACCCTCCTCGAGCTCAGGAGAGTCCCAGGAATGGTGGGGACACAAGGAGCCCAGCTCCCGTTCACACGTGGTAGAGCTCTGAATGGGCACTCATGTGTGAAATAGTCCATCGTCGTTGGACTTAGAGAAATTGATGTTATGGAAACGTTTCCATATTACAGAAGGTCCTCTTCACGACATCATTGTGTCTCTCTGCCATGATGTCCCAGTGGGGGAGGCGAAATAATGGCCCCCCAAGGCACCCACACCCTAATCCCCGAACCTGGGAAGGTTACCTTCCAGGGCAAAAGGGATTCTGCAGATACAATTGACAATCTCGAGGTGGGGAGGCTCTCCGGGATGGGAGGGGATTCTTTAAAGATGGAGGAAGGAGCAACAGGCCCAGGAGCACAGGCAGCCAGTAGAAGCTGAAAAAGTCCAGGAAATGAACTTTCCCCCTAAAGCCCCCGCCAGCCCACCTGATGTTCCTCTCAGCATTCCTGTCTGCATCTTCCCTCTTGAGATTCTCTTACACTCGTTTTAACCTGATTCCACCTATACTCAAATGCCGAGGTAGAAACGAAAGGATGATGTGAACCCTTCAACTTGTCCCCTGTTGGCCTGCTCCCTGACTAGTCCAGAATTATTTTTCAGAACTTTGTTCCTTCCCCAAACAAGGAGTCTCCCTAACCTAGAACTTACAGTGCAGAACCAGGTTGTTTACAAAGGAGTTTTACGCCCCAGACTTGGGGGGGGGGGGAGAGTATGTTAAAGAACTGCTTGTTCCTTGTCCTGGCTCTGATGCCATATTACTCAGATTGATGGTGAGCCAGATTCTCTTTTCCAGCCAGTCACTTCCAGGGGATTTTGTGAGGATTCACAAGTTCACTTTTAGAAAGAACTCCTTGAACGCCTGCGTGAATAAAAAGTCTCACAGCTGGAATGTCTAATGCCTTGTAATGAGTCCTTATAAAATCCCAACAGCACTTAGAAACGCGTGTTGCTCCCAGTCGTAGTTATGAGATGCTTTACCCACGGGCAGTTCCAGACACGTTACATACAGAGCCGCTATCCCCAAACACGTATGATGTGCCAGGTAGAGTCGCACTCATTACAGACAGGAGCTCGTTGACTCAGGGAGACAAAGATCACCTGTGACCTGGTATTCCTGGGTACCCGAGAGGCACACAAATGCCCACGCGTCACCAGCAGTGGGACGAGCACTTTGCCCAGGGTGGGGGCTCAGTAACGAGAGCGGATAGCATTTCTCTTCACTGGAGCAAAGTGAGATGAGCCAGTCCTGGAGAGACCAAGTTTGGGGCAGAGAAGCTGAAATCCATGATATCGATTATAGGCAATCTAGGGCTTCTCTCGCGGTTTACAGCGGAAACATGCACAGTGCGAGACAGGGGCTGGAATCAATCCCGAAGCCACGGCTCTTCTGCGCCGTTCTCGGCTCCTCAGTCCTGCTGCTCCTTCCCCACGTCGGCACCGTCCCGGTAGCAAGGCCCCGAGGACTCAGCATCTCTTTAGAAGCTGACCTCTGAGTATCATGCCACTGCGAACGTCGTCCAGCGCTTCTCAGAAGCCCACTGATGGTTTGGCTCATTTTCTCAGAAAAAGACAGGACGGAGAAGAGGGACTTTCAACTGCGGGAAAGCAGGGTAAATAAGTACAGAATAACCAACTCAGCTTGTGTTGGTTATTCTTCAGTTAAGATGGGGAGGGGGGGGGGTCTTTGTATGTAAACGGCCACCAGGTGGCACTGTTATTCTCTAAAAATGCTTCATGGGTGTGGGGGGGGGCCGGAGGGTGTGTGCATATTTTGGTGACCTGGGGGATGTTGTGCCTGTGGTGAGTGCATGGTGTGTGTGTGTGTTGGTGTGTGTGCGTGTGTCATGTGACATGTGTGCACGCGTGTGTTGGGGTGACAGACAACGTCCCTCGCACCCACCCACGACCACTCAGCCAGGCCGCGGAATGGAATCAAAGCAATCTCCCAAGACACCTTGGGAAGGGCAGCGAGGTCCTCTCTCCATCGTGACCCCACTCCCTCCATCACTTGCTTTCGTTAGCACACGTGCCCCCCCCCATTTCTCTGCAACCCCCAAACAGGGAGGCTTTATTGCTTTTCAGGAAGACGCCCCCATGGTTCTGACGATTTCCTGCCGGAAGCATGTTCTTTTGAAAAGAGAACTCTGGACGGAGAGGAGGCCTCAGGACGAGTCTTTCATGTCGGCTCTGGAGGCACGTTTCGCATGAGACCATCTGGATCTGGAGGCCACATGGCGCCGGGAACGGTCCCCTTTCCCTGAAGTCACTCCAGCCCGATGAGACCCACCTCCTCTGTCCTCGTGTGACATTCTCCTCAAAAGCCTCGACACTCCAGCCTTGCCCTGGACCCCGGGCGGTCCGGCCAGGACGGCCGCCCCGGACGCGAGAGCAAAAAACGTCACTATTCGTCGGCTTCGTTCTTTCTCCACCTGCATCGCAGGCACGAGGAGCCGTGCGGGGAAGGAGCGACCGCCAGCGCCGACACCGCGGACCGGTCCGCACAGGACAGACCTGCGGGGACGCGGGTTGGGCAGACCGTTTCCCACGCGAGCTCCGCGGTGCTGAGCGCTCGGCGTCCGGGTCCCCGCGGCCGCAGAGGGCCCAGCCCAGGGCGACAAGGTCAAAGGCCGTGTTACCGTCGTTCCTGTGCACCGAGCATGCGCTGAATGCTCAACACACGTGCATTGCCTTAATCCTCAGAACAACCCGATTTTGCAGAGGGTAAAAGTGAGGCCCACGGATGCTAAGTGTGTCGTGGGCCCTCTGAACCGTCTGGGGAAGGCCCTGCGGGCCCTTGTAAGAAAGACGCTGGCCTGGGGTCCACTTCCTCCCCGTGAGAAACGATCTGGGGTCTTTTTGTCTATGTGGAGTGGAGGCGTACATCTCAGGAGGGAGAAGATTTGGGTTTACGTCCTCTGTTTCAAGGGCCCCTGGGTACCCTCCTCTGAGCTGGAGATGCAGCCCACGAGGAAAAGGCACCTTGTGACACGGGTGACCGCGTCTCCTCCGCGTGACAGTGTCATGACATTTTCCAGGTCGAAACAGTGGTCCCTGAGGAAATGGCATTTGGGGAATGACGAAAAACAGCAAGTTATCCCTCCAGAAGACACTTATTTTCTTTATTAAGGACTCAATTTACCTAAGTCACGTTCGTGAAACACACTCACTCCTTGGGCTTGGTCGGGAAAAGCGGTCACGTTGACAGTGGCTGCGTTTGGAGATCCGGAAGCTCGCATCTTTAAGAACAAAACCATCTAAAAATGACGAGTGACGGAATCTTTCTGAAGGGTATGGCAAACCGAGTTCACAATGTTGGCTGCTGTCTTTAGGCCTGGGTGGCTTTATTATGCTGGCAGAAAACCAAGACGGCAAAGAGGATGGAGACTTTCGTTTGTTTTTGCAGTGTGTGTGTGTGTGTGTGTGTGCGCGCGCGCGCGTGTGTGTATGTGAGTGTTTGTGTATGTGAGTGTGTGCGTGTGAGTGTGTGTGTGTGTGTGAAGGAAATGAAAGATAAATGCAGAGAAAGAACGTGAGGAGAGATGGGCACAAAGCAGGAGAGGTGAGAGAGGTGGAGGGGGCGAGGGGGAAGGGGGAGGGGAAGGGGTGGGGGGAGGTGGGGGAGGGGGAAGGGCGAGCGGGGAGAGGGGGCCATAGCCAAAGGGGACATGAGCACAGTGGCCGGAGCAGGAAGAACTGCGAGTCCCTGCGGTCAAGGGGACTGTAGAGGGAGAAGACTTGGAGAAGCACCTCGAACAGAAACGCGACGAAGAACACCCAGTTGTTCGGACAGGGCCGCTCAGAAGATGCCAAGTGTGAGGACTCGGGGCTGAGGGCCAGGACCAGCCGCCAAGCGCCAAGCGGGGCTGTCAGGGCTGGTCTCCTCATCAAAGGGAAAGATCCCGTCCTCTTTCTAGCACCTCCTCCCCCGTGGGCCTGCACACAAGGAGCTCTCTCATGCCCACAGGCCCCTTTCTGGCCTTCTGCTCCCCGTGGGGACTGAGGATCTTAATGGCTCCCCTCCCTTCTGGAGCCCAGGGCTCCACGTGTCCACAGCAGCCACCAGCTCAGAGGAGGGATGGCCTCGGAAGGGCGGGCTCCTCCCTTCCTTCCCCACTGCTTCTCCCAGCTGAGGCCCCCTTCACAATGGAGCTGGGCCAGGCCCCGTTGCCGGGGGCCGGCAGCTGGCCCAGCCCCCTTCCCCACAGAAATAGCCAGAGGAGAGGACCAAAGGATTAAATTGCCCTAATCTCCAGGCTCAAAGGAGGCTGGGAGCCAGGCCAGCATGAGGTGGCAGCTCCCCATTGGCCCAGAGGAAGCAGAGGCCACTGGCGTCCTACCTCTCCCTTCTGCCCACCTGCACCTCCCTCTCCTCAACCACAAACCCCCCAAAAGGGAGACCACCAGTTTCGCTTCCCTAAGAGGGGAGGGGAGGGCGAAGCCAGCCCCTGGCTTAACCATTCTCATCTCTCCGGCTTGGCATCTAGAAGGAGCGGGCCGCTCCAGTGAGAGACGAGTTCTGTTTGGTTCCGGTTTATTGTAAGCGTTGCTGGAGGTGAGTCGATCACCTCCTACCTGCAGCCGCACACACACGTTAAGGTGTGCCACCGGTTCACCCTCTCCCCGGCCCAGGCTGCAGCATGGCATTTAAGGCTGTCCTTGAACAATCCTTTGGTTTGGGGGAGCTCGCTCCTAAACTACACATTCGGGCACACAGGTCACTTTAAAAAATACCCATCTGCAGGCCCCCAGTGAAGCCTGCAAGTTCAGACTCAATTATTATGGTTTGGGACTCAGGGAAAGGTATGTTTTGGACGCCGCGGTGATTTTCGTGGGTCCCTGTGTTGAGAACCACAGGCAAATGCTTCAGGGACGAGCTGGCCAAGGCCCGGGGGCTGGGGGATGTGAGGGGCTGGCCCAAGCGGACACTGGCCACACAGACAAGGGACAACAACACAGGTTTCTTGACTTGAGCAAAGTGTTCTTTCTGCCATATTCCTTTTTCTGCTTAAAAACATTTTTTGAAAGTAATATGTGTACTACTTAGGAAATTTATAAAATATAGAAAAGTATAAAGGAGACACTTAGATCATCCGTACACCGCAACAACCAGAGTTAGGCACTGTTGACATGCTGGGTTATCTTTTCATCTGTTTGCACGTACTTATTTTGCGAAAAGTTCAAACAGCATTTACCGCTTTTTGTCTTCTTTCTACCCCATTATAACTGGTGGGATGAGCCCCTTAGACGCTGCTGGGCAAAGTACGAATTGGCCATTTTTTTTTGCCAGGCTCTTTGGCAATGAGTATCAAGAATATTTTTAAAAGATCACCCTTCAGCTCACTAATTCTATTTCTAAGACTCTTGTCCTCAAAGAATGATCTGATGCATGTAAAAAAAAAAAAAGGATTTACAGAGACTTTCACTTTAGTGTTATTTATAATGGCCAAATTATCAACCTCATACATGTACAGAGCTTACAGGGATGGTTTCATCAATTGTGGTTATTCGCGAGATGGTGTATTCCGTGGTCACGTGTTCCAAAGAATGTGTACCAGCTGAAGTAATCTTTCTTTTTCACAGTCCCTCCACACCCTGAGACATTCATCCTCAAGAATGTCTTAGAGCAAGATCCTCCTCTGATTCTCCTGTAACTCCTTCTGGTGTTCCAGGGCCCCCATCTTTCCTACGCGGGCGGCTTGTAGCCTTTATTCTCAGGACCAATGTTTTGGCAGTTTATTCCCTTAATTATTATTTATTATGAACTACTTTTACCTGTTCTCTGGTATGTGTGTATTGTGAATGTGTATTGTGGGTGCAGGCGTGCATGTAGGTGTGAATGTGTGTGTGGGGGGGGGGGGTGGGTGAGAGGGAGAGAGAAAGCTCAGGATTATATAAATGGCTTGAGGGCAGGGCCACGATTTCTACATCTTCATTCTTTGTCAGCTCTGCAGTTTCAGCGTAGCGAAAGCTAAATTCATCTTCCTCGATTCTGTTCTATTTCCACAAATAACTTTTTGAATGCATAAGCGTACCTCTCTCCCCGAAGGGGCTTTCTTCCTGCATTACCAATTTCTTTAGTGGTGTCACCTAAACCATTCTCCTTTGGGACACCCAGATTCAAACGCTTGGGACCACTGGCCACAGAATCCTAACACGGGAGTTTTTTTAAGGTCTTGGCATGTGTCTCTCTCTGTCCCATTACGGACACCCCCATCACTTCCTTCCTAAACTCTATCTCTTGACGGAACCATCTGCTTGCAGCCTCTTGTCCCTTCAAACTATCCTGTATTCAGCCACTCGTTTAAGTTATTTTTGTCCTGTCACTTCTATTCAAAAGCCGTCAATGGCTACTTGTAAATGAAGTGCTAGCTTCTTATCCCAGCACATGAGTGCTTCCTTAATTCAATCCCAACCCATCCCTCCTCCCATTTGATGGCACACCGCTTCCTAATTCATATCCCCGATCCCTGCCAAATCCATGCATGTACCAGCCCCAAGACCCATGCTGTACTCTCGTGACTTCTCCACTTCCTAGCTATGTGATATTGGATAATTTGCTTAACATCTTCGATCTCTGCCTTTCATCTACAAAATGGGGAGAATACTAAGGGGAACTTCTTTACAGGATTGTGTGAGAATAAAGATGTATGAATGCAATAGCTGTCATTGATTTGCTCACAGTTTTGCATCAGGGGTGGAGTTTGACAGGTCAGCTCTTATTGGCTACACCTGGTATCCGCTGAGGCAGCTCAAGGGGGCTCGGGGCGGGGCGGGGAGGGGGGGTCTATTGCCAAGGTGGTTCCCACACATAGCTGGCAAGTCGATGCTATTGGCAGGTGCTCAGCTGGGGCTACAGTCCTGGGGCCTCGACTGTCCTCCATTCGAACTTCCCAGGTGCTTTCTTGGACTTCCTCACAGCCCCTGCCAGCTGGGATCTAAGAGAGAGGAAGTAGAAGTTGCCAGTCTTCTTCCGGCCTAGGCCTGGAACTAAGCGGCACGGCATAATTTCCACCCTACTCCATATTTGTCGAAGCAACCAGAGGCCAGCCGGGACTCAAGGAAGAGAAGAAACAGGCTCCGGCTGTCCCGGGGCACAAACACACGGGAGGAGAGACTTGATGGCACCCATTTCGCCAGACAAGTCACTAACGTAGGGTTTTCGCACAGCCCTATCTTGTCCAGTAGAGGAGGCGATGAATATTTCACATCTGCCGGTCTCTCAAGGCCTGTGACTTTCATCGGATCGCTGTCCTGAATCGCGAGTTGGCTTTTCCCCCCGCGCTGCGCTCAGTGTGTGACATCCTGGTGAACAGCTCAGTCTTCGAGGGCAAGTTCCCTAGCCACACTGTGCATCTCTGTATCCCTCCCACAGAGATTTACCCGTCGTAACCGCCATGAATATGCAGCACTCGATTTACTTTCCTCTGATGGCCCTCACTCGGGGCAGGGAACATAACAGTTGCTTTTACTGAATTTTTGTCCCGCGGGAGCCTCGCTGGGCTCCAGGAAAAAGCCAGAGAAACAGCCCCTTTGTTCTCCAGCTCTGCCCAGAGCTGGGCCCGGAGCCCTGGGAGGGGGGAGCTCAGTGAGGAGCTGCAGACGGAGGGAGGGCTGGTGAGGAAATTCCATTCTAGACCCTCATTTCCGAGACTGCTCTGTGATTAGCGTGGCTTTGTGCTCACCCCAGTCCGGAGGCAGAGAGAGGCCAGCCCTAGGTCATAAAAAGCACCAGGAAAATACAGACGCCCGGCCCCTTTACAGCCCTGAGCAGGAGGTTAAAGGATTTGCTTTGCTGTTTGTTTATCTCTCTGACTAAAGCTAATGATCCCAATTACTTTTTTAAAAAGTTCACTTGTGATTGTATTTGAAGTTTATTTCTTCTCAAAAACAGGCTTTACAACACGTTTTATTTCTTCAGCTCTGACTCGAGCCCAAGTCTCCCGGTCTCTACAGCAGGGAGGATGGCCTTGGGGTCACAGGTCAGAGGTTAGGGGCCCCTGATTGTTCCCAAATGCACTTCCATGTAGCTGTAGGTTTGAACTTTGCATTGCTGCTCGCGGGAGGGGAGCGGGGCGGGGGAGGGGCGGGGTGCGTGCCTTGGGGCCTGCACTGGAGGGGACAGTTTGAGGGAGGCCATCTCTGCAGGTCAAAGGCGGCTGCTGTGGTTTCACTTGGCTTATGGCTTGAGTCAGTCCTGGACCCAGTCGCTGAGGAGCTCCCGTGGGTGAGCGGTGGGGATTGGACTTGGGGCAGACACGCGGTAGAACCCAGAGCTTCAAGCCTTGCAGATTCATAGTGGCTTCGGAGCCGGAAACCATCAGGATTAGTGTCAGCGGCTAAAAATTCCCCCGACTGCTCTCAGAAGCTCCGGAGCATTTGCCCAGAATGGCAGGAAAGGGCGCTCCCTGCCCAGAACCAACCGAGAGTGCCTCTCTTTCCAGCCCCGCCGGATTCTGTGAAGCGAAGCTTGCGTGCAGGACCCTGGGGCTCAGAAATGAACCCTAAGCTCTGGCCCAAGGATAGAGCAGGTGTTTGCAGGAGAGCAAGTTGAAGAGGAGGTCAACGTCCTAGACCCATCCCCAAACACGTGTCTCTACTGATACCTGAAACCTACCATCAACACGACGTAAATTTTTATTTATTGACATGGAAGGGTGTGTTAAGACATATTGTCAAATGCAAAAAGCAAGCAACAGAGTAGAATACGGTGCAAGACCTCATCTACATATGGGCCACACATGCGCACACGCACAGGAAAAATGTTGATACTGGTATCCCTGACTGGTTGGCTGTCAAGTGATTTTTTTTTCTTTCATTTTTCTGCATTTTAGAATTGACTTAGACTACACACGTTCCTTGTGTAATTTTTTTTTCAAAGAAAACTATCTAATATTCGTGAATCAGTTCTTTAGGTCAGTGTTTTCCAAAATGTGATTTTAAAACACCAACGTCAGACGAGAAAGCTTGCTGAAAAGTCAGATCGCTGGGTGTAATTTGGACCTATTGGGTCAGAGTTTGGGGCAGGGGTGGGGGTGAGGGCCTGAGAAACAGCATTTTAAACAGCCTCTCCAGGCAATTCTGAAGGACTGTAATGTACCCGTGAGTGTTTGCTTCCTTCAGCGGCTCTGGCTCCACTGTGAGGCGGTTCAGTGGCCACTCGACCCCCGGCCCTGGGCCTGTTTCCTTGCTGACTCTTCGCCCCTCCCTACTTCTTTTCTCTTTGGCCTCGGAACCGGAAATAACCTTTCAACCCTGGCCCCTCCTCTTGCCCTTGACCAACAGTCCACAGGCAGAACTTCCCAGCATCCTTTCCCATGCTCTGATCTTCTCTTTCTTCACAGCGCGTTTTTGGCTCAAAGGACTTACTGCAAAGGTTGATTTGCATCATTTTGTAAGTCAAGGAAGACTAAGGCTGAAACCAAACTAAATATGCCAGCAGGCAGCAGGGGGAGAAGAATCACAAGGTAAGTCTGACCCTGCTCCTTGATAAGCACGTGTTCCTACGTTAGGTCTTTAACCTCTCCAGGCCTCATACCCACCTGACAGAATTGCTGTTAGGATGTTTAAAAATAAGACTGTGTGTGTGTGCAAAGCATGGGAGGTGCCCAACAAAAGGAGCCACTACCCACGTGAACCAAAAAACTCATGAAAAGTCTGAGATAGTTCTCAAACTCTCCACGGAGTTTAGTAACATGCATATTATTAAATCTTCCCCCCATATAGTCCAAATTCGTCCCTCTGGGAGTTCAGAGCTAGTCACCCCAAGATGTGCCTCTGTGGTATGTGGATTGTTTTTGAGCTAAAGGCAACTTTAGCCACAGGCTCAAGAGAAACTTCTGCCTTTCCCTTAACTCCTAGAAGAACTGAATTAGGGGCCTTGCCCATAGGAGATGATAAGAGATAAGGTCTTCTGACCTATCTGTAGGGCAGGGCAGACTTCTATTTGTCAAGCCTCTGCTCTTCTTGTCATCCTACAGTGACCCTTTGATGCCCCCAAGGCATCTGACCTCAGCCTTGGCTCAGGATGTCTCATAGTCAGGTCTCCTTCCTGTCTCTGAATCTTTCGTGCATGTGGGGGTCTCTGATCCTCTCAGGTGTGTGGGGTTCCCGTACATACATATGTATTAAATTTAGTTATTGTCTCCTGCTCATCTGCCTCATGTCTATTTGATTATTAGACCAACCAGAAGAACCTGGAGGGTAGAGGAAAGTTTGCTCCTCCCCACTCCTCCAAGGTGAGGCCCCGGAAAAAAAACCCTGATATTTACAAGTACCCCAGGTGATTCTTCCACACTTTGCAGGTGGCCCCTGATCACACTTTCAGGAACACTGTTAAGACTTTCACCAGCAAAACAGAAATATGTGCAATGATCGAAGTCCTCTAAGTAGGCAGTTTCTGCTTAAGCAGTCAATCATCTTGATTGCACGACATCACATGCGGGCTGAGGTCTGGCTGATCTGAGTTGGGCCCAGCTGGCCATGGTTCCAGGCTGGGATCTGGGACCAGGTCTGCTCCTTCTTGTCTTTCATCTTTGGTGGACCAGCAGGTACCCAAGGTCTGTTCATCTCATGCCACATCTAGTAATATTCCGTCAGCCAAGCAATTACACATCCACGCACAACACCAGTGGAGAGACGGGCAGAGATGTTATACTCTGCCTCAGAAGCATCAGTGGAAAACAAATGCTGTTTCTCTAAACTGAATCTGGCCTACTGCCTCTATTCGTACTGTCCACGAGCCAAGAATGGCTTTTATGTTTTTTAGGGGTTGTAAAGAAGAAACCAAGTGGATAGGATCAAACCATGCGTAGCCCTCAAAGCCTAAAATATTTACCACCTGGCCCTTTAAGGAAAAAGTTTGTCGATCCCAACTGTAAGCCATCAAAATGTCAAGGTTTTTACGTTAACACAGCATTACGACACAAATGGAGGTGAGCAATTTCTTTATTTCTCTGTGTTTTTAAGAAGGATTTAAAGCTGTTTCTAAGCTGGAGCCATGGAGAAAGAGGAAGGGCATTAAAAACAACAAGAGAGGGAAGTTAATTAAAGGAGAATGGTCTTAGAAAAGAAGGGTCCCTGGAGTGGAAGGCACAGTTTTTTCTCTCAGGCTGGTGAAAATAAGTTGGGATCTGGTCCCTGGAGAAGAGGGTGTGGGAGGGAGGGGTGGGATTGAGGTGTGACATGGTTGTCAGGAGAATGAGAGGTCAAGACAGGATTATTCAGGGGCAGAAATATGCAGCTATCGATGTCGGGAAATTGTCAGACTTGGAAATGGGCAAAGAAGGTCCTGGTGTCCTTGGACAGAGAGCGGGGGGTTTTCTAGTGGACCTTCGGGGGCTGTCTGAGTCCACGGGGTGTAGCCTTGAATTGTTTTTGATTGACTAAGCTATTGAACAACTCTGTGGGGATAGAAATTACGTTGTAGAAAACTGAAAACACAAACTTACCCTGTCTAGAGGAATGTAAAGATTCCTGTTCATGGCAATGCAGAGGAATAGTGTCCTGTGGAGAAGGAAAATCTAATTTCCATTTGAACCAGTTGTAATATCGTACTGGTTTCTGCATTAACCAATGAGCTAAATAGAACCTTTGACGCCCATTCATTTGATGTTTGCATGAGTGTTATGATTTTACTTTTATGAAAAGTAGAATGTAACATGGGTTAAAAGAAAATAAAGAGCCTTGGAGATTAAGAAAATATACAAAAATTTAAATGATTTTAAAGATTTAATGCCTGACATCCTCTTTCCATAAGCATTTGTTAAACACATAGTTTAGGCCAGAAATTGTACTGGGAAGTTAGAGGAGAAGATGACCATCTGCCCATTGCATTACGAGCTCTGAGAGCTATTTTACAATCTTGTAAGTTCAGAAAACTGATAGTAATGCAATGATTCTCGTCCAGAGAGGGGCACATGAATTTTGCCCGGTTGAGATGCAACTGATGCCTCTATTACCATCTCCCCGACAGAAGCCAGTTTTGCATTTATTACTAAGTTTACTCAGTACCCCCGACTGGCTGTATGTGCCTGCTCTTAGGATTCCACTCTGAACCGTTTTGAGTACTTTACTGGTTCTCTCATTAATTAATGAGCTAAATAAAATCTTGGACACATGTCTATTTCATAGTTCCACAAAAAGCCCAACATTAAATGAACACCTGTGGTGGATGAGCCAGATACTGTACAGGGCACTTTACCAATGTCACCTACACAACAAATATCCGTTATGGAAGTATAATAACGTCAGTGATGCACATATGAAAATAAACTAAACAAAACACAGCAAGATCTCTGCTTGAAGTAGTTGAGTCCAATGGGGAGCCTTATGGGAGAACAGATAATCACAACACAACATGCCAATCAAGGGTTGGTGGGAAGATGGAGAACCCAGTCCCTGCATGTTAGAGAGAATCGGGAAAGCTTAACCGAGCTAGAGTTGGTATTGAGAACTGAAGAATAAGTAGGAGCTTTCCTAGAAGAGAGAGGAGGAGGTGTCCAGAAGCTTCTAGAAAGAGAGTAGTTACTGCAACAGAGGGGAAGAGAGAGCACAGGGTATCCAGGAGACAGAAAGCAGCCCAGAGTGGCTTCAGCAATCACTATGTAGGGAAGAATTCCAAACATGAAACCAGACAGGTGGTCAGCAGCAAGCCACGGCAAGCCATTGTGTGGAAACTTTGTGGCAGCAGCAACCGGGAGAGCCACTGTCCCAAGGGCTGAGTATACATCCTGCACAGAAGGACCCACAGGACACCTTGAAGGAGGCAAGGGTCCCCTCAAGGAGATAGTCATACCCTGATGATCGAATCAACACCAGGACCGGCCTCAGTTTTCCACTCATGTCCAAACCCGAAATAGGCTCCCTGGCACTCGTATCGGTCAATTCTGGGCTGCTGTAGCAAAATGCCACACTCAGGCGGCTTATAGATAACAGAAATTTATTTCTCACAGTTCTGGGGGCTGGGAAGTCCGAGATCAAGGCGCTGGCAGATTCAATGTCTGGTGAGGGCCCTGCTTCCTCACAGACGGCCATCTCTGCTGTCTCCTCTCATGGCAGAAGGGGCAAGGCTCTTTGGGGCATCCTTTAGAAGGTCACCTGTCTCATTCGTGAGGGCCCTACCTTCATGGCCTAATCACCTCCAAAGGCCGCACCCCCTAATCCCATCACCTTGGGGTTAGGATTTCAACGTATAAATTTGGGGGAGACACAAAACAGTCAGATAGTAGTGAAATTCAAAATCGATGCCCCATGCAAGCTAAGAAATCGTTGTGTGCGGTTGTACGTATTTTGCCATTGGGTTATTTCATCACGACCTGAGGTCTCCCATCTTTTGCTGTGATAGTTTAGGTTGGGAAGGAAGAGGGCACACGTTCGATGAATCTGGAGGCGGTACATACCGCCGTGGCAAAGCAAACTGTTTCCATGGCAACTTTACAGCGCAAGAGCCAGTGGGTGTTTCTGCCATCCGATCATCAGGGTCTTTGGAAATACTGATTGGCAGGGTACAAATGACCCGCTTGGAGAATAATAATTCGGGGGACCTCTCAGGCCCTACTTCAGCAAGCATCGGTTCCCTTCCCTCTCGCCATTTGCCACTGCCTGACCTCCACCCAGCCCCACCTTCCCCAACTCTCACCTTCACAGAAGGGAGCAGTGTGCAGTAGGTGCATTTTCTCCACTGACATCCCCATGCATGGGGTCCTGGGAAGAGTCTGCAGAGATTAAAAAAAAGAAGACATTAATCTGTTCCCAAGAGAGGGCCTGCCTCAGCTGGCTGACAGCTTCATCTCCCCTGGGTTCCTAAACATTCCTTTTATTTTAATGTGCTGTCTTTTTATTAAGCACTGTTGAAAAGAAACAGAATTTTGGATAATTGGGCAGTAGCAGCATCTGTTACAGCAAAACAGATATGGTCATTAAAAGTATCTGTGATAAACACCGTAGGGAACAGCCCATTAATTTTTAGCAACCAGGGGCATTTTAGCCCTCTATTCTCTCCTCAAATAAATTCTCATTCTTGATTCTTTTTCAATTGGTTTTGACGTCAAAAGAGAAGTGGGAATTGCTCCCATATGTATGCTCATCCCTCCGTAGAGCATCTTTGAAGTCCCAGGATCACCTACGTGTTGAGGTTTATGTTATAATCGAAGCCTCCACCTCACCCCGACACCATGCCTTATCAGTGCCCATTGCACCTGCTTAGAACATCTCTGTAGTGATTTTTCAGAGATTTTCTATGCCCCACTCATTTACGCTTTAATCCTGCACTTCTCAACACCACCCTGCATTTCTTGACCCCAGAAATAGGAAGATTTCGAAGGCAGCAACTGTATCTCCATGTTGTCCAGGCCAACGTCCAACACTCAGAAGACTGTGTTAGTTCCTATTGCTCACAACAAGTGTCATAAACTTAGCCACTTAAAACAGCGCCCACTTATTAACTCAGTTCTGTAGGTCCCGTTCAACTGGGTTCTCTGCTCTGGGCATCACAGGGTTGGAAAGACGATGTCAGCTGGGCGGGCTCCGGGGAAGAAGCCACTTCATTCAGGTCGTTGTCAGAATTCAGCTTCATGCATCTGTAAGACCGAAGTCCCCATTACCTTGCTGGCTGTCAGCTAGTGGTCACTCTCAGCTCCTAGAGGCAGCTCTTTGGTCCTTTACTGTGACCAACACTATCTTTAAGCTCACAAGGGTGATCGAAGCCTTCTTAAGTTTTCAGTCTCCGACTTGCCCTTGATCTGATTAGGCCAACCCAGTGATCTGATTAGGCCAACCCAGATGGTATCCCTTTTGATTAACTCTAAGTCACTGATTAGCAACCTTAACGACATCGGCAAAATCTCTTTTGTCATGTAATGTGACAAAAGTTTGGGTTAATATCACGTCATATTTCCAGACCCTGGGATTAGGATGGGGAATAAGGGCAGAGGGAGCATTTTATGATTCTATCGCAAGGATTTCAGGATACACGCACAAGCAAGAACTTTTCGCATTGGAGGGATCTCCGCCCATGCAGTTTCTGTCCACCCTCCTCAAAATGACAAACATCGATGAGACCTGCTGACAACTGCACAGATCTAACCGGGCACCATGATGGCCCCAGTTGGGGCACCTATCACACCGTAGAAAGAGCTGGATATTTCTAACACCCACAGCTCATCACTTCTAGCAAGTCCATGACTTACCTCACCAACAAGCCATCAGCCACAGTCAGCGACTTTGCTCTCAGGAGGGACAGACGTGGTCCACAGTCTTTCGGCCTTAAAAGATGCCTGTTTCTCTTTCCCAGCCTCATCCCCTAGAGTGTAGACCTGCACTGGATCAGGATCCTGGCTTGACAGTAAAACTTTTCCGTTCATTTCTCAACCCTTAGTTTCTTAACCTTTTTATTTTTTTTTTAATTTTTTTTTTTACCAGTGGTCTCCCGGCTTCCTGACCTGAGACCCTTGCCACATTGTTCTCTTCTCTGTCCTGTGCCAGTGCTCTGTTCCTCTCTCTTTTCAGCTCCTGGAAGTCTTTCTTCTCCTCCACCTGAATGCATGAGAATCTCCGCCCCCCACCATGGGTGCCACTATTTCTGTTTCTCACTGCAGGTCTCTCACATGCTGTATCTCAGGTGCCTGGCACGTGGTAGCCGTCAGTATATAACTTAATTCAGTGAACGTGTAAGTGAATGAATGACTTGATGAATCTGAGTCATCGTGCATTTCTAATCTTCTATTATTCTATAGTAGCAGTATTATGGGGTTGCCTTTCTGATTCTAGGATCAATCGTTTGTTCATTCACTTATCCCAGGGACCACAAAAATCAGTACAAATCGGATAAACATTTTCTCCTAGCTCTTGAAGAACTCATACTCAGTAGAGGATCTGGGGCGCATCCTTCTCTGGGACCAGCTTTGCCAGCCCAAAGGTGTCTATAAAATTCAACATCCAGGAATACAAGTGACTGTCAAATTTAGTCATTAAGACTCCATTAAGACTGCCAATCCAAGATTGTGATAGGATTCCTTTCTTTTGTTAAATACAGCATTCTCATTGTTTTTCACTAAAAGAGACACTTAAATTTGCTTCCCACCAGGTTTGAAGCTGGTGCCTAATGTGGCTGAAAATGTCACTGAGCCCAGTGAGGAAACCCAATGCGCTGGGCTGTGGGATGAATGGTGGCCTTGTTTCCGAAGCCATTCTGCTTTGTCTGCTGGGCTCTCAAATGACATGTTTGGACACAAAGCTTCTTAGGTAGGAATTACTACACTTGCAGGCATTCCTAATTTGGATTGAGGTTTATTATTTCAAAGTCTTTTTTCAAGATTAGACTTTAGTGAAGTTTTGCAGCTGAGTCACTGCAACCCTCATCTGAAAATGTTTTATTATGTTTATTAGTATTCTTGTTATTTTTTTCCTTTTTATTTCTTTTCTTTTCTTTTTTTTCTTTTTCTTTTTTTTTTTTTTCACATTTCCTCTTTGAAAGTGAGCCATCCTGCACCGAAATTTTCCAGTGAGGATTTCACTTTCTTCCCATTGAGGTCATTTCCTTAACCTCCTGAGATGTTTATCTTCAGGAGTTTAAAACCTTTCTGGGTAAAGAGAACATAGAGAAGACAGCTGATAGGGCCTAGGGAAGTCAGACTCCTCGGGAGTTTGGGGAAAGAGAGACTGTTTTCGTAATGACTATGACTCTTAGGCCTGTAGATTAAGTGGCTCCTTTAGCCATAAGGGCAAGTTTGGGTCAAGGGTCCCGGGAGCATAGGAATCATGACCTTTGTATTTGAGAGTTAGTCTGTGTTTCCTACTCACCAACCGTATCCCTGGGGGATCGTTTCCACGACCCCCACGGACAACGAAATCTGCACATGCTCAAGTCCCTTACATAAAAAGGCATAGGATTTACATATAACCTGCATTTGCATGTAGGCTGCCGCAGTGTAAGGCTATACATTGCTTGATTTATATGGAGTCAGTGTAGTGCTTGCTACATGGCAGGTTCAAGTTTTGCTTTTTGAAAAAAAATTTTTTGAAAAAATATTTTCAATCCACAGATGTGAAACCCATGGATATGGAAAAACCACAACAAAGGCTTTTATCTCTGCTTTCCCCTCTCCCTTTCTGCCTCTAACCAGACCCAGAGCCTCCCCATGTGGCCCTGTGTCATGTGACATGCTATGCCCCCTGCTTCTAGGGAACTTTGAATAACAAACGAGCTCTTTGATGGTAGTCATCTCTTGATCTTTTGGGCTCACCATGCCTAAAGAATAACAACATCTATGGTCTTGAAACACCAACACTGCTCTCAGACACACTCCCAGGAAGTAAGAAAGAAAGGGGAAGAAGACTTAATCCTGTGTCAGCCGCTTCAATCCAGAAGACTGACTCTGGGCACTATCCAGGTCAGCTTCATCGAGAGCTCATTTCGCTGATGGGCCATTAAACGATTCGTCCCAGGCCACGAAGCCACACAAGCAGGCGACAAGGCCAAAATTAAAACTCAGTCTTGTTTTGTTAATATTCAAAGCCAAGGCCAACCCAACCCCAATCTTTTTGTCTAAACACCTACCATGTACATCTCCTACCTCACGCGGGAGCTTCTCCTGGTTCTATTCCAAAATAGCATTACCATCCACCAAGTCCCTTTAATAGCAGAGATGAAGTTTCAGGACGTTCTGTTTCCTTCTCAAGGTGCTCAAGATAGTCTAGCAGCGGTTTTTCATGAGTACCTGCCATGTTCTCTTCTCTGGGATACATGCAATGGGGAAGGAGGACAGCGCTCCTCCTTCCCATGATATGATCTCCACCGAGGGAACTTATGGCCTCATGTGGGCTATGCAGCCTACACAGGGAGAGCAAGATCAGGAAACACAGGGACGTATTCAGGCAGCTGCCAAATCGTGTGTTACAAAATGGACAAGTAGAAAGCGTCTGGGAAACTGTTGAGAACGTCCTAGAATAGAGAGAATTTGATTAGAACCTCAGATGCAGAGCAGTTGGGTAAAGAAAAAGGTAAAAATGTATTTTAAACAATATAAAAATTCCCCCCCAAAATTAAACATTAAATTATCATAGGTCCAGCAATCCCATTTCTGGTTATACAACTAAAAACTCTGAAAGCAGAGACTTAAAGAGATATTTGGATACCCGTGTGCATAGCAGCATTAGGCACAACAGCCAAAATGTAGAAGCGACCTAAGTGTCCATTGATGGATGAATGTGATATATAGATTGTAAGAATATATATGATTACATAATTATTATACAGGAAGGAAGGTTCTGACACATTTACAATAGGGATAAATCTCAAGGACATTATGCTAAGTGAAAGAGCCAGTCACAAAAACACAAATATTGTGTGATTTCATTTACATGATTTACCTAGAGTCGTCTAATTTGTAAAGACAAAAAGAATGGTAGTTGCCAGGAGCTAAAAAGAGAGGAAAATGGACAATTATTCTTTATAGGTACAGTGTTTTTGGTTTGGGATGATGAAAAAGTTCTGGAAACAGTGGTGGCGATTTATACAACATTGTGAATGTCTTAACGCCAATGAATTGTACCCTTAACATGGTTAGAAATAATAAATTTCATGTTGTATATATTTTACCACGATAAAATAATGAATTTTTAAAAATCGGCTCTATCCCTTTAAGTGCCAAACCTTGAAACCATTTGTTTTTAATGGAAATTTTCTCAAACCTGTGACACAGGCCCCCGCTTTTTTTTAAATGGAGCGTACCAGTCATGAGCTAACCATGTCCTGAGGGTCGGCATCATCGGCCAGAATGAAATGCAGCCAGACCTCTGAGGTTACTGTCCCCAAGTCGGTTCAGTGAGTTACCGGCCATACTCACACTGCGCGGCGGTCCACGGCTTTCGTCCGCTTTCCCGCTCTCCTCCGTCCCCTCCCTAGTTTCCTGCAGCCAGCAGGTCAGCGTTTCCTTTCAAACTGCTGTTTTATTATTTTCTTTAATCTGCTATGAGCTAAGAAAGCAGAAAAAGACGCATGTTCAAATCGGGTGCGATGTAAGAAGGAGCAGTCTCCTCAGTAAGAAGGGGTGGCCATTTTAGATTCCACACGGTCAAAACCAAAACAATTACTGTCCTTCCCAGGATGGCTTATTCTCCAGTGTTCCTCAGCTTTGTCGTCTTTGAGGCCCTCATGACTCCGCATTCTGCAGTGAACACTGACCACCCCTTCACAGGTCTGCTGTGTCCAGTTGATCTTTTTGACTTCTTTCCATTTCTAAAAACTGATGAGCCCCCCGTTGCTGCTTTTTAAAACTATTGCAAGAGCTCGATTGCTTGCTCGCCCTTTCCTCCTGCCTCCTTGCGCCTCGGAACCACAAACTACAATCCTTCCTTGTCGTTGACACGAAACTTTTCTTTCAAAATCATATCGGTAATGACAGTTCCATGCCTATGAAGCACTGATGCCTCTTTATTGCAGTGGAATACATCCAAATTCAACTCACAACCTGACCCTGACCTATTTTTCTAGCTCGCCTGATCTCCAACCCCCTACCCCAAACTCTTACACAGTATTCACAGTCATTTTCATGACTGGCATACCTCCAAATCCACACCAATATTTCTTGTTCTTTGTGGCCTGTCTTTATGAAATTGCACATTTCTCAAGTCCAAATTCAAATATCACCTTGGCTGATCCCACATTAACCTCTACCCCAAACTCTCTTCCTACCCTAAATCAATCACTCCCTTCTCAGGACATCCAACCTGGTTGTTCATTTGTTGGACAACCTTACATTAGAAGCTAACTGCTGGCTCAGAAGGCAGCTCTGGGCAGAATGGGCACTTAGAGCATCATATTAAGCACATTGAATTCTGGTTAATTGCCTGACTCTTTTCTGCTACAAAACAATGCCTTGTTCACTTTTGTATCCCAATCTCTAGCACCACGCCTTGAACAGGGAGACACTCGGTAACTATTTACTAAATTGAAGTGAATTGTTGAGACTGCAAAATGATTTGAGCACCTGAATTTGGGATTAGAAGAAGAAGGAGAAGGAGAAGGAGAAGGAGAAGGAGAAGGAGAAGGAGAAGGAGAAGGAATTGCATTGGAGCCAATTATAATTATAAACTTAATCGAAATTAATATTTATGAACACAGGAATCCTCTCAGCATGAAAAAGTCTAATTGACAGTTGGGAAGATATTTTGAGGCAGAGGTAACAGCCATGCCTCTTGTCTACTGTTGACATGTCCTCACCCACGTGTACCAACCCTTTTGTACTTGGTTCAGGTAGAAAACCACATGATGCCAGTCCCTCTCCATGAGTATCCCCCCAACACCTTCACAAGGTGCAGGTAATCCCAAGCATAGGCAGACCTCGGAGCTATTGCGGGTTCGGGTCTAACCATCGCAATAAAGCAAGTCATCATCATTTTGCTGGTGGAGGGTCTTGCCTTTAATTTGTAAAAGAAAAAAACAAAAGAATGCAACACCTGTGAAATGCAATAAAGCAAAACACAATAAAATGGGACGTGCCTGCATTTAAGGACACAGAGTATTCTGCGCACATCTCTGCGGTAGCCCTCAGCATTTTGGATTATTAGTATTCTTGGGTAAAAGTTTTCTTCCTGGATTGACTGAGCTTCTTAAGAGCATGGGCACTGTGCCTGCCCCATATTAAGTGCTCAACATATGTTTTAGTATTGGATGGATGATGGGTGGATGGATAGATGATGGATGGATGAATGAATGGATGGATGGATGACGGGTGGATGGATGGATAGATGATTGATGGAGGGATCATGGATGGATGGATGGACAGACAAGTATTATACTTTCAACAGTTGACATGAACTATTGCCTTTCTTACCTCCCCCACAGTCAGAATGACATAGCTCCATTTCTAGGAGAAACAGAAAGGATAAGCCTGCTTGAAAACTGATACTTGGATTTTTTTTTTTCACTGTTGCTTCAATCATGCATCTTTCTCGTGAACTATATTAGCTTTGAGGGGTGGAAAATGAAAGAGACAGGTAGATCAATTTGCTCAACAGTTTTCACTTGTTCTTTCAAAACTAGCATTTATGAAGAGTTTTAGAAAAACTTATTTTTTAAAAAGGTTGTATGCTCACTAGATAAAAAATTCGAATGGTTGAAAGGGATACAAATGAAGAGTTGTTCCCAGTTCCCCTCCTCAGTGTAGCCACCGATAGTACTTTCTTGGGCATCCATCCTTCTAGAGATAGTCTTAGCTTATAAAGCGAGTCCATAGTTTTTTCTTCTTTAAGCAAATGGAAGCCTACCACATACCAGCTTTTCTCAACCTTGGCTGCGCATCAGAATCATTTGGGGAATCTTTCCAGAAAACTTAAATCAGAGTCTTTGGGGGAGGGACCCAGCCGTCAGTGTCTTTAAAATGTAATGATTCTAATGCGCATCCAGAGTCAAGACCCACTGCGCATACACATTGTTCTGCAGCTTGCCTTTGTTTTCCAACATGACGTCTTCAAGATCCTTCCATATCATGATATGAAAATGACCTTTATAAAAAAAAAAAAAAAAAGCAACTGCACCGTATTCCATCAGATAGATGGAATATGAAGGGGATTTTTGAATACCAGGTAGGTTCCAATTTTTTGCTCTGACAAAATAGTGCTGCGATAAATAACCTTTTACATCTATCATTTTGCACATATGCATGTATATCATACATTATATATACGTGTGTGTGTATACATATACACACACACATATGTAGGATAAAGTCCTACAAGTGACATTGCTGAATCAAAAACTAAGAATGTAATCTTGCTAAATATTTGTGATCTGGCTAAATAATTCTCACTAAGTATTTGATAGGTGTGACTAAACTGCCCCACGAGGATTAATTATTAATCTGGGTTCGCAAAGAGTTTAAAAAGTGGAAAGTGTGATTGCGTTTTAGAGATGTATATGCTAGGACATAATTACTGTACTTGGGCTTAAATTTCAAAAAGTGCCGAGAAATTGGAGAAGCAGATCCTTTGTCATAATCAGGGTTAGCAGTGTCTTTCCTGATAGGGCCGCTGGCGGCTCAGTTTCTTGTTCTTTCTTGTCATTAAAGAGTTGTGTTCTCAGAAAGGAAACAATATGTGCTCTTTGATGTGGTTCAGAAAAAAGACACCAACCCCACATTTTAAAATGCATTGTAGAAGAGCTTCTAGAAGCGGTTCTTTAGAAGAAACACCTCCCAGGGCTGTGGCTCAAATGCGAGAAGTCTTTAGGGCACTCAGAGAATTTCTGACTCTGGAGGAATTCTCTCATTTAAGAAAACACAAAAGCAAATAATGAAAAACGCAGCCACAATTATTCTCACTCTGATGGGAATAACTTTCCAACCCGAGTAAATCTTTACTTTGAGGACATGCCAGAAGCTAAAGACAGTAAATCAAACACTGAATTAGAAACACACTCTGGAATAAAGGCATGCATTCCTAGGAGCAGAAAACAAATTCCCTTTTGGAAGTTTCCACATTTTTATACGATTGAAGATTCTGCTCTGTAACATTCGTCTCTTCTGCTTTCTTCTTTAATCTTCGTTTCTCCTCTGCGAGAGGCAGACAGACAGAGAGAGTCAGAGAGAAACAAAGACAGAGACATGGAGATAGAGAGGAAAAGAGAGTTCAGATTTTTCTTCAGTTATGACATGTTTTTAAAATAGCTATCAGGATGTGCCGAGAGAAATGGACCATAATAAAATACATCATTTCCATATTGAATGTGTTTATGGTATTCCTATATTTCTTGAAGAAATTCAAACATTAGTCTTTGAACAGTTTGTCAGTCAAGATTCTTTGATAAAAAACAATAGCAATTGTCTCTCGAACTTCAGGCAAGAAAAAAAAAAGGAGGAGGTTATTTGCATGATACTGGTAACTCACAAAATTGAAAGCAAGAAGCAGAACAGATCAGGGGACCACAGTGGTAGAAGCTCGTAATGAGATGCTATTAGAGATTTTTCCATCTAGTGATTTTTTTCAAATTCTCAGGAAAAATAACCTGATTGGTTTGGCTTCATCACCTGGCCGCCTCCTATAGTCAGGGACGGCTGAGTTTGACCCCGGGAAGGGGTACAGGAAATTGGGAAATATGCCAGGAGAACTGTAATAGCTGCTCCCCAAACACGTAGTAATTTATAACCATGAATATTTGATCTGGGCTACATAAAAATGCTGTTTTGAGATGCTATCACAGCTTATAATTTCATTCTTTATGAAAATGGGTTAGAAGTCTGATTAGGATTAGGACTCGACAAAAAGTTCTTAAATTTTTCTTGTGAGACCAAGGGGATTTTGAACACTTTTCAGTCCTGGACAATGCCTATCATTTTGTTTAAGGTAAGCATTTGAAAAGCCGTGTGACGATATTCGTACACCCATGTTCATGGCAGCGTTACTCACAATAGCCAGGAGGTGGAAGCAACTTACGTGTCCGTGGATGAATGAATCCCTAAACAGAGTGTGGTATCTACAAACAATGGAATATTACTCAGTCTTTAAAAAGGAGGAAATCTGACAGGCTGCAACGTGAGGGAACCTTGGGATATCACACCCAGAGAAATAAGCCAGTCACAGAAGGAGAAATGTTGTACATTCTTTTTACATCAAGCAGTCAGACTCAGAGACAGAGAGTAGAGTGGTGGTTGCCAGGGAGGGAGGGGGCAGAGATTTAGAGTTGTCGTTCAGCATGTCCATCGTTTTGGTTTTGCAAGATGAAAGAGTCCTGGTGGGTGGAGGCGATGGGCGTGCCACCATGTGAACGTGCTTAATGCCACTGAACCGTACACTTAATGGTTGAAACAGCAAAGTGTGTGTCATGTGTCGTTGCTACAATTTAAAGAAAGAAATAAGCAGCGGGGGAGGTTAGAGATGCCAGCAGCAGAGGTAAGGAGAGTGAAAAAGAAGAGGTGAAATTAGAGACTTTATTTCCACACAGGGCTTCCTTTTCCATGGCCTGCAACAGGTTGGCTTGGCTGATTTCACGTGCTGCATGTGATCATTCCTTGATTTACGGGATAAAAAATTCATGAGTTCTAAAGAAAGATTTCAAAGGCAGAAAATGACTTCTTTTCTACATATGTTACAAGTCTAGCTGGGGTAACCTGAACCCCCTGCATTAATCCAGGCTACCCTCCCTGGATTGCTCTACAGTACAGAGCCCAGTAAAAAAAAAAAAAAAGTAAACTTTATGACCAAGAGCGCTATTTCATTTCCTGTCTAAACTAACCCTATGAAAGGCTGCCCAAGCAGGATCGTGCAGACATGAGCAAGGCTTAACTGTAAACTGGACGCATCTAGATTTCTACTTTCTCTGCCGAAAAAGCAAAAACAACAAAAGCACATGACAAAAATGCATACAATTTAAGTACATAACAACTGCTGGTTTTCATCTGAATAATTTACAGCCGGTCAAGCGGTGAGGTTATCAATAGTCTTTCACGGACATAATTACTGTGCGGTTAGCTTCAACACGTTATTTATTACCCTTGCCGTGCTGTGGATTTCTGGTTCGTTAGGTTGACTTCCCACTCCTTGGTCCCTCTTCTGCACCGAGGCCCTCCCAGCCCATCACCATCCTGTAACTAGTCCACATCCATCAAGGTCTCTTCTCGAAAGTCTGTCATAAAGTCTTCGTGGACATCCTCAGATCACTTCCTCCAGGAATTAATTGCTATCACATTAATGACTTTTTTTTTTTGCCATCATGGTGCATAGGACTTTGGGCTTCTGAAGTAGAGTTTTCAAAGGTAAAACCTGACTCTCAGACAAATATAGAATGAACACACATCCATTTTCATGTAGCTCATTCACAAGCGTGCCAGAAGGATGATACAGCTCGTTCAAAGGAGATTTCAATGTACAGAGGTGTCTGTGCGGTCAGTTGGGAAAGGCATCCGAAAACAAGTTTTCTAAGTTACAGACCAAACTGATTAATGTCATGTGGGGCAATAAAACTAGAACCTGGGATGTGATCTTCGCTAGTTTTGGAAATCCACAAGTTAACATGTAACTTCAGAGAGTCTGGGCCTTAGTAAGTCCTTAGTAAGCAGAAGGAAAAACAAAAGTATATCTCTTAGAGAATTAAATAAACTTTCAGTGGGCCTTGGACTAGACAGTGTCCCCATATGATTTTAAAAAGGGTATGCAGTCATCCTTTTTACCTTGTATCAAACTTTTTGGATAATTTTTCTACACTGGGTCAATCACTCAATTTTATGAGGAAACGCAAGTTTGGAGAGGTTAGCTAACTTGTCCAAGATCACACAACCGTTGAGGAGGAGAGCTGGGCTTGGCATGAAGTCTGCTTGGCCACAGCACAGTCCTTTTCCAAATGAAGGCCAGAGATGGATGAACCACGGCAGGTAGAGTTTGCAGAGGACACGTCTTACCTGTGTGTGCACAAGGGAAATCAGAGGATACGAATGCGTGTTCATTGTCCAGAAAATCCCATGTCCTACCTGGGCCACCTCTGGATACCACTGGTGACATATAAACCACAGCTAAGAAACATACAACTAGTTGACCTTAGGTGCCATTAAGCAAAAGAGTTCCATGATTCTGCATTTTATTTTATCAGCTGGCCTGTAAGTTCTTGGAGAGCAGGCATTTAGTACTCATATATTGACTCAAGAAGTATTTTTCAGTTCCATCTGTGTAGATCATATGTTCCAAAGATAACCACACCTACGTATTTATCCATGTCACGTGCTCTTCCTACATGGGACTGATACTCTTTCTGCTGAGAAGAAACAATGGTTAGCTCACCCCTTGTATCTGCTCTGACCAATGAAAGACAGCAGAAATGATGCTGTGTGATTTCTATGCTAGGTAGTAAAAAGTTCTCTCTCTCTCTCTCTCTCTCTCTCTCTCTCTCTCTCTCTCTCTCTCTCTCCCTCCTCCCTCTCTCTCAATGCTTATCCTTAGAACCCAACCATCATTTTGTGAGAAAGCCTGGGCTACACAGAGAGACCACGTATGGATGTTCTGACTAGCATCCCCTGGTCCCCAGCCAACAGCCAGCACCATGGGAGTGAATTCCAGAGATGGGAGTGAATAAGCCAGCAGATGGTTTTAGCCCACAGTTTTCGAGTCTTCCAACTGAGGCCCAGACGTTGTAGAGCAGAGATCAATTACCGTTGCTGTGCCCTGTCTGAATTCCTAACCCGCAGATGGCAAGAGTCTTTTGTTTTGTTTTTGTTTCAAGCTACTAAGTTTTGGAGTAATTTTTTATGCGGCAATAGATCATTAATATACTATGTTCTTAGCACTGTGGCCGTAATACTTTCGACTTTTTGTCAGTGGCTCAGATGCAGATGTCATGCCGTCCTTCCTGACTTCTCTGAGTCAGGACTTTGAACCTTGCTCCCCTGGTGGGGTGCTGTGTTCCCTGTCTGACAAAGGAACCTCCCAGGATCTATGTCTCAGTCGTGGTGGTTCCTATTTGTAACTGGGTGTGCCACAGCTCCCGTAAAGAGAAAAGATACTCATAGCCCTGGGGAAAAAAAGCCGAGCGCTTGTCCCGGACGTGAAGAGAAATTGGGATGTTTAACAAAGTAATGATTCTAGCGGGGGGCGGGGTGGGGTGAGGGGAGGGGAGGTTGAGCTAAGCTAAAGAGGGAAATTCGTGGAGGATCAGACCAGATGCGACAAGGCCTTGTCCACCATGTTGTCTAGATGCCAATATTTCTGTACGTGCTCCAGCCAACACACAATTCCATTTTGTGGGGAAAGGCTTTGCTGGTGCAGAGGTGCGCACATCTGTCGCGTTTGGGAGTATTCTGCACGCATTCTCCTAAGCTCTCAACGGTTGATTGTGCTTCTTTATATTTCCCAGCTCCTAGCTTAGAGGTTCCCAGCCTGTGGGGTAGGAGATCTCCCAAGTCCTCTGCCAGGGAACCTCAGTTCAAGAGAAAAGTAAATGAAAAGGGCCTCTGATTAAGCCACTCATCAGTGCAGGGTGACCCGGAGCTTTTGACTTCAGGGACACAGAGCCGCTTAAATCCTTTTTCCAGGATTAGGCTTAATTTAGATAAGGTATACTTTCATGAATATTCCTTGTTTAAGAGCACGGTGCACAATAAATCACTACAAAGAGCCGCATTTTAAAGATTCCCTGATTAATATAATTTTACTCCCATTAGCTGGAGGCTGTGTTAAAAAAAAAAAAAAAAGACAATAAAAAAGCCAAGAAACAAAAAAAAGGCAGGCATGTTACATTGCCACTAAGAAGTCTTATTTCTGCCATTGCTAGCACCATCATTTCTCTGTGAGTCTCAGTTTCTCCACCTATAAAATGGGGATAATAAAAATCCGACTCAGAGGATTGTTCTGAGGATTAAGTAGGATAATGCATGTACAGCCTTGCAGATGTCGTCACGCAGTGAAAGAATAAGAGCTGTTTCCCTGACGCTCTCCTGTGTCCTGCTTGCATTTTACTCACCCATGTGTTTATCACGTATCCCCGACTAGAATGGGAACTCCCGGCCTGCATGAACCTCTACGTCAGTTAGAGCCTCCTGGGGCCTAGACTCGCAGCTACCATAGAGTAGGTGCTGAAGAAATAAATGACCCATTTTTCACATACTTCTAGGTCATCGCGTGACTAAACCGTCCCTGATAATATAAATAACAACTGTTAAATTAATGAGGTGGCTCTATTGCTGTGGTGACCTCTATAAGCAAACCAAAATCTAAGCCTGTGAATGCCTCAACGTTACAAGTTCAAAACCTAAGGAGGACCAGTCACAAACTGCCGATAGGCTTCAAGCGATAGCCAGTCAATGATCTCCTTGCTTTGCTTGCATCTTTTCTCTAGAAAAGGCTTTCTCCAAGCTCCTGCCTGTGGAGCCCTCCTAACCACTTCTTGAGATTGGGTTCACATCGTCCATTCCCATCAATTTTTTCTCAAACTCTTAAAATTAATCACTTCATGGCAACCAGATGCTAAGCTAAGACTTTACACACATGATCTTAATTCTCACAACAGTTCCATGCAGATATTATTCTGCCCAATCTGTGATTTAAAAAAAAAAATCGAGCGTTAGAGATCGTTTTTAATATTCTCCAAGTCACATGGCTCCAGGCAGAAATAAACTCAGGCCTGCCTGCAACACCTATTCCTTTAAAGTGTGTAATGCCGTCTTTCCCACTAGAAGACAATTTGGAAATTCTGTCCTAGACGGAGCAGCCTCTAATCTTTATTACTTGATGGTGAAGCACTAATCCTGGTATTGGAAATTCCATTTGTTCTCTCTCTGACTGCGTAAGTCACAATTTTTAACTTTCTGTATCTTATGACCTTTTGACATCGTAGAGGGTGGGGCTTAGAGATGCAGGGAGAGCCTGCCCTTCCCAGGGCTAGCTAATGCTTAAAGATAGTGAATAACAACTTGCCTGAAAGCACACCTTTTATATGCAAACCAGCCAATCTCAACTCTACAGCCTGGATGACCTCCTTATCTAACTCAACACACAAAGTCAATATTTCCCATGCCCCAAATCATCCCAGAGCTAGGTACCAGGCACCTAAAGACCACCCCTGGAGCCCAGAGCCTGCCACAGTTATTCAAACTAGCCAATCCTAAGCAGTTTACCCTGCCCTGCTTTGCCTTTTTTCACAGGAAACACAATAAAGGCACAGGCCTCAGCTTCTCCCTTCTTCCGCTTGACCTAAACCCGGTGCTTCCCCTATGGTCCTGTGTGGCATGGCATGCCTTCTTCCCTCCAGAAATTTAAGACAAAAAACCTTCCCACAGGCCTTTTCTTCTCTCGTCTTTAACACCCCTTCTTGCATCCCAATGTTTGCAATGTTAATGCCGCCATGTTGGACCATAGGAACTGGTCCCTGACGGCTTCTTGGAGCAGATTGCTTACTTCTTCAATTTGTCTGTCTTGTTAAGCAACTGTTCTTTGGGGTTTTCTGTCACTCACAGCCAAGCTGAATCATTAGTAATTCAATGCAAATGGTGTAAGTGAAGCACTCAGGGAGGTGGCACTTAGTGATAAAATTGGCAACCGCCTAGCTTGGCTGAGAGATTGCGTTGTATGGACAAGAAAGGTAATAATGTTAATGGCTTGCTTTTCACAGTGCTTTATAATTTCAAAGCATTTTCAAATATATTTTCTCTTTTTGTTTTTACTAAAGTATAGTTGACATTGGCAATGGTGTTTTAAGTATACCCTCCCGTCCCCAGGATTATTTTAAACCGAAGCCCAGATATCATATCATGTCATGGGCAAATATTTTAGCATGTATCTCTTAAAGATAAGGATAATTTTTATAACTCTCTGTTTACAAGGCTGTGACCCCCAGGGTTTATGATCTCTCCGAGATGCAGACTTTATCACCTTCCTCGTAGTCTTCCCAGAGCTGGAGGCGGGGCTGGCTTCACGGCATGAAATCTGATGAGTGGCTTAACCTGCAGTTGCACGGACCCCAGTGCTCAGAGTGCACCGCGCTGGGTTCAATGCTCTGCAGTCACCACATGAAAATTCTTAATGGTTTTTGGACGAGGGCCCCACGTATTCATGTTGCACTGGGCCCTACAGATTATGTCACCAGTCCTGGCTATAGCTTAACCAAACAATGGACATCGGTGATGGAAGAGAGGCACAGTGCTGGGCTCTGCAAGGGATGTAGCACACTCACGATCTGTCTTTCCAGTTGGCAAGTCTAAACGCTAGGTATCGTCCTTGCCCCTTCCCTCTCCCTCAGCCTCCCGTCTTCTCACCATACAAACTATTACCAGCTCCTAACATTAGTAACTCCAGAAATGCCGTATGAGACAGGAAGGGAAAGGAAAGCCAGTTTTAAGCTCTCACTTTGCAGGTTGAGGAATTGTATCACTTATCCAAAGGTGACGAGATTTACCACAGCGAAATCGCATAAGGCCAATTCATAAACCAGAATTCCAAAGTATTCGTGTCCAGTAACGGCTTGAGTGATCAAGGGGCTGCCACAAATGGTCTGCTGGCCAAGCCATCGGTCTGGTGAAACGCTGGACACACATGCGCATGTTCTTGTTCTCTGACACCCCCTTCAGAGAATCCATGAGGACCCTCAGTTTTTCTACAAATTATTCTTCCTTGAGACAGATCCCAACACAGGTGTCTATTTTGCATGCTGTCCCATGATGGGCACTCTGGGCCTGAGGACAGTCACCTGGGCCTCCACAGGCAAAACTTCTACCAACCTCCAAGAGTGTGAGAGACTTAACACCGATTTATCCAGTGCCTTTCATTCTGTAGGGTCATTTTAGATCCATGTTCTGATGGGAGGGGCCTCAGACCCAAAAGCTCCTGGGAGTCAGGCACATCCGGGAGTAAAGCCAGCTGGGACGCAGGCAGTGGTGAGGATCATGGCAATTTAGAGCTCTCCGGACCCCCCTAAGGGCACAGCAGCTCAGCTCTCACCGACGTGGCTACACCCAGACCGAGGCTCCTCTTTACGAGATCCACCTACTTCATAGAAGTCATGAGTCCCAATTCGTATGTGAAATATCTCAATTTCTAAACACTGGTATAGAAACCGTCTCTTTTATTTTCTGTATTTCTGATGCTTTGACACCTGGGGCCTGGCTGACCCCGGAGGGACTCTCCTCCCAGAGAGAGTGAGAATAAATAATTCACCTCTGAACACACTTTCAAACTCAAACCAATCAATCCAGAGCTCACACCTCAACCACCTCCTCTATCAGGCTCTCATACTCTGGTCACTATTTACCTGCCCGACTCACCCCCACGGCAGGCACCAGACAACCAGGGACACCTCCTCTACCCCTGAAGCTGCTGACATTATTCAAACTAGCCGATCCTAAGCCTGCTGACCCTGCCTGGCCTGTTCCTCCCCACAGAAGCCACCTTCGGGGCTCTTGCCCACTGTCCCCCTCACCTCCTTCTACGTCCTGACAGACCCTCGGCGGGGCGTTTCCCCTCCTCCCGAGAACTGTCATGAACTATCTTTTCAATAGCAGTCATTTCCGAATCTATTGGCCCTACGAAACTTCAAATTTTCTCTTAACACACTATTTGAAAACTAATTCATTTGATTATCTTATTTTATTGTAAATGGCGAGAATAATGACGTCTGTCGTAGAAGAAGGCGAACATCCATTAAGCCTGCCTGTACCGGCCATGTGCCATGCTGTTTTCCGACGGTTCATTTCATCGAATTTTCACATCACTCCTGTAGTGTAGTGTAGTGTAGCATTTGTTTCTTTCTTACAGATAAGGAACCTGGGTCCCAGAGAAGTTAATTCCTTGCCCAAGGTCACCAAGTAAGTGGCTTAGATGGAAATCAAATTCGAGTTTTGAACTTGCAGAAGGCAGGATTAAGGGAGGAGGAGAAACAGAGATTCCCAAAACAGAGAAGATTGGACTTGGGGATATCACAGAGGCCACGGAGAGGTTTGTCCAAGTGGGATAGCCACATGGTAATTTCCTTGTCTTAGAACATTAAGAAAAAAGAATTTGTTAGCGTCCATTGATGGTTAAAAGCTGAATAAATATTTTGTCTTGTTACAAGGTATGTGTTTTACTTTGGGTTTAAAAATGTAAGGCCTTTGTCAAATCACAAATTGACTGTAGTGGAAGAGGAGTATCAAGCCTCCAGGTAGGTAATACTCCAAGTTAATAAAACAGCTACTAGTATTGAGCTAATGGACCTGTAAGTGGCTGCTGTCACTTGGGCCCTGGGTCATTCCCATCAGTTTGTACCAGCTGCTACACATGTATGTGTTGAGGATACCGAGTGATACCTTTGGAGTTTTCAGACTGTTTATTTACATATATAAAGAATGCATATTTCGATATGATTGTTTTTAATGTGCTATATAAAATGTCATCTCAAAATAGAAAGGGTCTGAGGTATCTCACTTTGGGGATATTATTGGAGTTGCTTGCCAGGTTAACTTCTACTTTCAGCTATATGACTCATGATGCCACTAGGATCCCTAAGTAAAAAGAATAGCAGAGGAAGTGTGGACCCTGAGAAGAGACAGGGTCCCACAGGGATCCTGAGCTGTCCCCGGACCTCTGAGGTGGCAAGGATGTTGAGACCCTGGCCATGTGTGTTGGGATCCAGTCCCGTACCTCACGTTCATAATGTTGACCATGAAACAAAAGCCAATTAGGTATGCTGTCACTGAAAAGGATTTATTCGGGAAAAGGAAAGAATTGCAATCCTGTACATGCAGCCATGGCCAGCCATATGGAAGTTCTATCCAGACAAATATGGAGGAAGGTCATTATAGAGGGGAAGAGGAAGGCAATCAAGGGGGAGGGGCCATGCCAGCCACAGAGCCCTTTCGTAAATATAGATTTCTTCCTGGAGGGCTCTCCGGCAACCTAGGCTATGAGAGCACCTCCCGCCGGCCCTCCTGACACCCATCTCGGTGAAGGTTGCTCACACATTTTGACAGTGATATTAGCTAAATTGTACTTCTTGCTAGAATGAGTTCCACCATGGTCTTTAGGTCTGAGGTGAGAAACTAGAGAAAGGCAGATGGGCTGAAATTACCTAACACTGTTCCAAATCCCAGCTCCGGTGCTTAAACCAGGAGGCCGGGGCTCAGGCTTCAATGGCTCAGGTCACGTCGCCTGGGAGCTGCTGATCCTGGGCCTGGCGCCTCTGAGCTGAGACCTTCAGGACCTCCCTTATGCAGAGGTGTTTCAAACCCTCCTAACTGTCCTTGGCTGAACCTTCTTCCACTCCCCCAGGCCTGCTAAGATCTATTTTAAGAGCTTGCAGTCTAAAGCAGTAAGGAACCAGCAAATACATAGGGTTGGAAATGAAAAACATTTTCTCCAGGGTTGAGCCAAGTCCTGGGGTTAAGACTTGTTAGTGGAGCCCACCTGCTATCCTTTCAAGTAGATAAAAGACTTTTCAGCCTGTGCCATGAAAAACTACATCCACTCCCCACCGCCCCTTCCGTTCTCCTATACGCTGCTCCCCCATCCCCAAACCCTGTAATTAAAAAGGCGCTTTTCAGACTGGAATACAATTCAAGCAGATCATTATGAAAACCCTGCCCTGTCTCTGTGGTTACTGACAACTCCCTTTGTGTAAATCTCATTAAATCAAACCAGGGACTCTGGGTTTTGTGAAAATTCCTAGGAAGAGAAAACTGTTGATTTTAGAAATAATGTTGCGAATCTCAGATAGGAGACCTCTTTGCATTAGAAAGTAATTATTTATCTCTGGAATTGCTAACAAATCAACCGTGAAAAATTGATAATGATTTTCGTCGCCAGCATCCTTTTTCTACTGTGGTAGCATTCTCTCTATTTCTCTTTCCAAGGGAAACAGAAGGCTTTCTTTGACAAACTGTCTTGTTTCCATGCCTTTAAGAAGACAAATGAAATTGCTGAAACTATTGCTTTAGAAACTGTTTTCAATTTCTTTTCATCCTATACATTTTTGGTACTTAGGATCAATTTGCTTCTCATTTGAAAGGAAAAATTATTCTTGTTCAAACTGTAAGCAACAGTGGGTTTTCCATATTCCCTAAAAAGCTGGAAGAGTAAAATGGTTCTCATATAAACTTAAAGACAACAGTGAGATTTCCTTATGTCTTACAGGGTAGCATGCAATAGAGAATACTTATACTTTTTATCTGGGCCTAGATGTTGCGTTAACTGCTATTTTCCTTTTTTCCCCTTTAATTTTGTTATTTCTATCCCCATTCTAGAATTTCCGAAGTCCTTAACTATAAAAAACGTTCCTCCTCCCTTGTGTCTTTCTCCATAAAAGGATGTAAGTGGCTTAGACATTTCCTTACCATCGAACACACAGACGATATTGGGCACTAGTTTGGGTGCTCCCGGAAACTGATGATACGACCGACCCCGTGCTCTGCGCTCTGTGGGCTCATGTATGTCTGTGCCTTTCTTTGCATTGATTAGGGCTCCTCTTTGCCACCGTGCCCAGTCGTTGCAACTAAAAACAAGCTCCTTGGGAGCTTTGCTTAGAGGATTAACTTCTACTGACTCATCAGTCTTACAGGAATCTTCCTCATGGCCTGCCTCGCTTGGTTCATGCTTATTTCCTAACTTTGCACGTGGTTGCTCCAACCTATGACAGACGGTCAGGTTGGGAAAGAGGCAGACAGCCGAGGTAATGATTAAAGATCATGAGTGTAACTGTCAAGGTACATAGCTGGGGTAGAGACTCTGAATGCCACGCTCAGCCCTGAGTCGCCCCGTCCCTCATCTCTAGGCTCCTCCTGGCTCCTGCTGCCCCCCACCCCCCACCAGGTGCTCCTAAGAGCTAACTTTAGCCTTGTACTTCTTCTGTCGTGCCCACTTCGTTCCTCATGCTATTACAGAATGTTGTTTCCCTTTGTCTTTATCCTGCACTAGACTGTAAGGTGTTATTCTTCCTGGCTGGGGGGTCCTTTAGTGCTGCTACATTGCTCTGCCCAGGATGCTCATTTATAAATGTGGCACGCTCTCTTATCTATCACAAGGAGTATCAGGAAGTACCAGTGCTGTTGGGCCTCCGTCAGACATACAGAAAAAGGATAACCTTCTGGTAGAATAATCTTCAGATGGAGGTAAACGAAGGGTGCTTTAGATCAGAACCAGCAATATCTTTATGCTGAATGAGACCGTGAAGACCTAGGAAGACCCTAGAAGGCTTAGGGGTAGAGAAAAGAGTATCAGACAAAGGGAGGAGGGAGAGGAGGGCAAAAGGGAAGAGGATTACAGAGGCACACCCTCTTGTGAGTTTACACAGTGATTAGCACAGTGAAAATGAATATTTATGAAGGCAATGCTGATTATAGTGCATGAGGGGGGATCATTTGAATAATCATGAATATGTGTCCATGCATTGGGACCTAATGGGACAGTTTTCCGTCTTTAATGAGGCATTGGCGCGTGTTGGAAGAGCGAGGGAGAGGAGAGTGGGAGCAGAGAGAAAGGGCAGACCAATCCAGGTCACGCGGTTTGGGCACACATTTTTCTCACTGCACTGCTCCTTGCAGTCCTGTCTGTATTGATCTGGGGGGGAAAAATGTGTCATGATGTGCTGGGTGCCTGTCTGTGCGTGGGCCAAAGTGGTTTGCTGTTTCTTCTACACCTGCTCTGCATTTGAAGCAAGCCGTGGGGGAAACGACACTTTGGCCTTCGCAGATTATGAAACTGAGTTTTAGCAAGTTTTCCAAGGTCACACAGCTATGTAACGGCTGAACCAAGGTTTCAGATGCCTCTCCGGGGTCACTTCCAAGTGCAGAGCATAAATATATGTCCCTTTTGCCTCTGTCAAATCTAGTTTATGCCTACTGTCCTGCCATAATTACTAATCGATTGTCCCTTTCATTAGCAGAAGTGTAACAGATGTTAATGGTGTGAAGAAAGCACCGTGTATTTCTTTTACCTCCAGCCCCTAGCAGGATGCCAGGTGGCCCTAGGTGATGGTGGTGTTTTGAAGAGAAAGATCACAGGAGGGCAGATGGCAGGAGGCAGGAAAGGCACAGAGGGATGGGAGCATTTATGTGTTCTGTGAATTGGGACAAGGAAGGGAAAATGGGGAACGGAAGGAGGCTGCAGAAGTGTAGAAGGTTCCAGCTGAACAAACCAAGATGAACGTGCCTCTCAGGAAGGCGTACGTGAAACCGGCTCCACAAAAGGCAGGGCAGAAATAAACCAGAATGCCAACTCAGTGTTTTCTACAAAGAGGAACAGAGCTCTCCTTGGTCCAGGCATGCTCCTGTGGGCGGTGCCAGCAAGCAGAAGGAGCGGTACTCTCACGTCCGCAGTGAGGCGAGCCTGGGTCCAAACCAGCTCGCTCTTTTTCTGGTATTTGCAGCTTGACCTTGGGCAAGCCCTCTAGCTCTCTGAGACTTGGGATCCTGGCCGGAAGCTGGACGCATAAGGCCGAAATGCAACAGGGAGTGGTACCCAAGATGCCTGGTACAGGATGCTTACCAAGCCACAGGAGTTATTAGGCCCTCCCAGTAGGGTGAAGCCCAATCGCATTCCGTTTGCCAGCTCGGTGGGAACTAGAGTAGGGTACGTGAGCAGTGATTTAGCTGTACATCCTCTCTGTCCAGGACTCCACTGGCCAGGTGAGCTGGCACCTCCCAGTGGAAGGTTCTGGGTCAAGCTAGCAAAGCAGGAGTCTCACTGGATTTTATTTTCCCAGGGTTCCAAGGGAACCACCTCCCACTCCTTCCTCTGATTGACACATTCTTTCTTTAGATATGCTAATACCTCTGATTAGATTACAGTCTAGTCTTGTCTTGGCAGGCTTTGTCTCTTAAGGGGACTTTGCCTATCTCAGGCCTTTTATATTAGACTTTTTAATAGTTCACCTCTAAAGGAGGCAAAACTTTTAACCTTATTACCAGTTCCTTCAAGAGTATCCCAGCTTGGCTACCTTAGCCTGGACCAGGGCTCATGCGTTCATCCATCCGTGTATCCATTCAACAAAGACATATTTTAGTGTCTACTGGGACCCTGGGTAATTTTTTTTGTTTTTTTAGCAGAAAACATTACATCTTACTTTCCTAATCTATAGCCTGGGTTGTTCAATAAGTTGTTATAAAGATTAAATGAAGTCATCCTTGAAAAAAGATTAAATGAGAAAATCTTGGGTACCATAGTGTATGGTTTAGAGTAGGCGCTCAAGAAACGTGTTGAACGAATGAACAAACATGACCTATGATTACTGTTACTCTTGCCATGTGCCAGACACTTTCTACTCTTTGGGGATATAATGGTGAACCAAACATGGGCTCCATCCTTTGTGGAGGATAGAAACAGGTCAGCAAGCCCTGGGCTGTGAAATAAATGCAACGATTGGGGACATGCAGGCTTTTCCTGGAGCTCTGAGCTGGAGGCCAACATTAGCGATGAGGTCTGTGAGACTCCCCAGAGAGCATGGGCTCCATGTTATGACTCGAGTAAGAGTTAACCAGGCAGAGGTGAATGTGAGCACCCTGGTGCAGATCCCTCAAGGCAAGAAAGACTTTCCTCCAACAGTGAGACCCTGAAGAAACTGTGGGACTACGCCTTGCCAGGGGATTGGGCCTGGGAAGAAGAGCCTGGGGAGTAAGCAAGGGTTGGGTTTGGAGGGCTGAGTAGACCACATGAAGGAGTTGGATTTTTCCTAAAAGCCTTGGAGTGTTTAGGAGACAAAGGTCCACAGGCTTGATAAAGATGAGAGCATGGAGGAAAGGCTGAAGGACAGCCGTGGATGGATGACTCGGGCTTTCCATCTCGGATTCCATATGGGGTCATGGTCAACAGACGTGGCCCCAGAATGCTGGGGTTGAATGCTGACTCCATCGGTAAAGGTTTGTGTGCTTGACAAAGTTACCTAATCTCATTTGTAAACGGAGACAATCACAGGACTCAACCCTGGGGTTTGTGTGAGCACGTGGGTCAAATGAGATACGACGTACAGAACGAAATATATAGAATATTGCTTGGCATTGAGTAAGTGCTCCCTCGGTGTTAGGCATTATCCTTGACCCTAGTCACTTACACACCAGGAAGTCCCCAATTCTGCAGCCAGCTATCCCAACTTGCAACTGAGGGATGCAGGGGGGAAGGGAGGGGGAAAGTACCAACTGCCCAAGGACGGAAACTCCAGGAACTTGGAGCTCCTCCTCTTAGTTGAGTCATAATTCTTAGGAATTTGGTTACTTGGTTTCGGTAGCTGATTAGAAAAGGAGGAGCTGCCCGAAGCAGGTCCCCAAGGAAAGGCAGATGTAACTCCTGGCAGCTCAAGGAAAAATTGAAGTATTAGGAGAAACAGATGCGAGAGCCAGGGCAGTAGAGCAAACTCTGGTCATTTAGGGCAGAGTGTAAGAGGCCGGGCACACAAAGCATGCCGTTTAAACCCTTCGCTGTGTTCTAGAGCAACTATTGAGAGCATAAAGGCTCTGTCCATGAAGGCAGAGAATGTTTTATGAACTTCATAAATAGCATTATGTTTATGAACGTCAGAAATAAAGTTGTGTTACACAGAACATAGTAGATTCACAAGAATCAGAGTGGAACAGCCCAGAGTTCGTATCTTTTTTCTGAACCGAGTGCCAACCTGCCTGGCCATCTAGGTTTTGCACCTATTTTGACTTGCTCTTTCGGGGGTCTTGGCTCTTTGAAATTTTCTTGACAGGTTTTCGATAGCCATCTGTCCCCGTTAACCTCATTTTCTTCCTGTATCTCCCCACTGTGTAATTGGTATTTGGTCACTTACTGCAAGACGTACTGAGATACACATTGATCAGAATTATGCTGTGGGGTTAAGGCACAGCCAAGCTTAAAAACTTTTGTATAAAGGTAGATCTTTTCTGGTTGTTTTTGGTGGGTTTATTTGTCTTTCTCCAAGTAGGTGGGATGGGGGACAGGCGAACGGAAAAGAAATTTTGGCTTCCTTCTGGTGAAAACAAACTTCAAACCAGGGCAAGAAGCCCTTATTTTCTGGCTGGGTAGAAAAAGCGTGCTTTCTGAGCTTCCAACCAGCCCTCTGGCTTCCTGTCTCTGGAAAAGACCCATGAGAAGAATGCCACGGGTCACAAGAGTTACTTAGCTGAGTAAATACACATGAGCGATTGGGGGAGAATTACAAATCTTCTCTAAGTAACCGAGTCAAAACTAACAATACCCAGTTGTCAGAACATCAAATGAAGCTGCCCAAACTATCACCCTAGACACCTCCAAGTATTTTGAAGACGGCTTTTAATGAGTGTAGTTTTGTCTTCTAGTTTATGGAAATGAGAGCTCAGTACAGGAATAACGGAGTGAATGCAGTTGGGGAAGGAAATCCGGCGATCGTTGATGGGGATGCTGGGCAAGACAAGGAATGGATAGGGTTACATTGAAAAAAAAAAATGAAAGAATTCTGTTTTTACTACCAAATTTATGGCTCAATTGTGAGTTGTATCAGTAGGATTTGTAAGCTGTCCTTTGCCTGGGGTTGACAGTTTGGTATGTACTGGTGGTCTTAATCCAGTATCTAGACCAGAAAGCAAACGTTTTCATCCCTGGAATCCCCGTTACAATTGAAGCATTTCCAAGGAGACGGTGGGGGCCAGAAGGCAGTGCGGCATGCGTTGCACCGTTAGCACCAAGTCCTCGATGGGTGCCTTTTCGCTTTGTGCTTTCTCCCTTCATTTCCTGAACGCTTATTAGTGCCTCCTGTGTGCCGAGCCTGACAAGGCTCCAGAACACCTGATTTTCGGAACGAAGAGCCATGAATTCAACAGACCACATCTTAGCCTCTGGAGTTTGCATTCGAATGGGAGGGGAAAGGAATTAAAGATGCAAAATAATCAGGGTTGCCAGATTGAGCAAATAAAAATAGGAGGTGCCCAGTGAAATTTGAATTTCAGAGGAACGATGAATAATTTTTTGTGTATAAGTTCCGAAGATGGCACGTACTTCACCCGGTCATCTTAAATCTGATGCAAGGTAGTGGTACGTGCTTTGGGACAAATGAAGCAGAGTTAAAAGCTAGTTAGGGATGGAAGGGTACGATTTTAGTTAGGGTGGTCAGGGAAGCTCCCTCTGACAGGTGAGTTGAGTAGAGAGGTGAATGAAGTGAGCGAGGGAACCAAGCAAGTAGGTATCTGTGGAAAGAACATCCAAGACAGCAGGAACAGCACTGCACAGGCCTTGAGGTCCAATTCCAGTGTCAAGAATTGGGCTCGGCACCAGCCAGCTTTTAATAACTGATGTTTAGAAGAAAACAATCAACTGAGTAAATTTAAAGACATATTGGCTTCATTCAATGATTCATGAATCGGGCAGCAGTCCATCTAGCAAATAGGAAGGCGCTCCAAGAAGCTGACCAAAATGGAAGGCTTTTATAGGCCAAAGGAGAGTGAAAAGGAAGTTTCCAAAAAAGAGTGGATTGTTTCAGGTAAAGTCACTTTTCTTTGGGGGAAGAGTGGGTGGGGGCGAAGGTGGGGTGGGGGGGGTCTATCATGCAGATGACCTCACTAGTGCTGATCAGGTAATTCCAGATTGACTGGTTAAAGGTCTCATTCCTGGGAGAGGTTGCAATGCAATCAGATTAGATATTAAGTCTTGTTTTCTGACATGGAGCTTAGCACCAGTGACTCCATCTTGGGCCTGTTGTCTCACTTTTATTCTTTAAACTGACATGGGCTGTTCAAACTCTGGGTCAGTCCACAGTGCTATTAGCCACTCATACTAGAGGCTAAGTCTACAATATACTTATCAAAGTCTAAGTGGTCATGGGTGGAAAAGGACAAAGAATGGGAAGAAACCAGGGTAGTATGGGGAATTGCTGAGCGTGACATGAGAATGGAATTCACCCTCAAAACTCTATACCACGGGCTGTGAGGGCTCCTTGGGGACCTTGTGCTAGTACATTGCTCCATGCTAGGGACTACTGCTGGAGTCTCCAAGGCAAATGCGTCTGTCAGTGGAAGGCTTGCCTTAAATCCATCCTACAGGCTTAATAGTTAGGTACGAGTGTCACTGTCCCTATTATTTCTATACTTGCACATACACTTCATGGCTGTAGTGCCCGTCATCAGAAAGTGACTTGGCTACAGATAGAGAATAGTTTTCCAAATATTACCTAGAGATCCACAGCTCTGAGACGAAGGGTGGCCTTCCCTGTTTATATTTTTCATGAGCTTTTGCTATTTAATTCTAAGTACTTCATATTCTCACCTTAGCTAAGGCAGAAATCTTTTGTGTCTCTTTTGTGACAAGTTTCCTAGCAGAAACAATACATAGTTTAACACAAAATAAACAGGTTAAGAGAATAAAAATCAAAACACAGTTCTTTCCCCCAGATCTGCCCTGTGTGTTCCTCAGAGTCTACCCACGTGGTCATGTAGGAGTCCTGTCAAGGTCCGGCTTTACAGATGGCAAGAATCCCCCCCCTTTTTATGATTTGCTAAGGATAAAGGATCAGACCTTTTTTATGAAGATTTTCCTCATTTATCCAAATGCTTTATTACTTAGTAGGTTCCAGAGAGGAAGGCTTTGGGATGCTTCTGTGCATGTTTTCTCTTTTCCCTCCAGCCACCTGGCACCATGACCTCAGACGAGATGAATGAGATAGAAGATGGAGCTGGAGTCAAATGAGGAAGGAGCCAAATCAGTGAAAACCAACACTGGCTACCACCGCCCCTACTCCTCTTGGCTTGGACATTGAAAACCTAATCTACACCTTAGAATCTACATTCACATGATTTTGCTATTCCATGATCTTAATTAGCATTTTTTTTTTTAATTCCAGAATTCACCTGCACAAGAAAATGGTTTGATAGTTTCTTAGAACTTCTCCGAAGACCCATCAACTCCTCTGTGGAAAATACACAATAGTTAGTGCTCGAAGAGTCTTTAAAATACCTCATCTCAAAGTCCTCACCTTGCTGTTTCCACCAATCCTGGACTCTTATACCTCCCAGACAATTTCACCTGAAACCAGGTTTCCAATTCTCAATAAGTTCTGACCTTACCAGCCTCTCTCCAAGACACTGGCCAAGTTTCTGAGGTGGTGTTCTTCCTTGCTGGCCACGGTAAGCCTTAAATTCAGATTTGCCTTATCAGCAGTTTGTGATAGTCATGTTTGGGGAACCAGCTTTTGACAAAAGGGCCTGTTTTTCTTTTAGAGGCAAAGAATAACATAATTTACATGCATTTACTATGATAAACTATTGCTTCAGGGCTGTCTGGGGAGACGAAATTGGTTGAAAAGAGGTTGGTGATTCGTTAAGAAGTCTCTGTCAGGAACCAGGCGAGAGATTCCTGCTTAAACCAAGGCAACAGCGGTGGTAGGAGGCTGCAGAGAGAACTGGCGGAGCTCTTCTGGACTTGCAGGGAGGTGTGCAGTCTGACAGAAGGCTGGAGAAAGGAGTGTGGTGCCAGGGAGTGCCAAGCTGGGAGTAGAGAATGGAACCAAAAGAGGGATGCGTTTGGACCGCCCGAATGTGAAGTCGTCGTCAGTCGTTTCTTTAACTCGCTTGGCAATTCATCGTGATCTGGAATTAGGAGAGATATTAGGGTTAGAAACACGATGTGGGGATCCAGAATAAAGAGATACTTGAAGCCCTGAGGGTGAATGTGTTTTCTCAAGAAGTGGAGATTTAGAAAAGACGAGGGTCAAACAGAACCTTGAGAAAAATCCATATTTAACAGAGGAATGCAGAAAAATCGACTAAGAGGAGAGACTGAGAAGGAATGGTCTTTCTGGAGAGGGGAAAGGTCGCGGAAGAGAAGAAGAGAGACTTTCGGGAGGGGCTGGTGTGTGGAGCCCCGTGCGGAATTCCCAAAGTAGGGAAAATCCTTCAGACTATACTTTCATTAAGGGAGGCAGCCAAAAGGGGGCCAGAGGGCTTATTTTACATCCCAAGAGAAAGGTTATTAATCCCCCTCTTGACTTAATTTGTGTTTAGAGGGTAAGAGTAAGATGAACTCGTTAAAAGAATCTAGACAGATGGATAGCACCTAGAGGGGCTTATTTAATGCTCTTTTCGCAAAGCTACTGAGTAGCGTCTGGTACATGGCGCCCAGTGCCTGGGGTAGCTTAACTGGTTGTGGTTTATGTTCTGAATTTCCCATGTGCTACAATTGAGTTGATCACACCATATGTGATGAACTGGGATGGGCGAGACAGAGCAAGGTCAGAGAAGAGGACCTGTTGGAAGGGGAGGATCCAGGAGCTCGCTGTGAAAGTGTAAGTGATGCAATCTAGATTTTTACATTTGGCGAGAGGCTAAGGTGGAAACTCTAAAAGAATGTGATGATGGGAGGAGGTGGGAGGTAGATGGGATAAAAGGGGTCAAATATGTGTGACAGAAAGAAATCTAACTATGGGTGGTGAACACACAATGCAATATACATATGACTTACTGTTGAATTGTACACTTGAAATGCACTGGATTCTGTTAATCGATGTTACCATAAAAAAAAAAAAGATGATAGTGCTATGAAAAAAAACCACTAATTTTTCTTTTCTTAAAAAATAATGTATGTGATGATAATTATTTATCCGATACTTAGAATGGGTTTATTAAACACCACATGCATTTTATTCCCCCAAATCTGGACTGTAAGTGCAGTGAAATTGAGGAATACAGGTTTTCACTATGTCCAACAAAAGCAGAGCCTGTCTACTCCAGGAACTCAGTGGCTTTAGACTTTTGATAAATCACACCTACGCATTCACGTGTAAATTAAGCACGGGGGTATTATTCCTCATGCACATTACAAATTATGCACAAAAATAGATGTTGAAGAAGGTTGAAATTATGATGGGCTAAAAAAATGTCATTACAATTTAATTTCCTTTGTGAGCAGTACAAAGTGTTATGCTCTCATTAAAATTCTTAATATTGAACATGCTTTGTGGGGGGGTGGATCTTGGTTTAACATTGCGATAAAATGACTTGACGATCTTGTTCTAAATTGAGTTTTTTCCAACCTTAGTTGTCTTAAATGCTGTTATAGAGGGAAAGAATGCTCTCTGAATTATGTACCATTGGAAGAGGAGGTTATTTTTACCACTTACTTAATGGTAATGCTAATTTCTCAATACCACCTACCAATTATGCAAAAGATTTAGTTGAAATTTGAATCTATTTCCTGGTGTCAGTCAATTGTTCTGCAATGTGACTTGGAAGATGTCGCATTTGATTTTTATATTTTAAACAAACAGGTTCAAACACACCAAAACCCCTCATGTGGAAGTTTTTTTTTTTTTTTAACAGTTTAGAAAATTCTGTTAATGATATTTTAAGCACATATATCTGATAGGTGTCAAAGGTAATTTTCAAAATAATTTTTAGCACCAAAATCACGAGTGATATCCTAACACCTGTTTCTAAAAGGCTCTCTCCATAGCATGACTTTCTTTCTGAACGCAATCACTTCTTTTTCATGGTTAAATATTATCTTTGCCTCAAAAAGACAGACTTAACATTTTTTTGTTCTAACAAAATATCTGTCAGATAGCACATTATGCACAGATAGCATTTACCAAAAGACAGGGGCAGCAAGTTTGAAACTACTTTTTAAAAAATGGCAATGAATAATTTAAAGTTCTTTGCCTTACCATAGCCAGGAAACCACTGTGTGCTACAAAAGACTCAATAGCCATGCCATCTTTCAAAGTGCAGGAGAGTTCCCCTTAAAGAGACTGTCATGATGTCCTCCTTAACCGCCCCCCCACCCCCCAACAAAATGAACCTCGCTGATGATCTCCCGTAGCAAAATAAGAACTTCTGGCTTCAGTTTCTTTGCTGCAGTAGCGTCTCTGTGAATGGTTCAGTGATGAATTTTTCGGTGTGGAAATTTTTGTAATTTAATCCCAGAATTTTAACTCCTGTATAGAAGCTGCTTCTTTCGTTGCTATTGTTACACCGTTGAAATATATATATATATATTGCTTGGACTGAAGAAATCATTTACGGTTGAGAATATAGCTTCTCTGCTAAACTTTATTTAGTGGTTCATAAAAAATAAGTTTTTCCAGATATGTCATCATTGGAACAGGATCAAGCACATACCCTAGGCAGCGGCACGTTAGAAATAGCTACACTTCTCTTTCAACAGTAGAGCAATCCTCCCACACCGTGTAATTTATTCTAATACATGTTTCTTCACATCTACAGCAATATTTTCTAGGCATCTTCCAACTGTTTGCTGACAAATGAATGTATTTTATTTTGCAGTCATATTTTCTGGTTATTATTTTCCTATTTTAACGTTTGTTTATTTATTATCTGTTTTCTACCTTTCCAGAAAAAAAACACCGTTTCCCTGATGCTATGTGGCTTTTGGTCTTGTGGCATTAAATACTTTATGATTAAGTTTAGCAAAATTTACAAAGTATTGGATCATTTCTTATCTCTAAATGTCATTGGAAAAAATCCTATAGGCGTTTAATCGATGTTGATATTCTGAACGCCTAATTTTTACAGCTTTTTGTGTGTGATGGCACTGGGGAGACCTCAGTGAGCCAAAGTGTCATTGCCCTTGACCCCACCGGTCTCTTAGCTCATGGGGAGAGAGCCAAATAAGCCTTACACATCATGTGAAAACTTAGGGACATGTGTCAGGGGCACCCATACTAAGCTTCTATGTGTGGAGAGAGGTCAGAGAAGGCTTCTTCAAGTGGATGACAGAAATTTAGACCTCAAGATAAACGAGAGCTCAATGGAGGGGTAGGGACAGTATTGCAGAAAGAGGGAACAACAGCGTGAGGGCCTGACACTGACAACAATCAGGTCTCAGTCAACAAAAGTTCAACAAAATTGAATCTTGGAGCGTGAGGGAGGGGACGTGAAGGATGCGAAAAGGCAAACAGGTCAAATCATGGAGAGCCTTCTAGGTCCTTTTATTGTGTCGGGACGTTATTCGAAGGACAACAGAGATATACAAAAAGGTTTGAGCAGAGGACTGACAGGCAATATCTTTAGAAAGGTTCTTAGAGTTTTCAGTGTGGAGGATGTATGGAAGTCGGCCAGGTTGGAAGCCTGGAGATCTCTTAGTGACCAGTTCCAAACTGAGATGATGGGTCAGAGGTCGATTTGGGGTGACGGACATGGACAGAAGGGATCGGAACCAACACATACTTGGGAGGTAGAATCTACAGCACATGGCGATGGAGTAGATGGGAGGGCGGAAGGGCCATCAGAGGGTGGAGTCAACGGAGAAATGGATCTGGCTTGGTGGGTGTCTTGAGCTGAGTTTCCTGGAAACAGACTATGGGTCTTCTCTGGAAATCTACCTGTGGGGGACTGAAGAAGGCAGGATTAGGCAGGACGAAAAGTTGACCCACAGTGCTGTGGAGACTGAGACCTCAGCCAGTGTATAGTGACCCTGGAGCGTGGGTGGTCCTTCGGAATTGGCCCAAATTGAGACAAGAGGGCCACGCCTTTGCACCTCTGCATTAGCCAGCATTGTCTGCTCCCTAGAAGGGGGTGTAAACTTGGGCAAGCCAGTTCCCAGGAACTGACACGAGACGGAAGCCACAGCAGTTTTTAGGGAGGGACTCAGCTTTGCGTGATCAGTAGCTGATATTCTCAGCGACTAGGGGATGAGGGCATCCCCACGAGAGAGGTTATAGACAAAGTCCTACAGCATCCACTATAGAGGCAAAAGATCTTATGTTTACTTTGAGACATGCTTATTCTCAGGAGCCTGCAGGTTTATGACGCATTCCTTAGTTCACAAATAACTAGTTAATTTCAATTTTGGGAAGTGCAAGGCATTGTGCTAACTGGTGCAGATGGTGGGGATGTTGGGGCAGATGCAAAGATGAAGATTCACACACACAGTGCTCAGGTAGCCTCTGTACTGCAGCGGACCAATGAGATTCATTCTCAGATGGACCTGAGTCCCCATTTCCTGTGTCTTGATGGATTAAGCCGATTCCTTTTTCTTTTTTCAGATACCTTCCTAGCTTTCTCTTCTTCCTCTTCCCTCCTCTTGGACTTAGAGTGTAGGAAGCAAGTCCAAACACCAGTTCCTTTCACAGAAGCCCAGAAATAATGTAAAAGTAACAGAGGGGTAGGAAATCTTACAAAGTTCTCAACAGGTCTTGTCCTTTGGCCCACAGTTCCTGAAGAATTCTTTGCTGGTCTCTCAAACCCCAAGCTTTCTAGCTCTTCTGTGATCCTTTATAGCAGGGGTCCCCAATTCCTGGGCCACGGATAGGGTACCACCAGTCAGGCTGCACAGCAGGTGAGGGGTAAGCAAGCAGCAAAGCATCATCCGTATTTGCCCCCGCTCTCCAGCACGAGCATCATCGCCTCAGCTCCACCTCAGATCATTGGGCATTAGATTCTCATAGGAGCACTGGTCCCTGGTGCCAAAAAGGTTAAGGACTGTTGCTCTACAGTTCATAAACCAATACTTTTCTGGGCCCCTCCCCTTCTCTTTCCTTGGGCAAGGTTGTGTTTCCAGCATTTAGGTCTGCAGGAGATACAGATTAGTGGATCCATCCAGTAGTTAGGACTGAAGAAGTCCCTGAGACACCTGGGGGCCTCCTAAATAATGCCCAGCTTTGAACTGTTCATTACACTGAGTTGGCTCTGAGGCCGTGGTGACCTCTGTAAGCAAACCCAACTCTAAGCCTGCAGATACCTCAAGGTTACAAAATTGAATCACTAGAGCAACCAATCTTCAACAGCCCCCTGGGCTTTAAGCTGTAGCCACCAAATCATTTCCTTCCTTTGCTCCTGCACCTCCTGTCTTTCCTGGCTCTTGTGGGCGGAGCATTCCTAACCCCTTCTGGTCTGGCACTGCCCGGTTAGCACAGCTTTTTGCTCACACAAACTCTTTAAGATTTAATATGCCTCAGTTTCTCTCTTAACAGAACATAGTCTCCAACCCTTCAAGATCTGAGTGAAAGGCATCTGCAGGCATTTCCAAATGAGGCTTCAGGAACAGGGAGGTGGCTCTGCTACAGAAAATCCATAAAATCGCTAAGGAAGGATAAGGGCGAGCCCCTCCCACACCTCCCCTCGGTTTATTTCTGGCAGGCTAATATTAATTTAAATCTGTTTATCATTTCTTTCAAGGGTATGTTTGTGGAAAATACCAAAAAAAAAAAAATCCTGCTTCTATTTATTACTATTTTAACACTAAAAAAAATAAAAGATGGATTTTTTTTCCTTTGCTGGTCACTAAGCTACAGATTTTTATATTGTAATGCTAATGTCGAACAGTGTAAGAATCCCTTTAAAAAACACACCAACAAATTGACTATGTTAAACTCACTATAAAAGCTTAGGCCTAGCTTAGTTTTGAGCAAAAAAAATGTGTATGTAGCTCGAGTCACAGGGCTGACAGTTGAGGAGTGGTTTGCAAGGCCAATTGATGGTGAGATAAAGAAAAAATCCTTTTCTTTCTTTCTTTTTTTTCCTGTCCCTCAAGGAACACACCTTTGTGTGCACTGCCTAACAAAGGAATGTCCCAATTTCATAGTGGAATTCGGAGGGGAAGTATGATGTGAAGACTGATATCTATATGTGCTTGCAAAGCCTGCTTCAAACCACAAAAGGATTTAAAAAAAAAAGCTGGGATTTTTGCAATACACTGATTGGAGGAAAAACTCAGACATTGAGAGTAAGCAATGAAAACAGCAACAAGAGAATCTGAAAGGCTTTGGAATTCCTTTAGTTTCTATTTGGCATAAGAATAATATGATTTCTTTGTTCTGTCCTTTCTTATCTCCAGCACTCAAATAATAGTTCATTTCATTCTTACAGCGAGTTACTTCTATTGTTGCCCAAAGCTGAGTGGTCCCCAAGATAGCCTTACATATGTGGAATAGAATGAACTTTTGTATGGATATTTTGGAAGAGGGATCATGTCAGTTTTTAAAAAAATAACTTACACTAAAAACTGGTTTTTTCTGCTGTGAAATTCAATGATTTCATCAAATGGACTAAGATGGGTGCTTTGCTTTTTTACTGTTGGTCTACCTGACAAAGAGGTTTCTCTGAAATCTTTGTAAAAATACACGTGAGATGATTTGCAAGAAATTAACTTTTACTTTTGATTGTTTATGGTTTTTAAAAGCAGATGTAATGTTATCTGTTGCCATTTCTGCAAAAATGAATTGTGCTTTAAAAGTAATTTCCTCCAGTCGAGCCTTGACCAAAACACTGGGCTTTGCTCAAAGCCCTGCTCAGAAAGTATTTGGCATTATGAAGCCACAAGGCAGTTAGTTCTACCCTGAAGACACTTTATGATAAGCAATACAGACTTAAGTGCAATTCTTCTAACTGTTCAAACACTGCTGTGCTTTCAACTCCTAAAAGAAGGGAGTGGGGGAGGGGCGCGAGCGTATTTGAAGTAAACAAAGAATTCAAATCTAGGAAACCTAGGATTTAGTATGGTATGCATATTATGAAATTCCGTATATTGTAATACGTGCAGCATATCAAGCTTTCAGATAAGCAGGTCTTTGGAGACTTTTCAATGCACATAATGTTTTCACATGCGTATTAATAAAGGCCCACCTTTGAGAGAAGGAAAAAGGCCTCCATTGAAATGAAATCAAGCCCAGGTAAAGCTGAAACCCAACCCACAGCATGCTGGCACTGTTTTCAGGCTAAAAGAAGACGAGAGTTTCAATTTCATCATCTTGTAACACTGATAAATGTGATGCCCTGGCTGGCAAAATTTGCAGATTACATAGGTCTTTCTAAACACGTGTAAATGTGACCCAATTTGTGGAACTCCAAACAATTTCCTGTTTGAAATGAAAGACCAACAACTCTTCTGTGAGACAATCATTCAGTTCATTTACATGAAAAGGCTTAAACAGCAAAAATGCTACTTCAATTTACATCATACGGTGTCCTCTTAACTGAGAACAATGGCTTCCTCGATGGAAGTTAACGCAACGGAAAGGCATAAAGACTAAAAAAAAAAAAAACAAAAAACTTTCCAGCACTTTGCAAATATTAATCAATTAATGTAATTTAAAACAAAACTCTAAGATGCGTTTCCCATGTGGGGAGTTTTCACTGCTACTCGAGTAATATGACTATCTTCAGAGTCCGATCAAACAGGAGTGAGCCTTTTTAAGAGGTCATAGTGACATTTTTTTTTTTTTCAGATTCTTCTATTTTGTCTTATTTCCAGGGTACGCACAACTAGCTTGACGTGGGGTTTCTGTCTCCATTTAAAAGGACCTCTCAATTGAGTGCATGCAGTCTGTGAACCCTGGAGGAACCAGGGCACAGGGCTGGATAAACAGCATACCTGATCTGGTGGTAATAGATTCATCGTCTCCCTCTCCGATGTGTGAAGGATTACACACCTTTATGGTCTTTACGGGGTTTATACATGTATCTTTTTGTGTTCTGTAGGCTTCGACCACCTGCTGTATGTACATTACGTGTTTGCTACATCTGGACACCACCTCCCTTCTTGAATTTAAAGACCTAGCTATTACATCTTGTTTACTCAATATCATTTCCCCATTAAAGAAAAAAAAAAAAACAACTACATGAACTGAACATGCCATGTTTCAATCTGGCCCCAGTGGCTTTTTCTCTGAAAGCAAAACGTGTGTGTGTCTTTTACACCAGGGCTTTCTCCCCACCCCAGGGGGTGTCTTCCATTCTTTTGTGGCTCAGTTTAAGGAGAACAGGGCTCCACACCACTAACTAAACCGAAGAGAGCCCCTTCTTCCACCTCCAGGGAGGATTTCAGAGTGAATCTCTCCGAAGATAGCGTGCTCTCTTCTTATTTGCCACCATTACGAGGATAACAAAACACCACCTTGGCTTCAAGATCCTGGGTAGAGAGGCTCACGGTCTTTCTCAACCATCTTTGGCGAGGCCTTGCTTCCTTCACTCGAGTAAGTTGCGGCTTGGGGCCATGGAAAGGACTGGGTGAGAGCCTGAAATGTCGTTTGAAGGAAAAAAAAAAAAAAAAAAAAAAACCCCAGCCCTCCCTCCATCCCCTCACCACCACCACCACCCCGCTCTCCGGGGCGAAGTTGCAATCCAGCAGCCCCAGATGGGCGAGACTTGGCAGGTCTGCGGGGCTCCGCTTCCCTCCGCAGCGCCGGCACCGGCCCCGGCCGGGCGTCCGCGCCCGCCGGCCGCGGGCCTCGCGCTCCCGCTCCCTTCTCCCGAGCCCTCCCTTCCCCCACCGGCCGCCCCCTCCCCCTCGCCCGCGCTCCCTTTTGTTCGCTCGCGGCTCGGCCCGAGCCGCCGCCGCCCGGGCCCGCACCCCCAGCCGTAGGCCCCTGCGTGGCGGGCCATCCCGCCGCCGCCGCGCGGCCTAGAGCGCGGCGCCCGGGGAGGCGCGGGGCCCGGGCCGGGCGCACGGCGAGGCCGCGGCGGCGGCGGGGCGGCCCGGGAGCCCGGAGGCGGCGGCGGCGGCGGCGGCGGCGGCTGCGGCGGCGGCGAGGCCGCTGCACGGCACACGCACACACAGACCCCGGCAGCGGGAATGCAGACGACACGCCCGTAACATGGAAGCCGCCGCCGTCGCCGCCGCTACGACGACAGCAGCCGCAGCCACAGCAGCAGCAGCCGGCGGCGCCGCGCTGAACAAAGGTCATCCGAGCTGCGGCCCAGACGCCCGGGCTTGACCGCTGCGCAGGCCAACCCCGGGAAGGGGGTGGGTGTGCGCCTGCGGGGCGGGGGCGGCGAGGAGGGGGCCGGGCGGGCGAACGAGGGGTGCAGGGCAGCGCTGCCAGGGGCGCGGGTGGGCTCCGGGGCGAGGCGGGGTGCGGCCCCTCGTGCCCATCCCTGCGGGTTGGGGCGAGTGTGTTGAGGCTCAGGCCCTTTCGCCCGACTGCAGTGGCCTGTCCCACCCTGGCCTTGGGGACAGCTGGCCTTCGCGCCCCGCCAGCCTTCCTTGGGGGGCCTAGGACAAGCCGGTTTCGCTAGGCCCCACAAGTTCAGAGAGGGGGGCCACGTGAGCGCAGGAGCTCGCCTCCTCCCCCCTCCAGCGCTGGCTGCGCACAGAGGAGCTTTAAGGCCTCTGTGCCCCCTTCCCCACGGCCCCTTCATCTGCCCCCACCCCACCCCACCCCCACCCCAGGCATCTCTAGTTTTCTGCCCCGAGGTGAAGGGATTTGGACTTCTCCCCCCAGGTGCTTGAAAGAAGAGAAGGTTGGAGGAGGAGGAGACTGGGGGGGCTGCTGGTGGTGGTGACAGGGCTGGGAGAGAGAGGAGAGGGACGGGAGGAGGGGGCTGGGTGGGGTGGGGGTGACAGGCAGAGAGGAGCCTGGTCAACAAGCCAGCACCACTCTGCTAGGAGGCCGAGGCCGGCTCCTGCAGCCGACGCATCCAGTGTGAGGAGACACACATAGATTGCTTTCCTGGGGGCTCTTTGTCAGCCACCAACACAGAGAACACACACTGACACACACGTACACAAAGATCTGAGCCAGGTTGTGGGAGGTAAGTGGGGGAAGGAGAAGGAGGGGGCAATAGTGTCTGCGGTGGGTTTTGGGGCGGAGGGGAGGGGGGGATGGGCCCTGAGGGGCTCTGGGGTGCTTGTGAGGTGGGCATTTCCAAGACTGTGTGCTTGTGTGGTGGGCGGGGGACACACGATGACCTTCCCCTCTTCAGGAAGACCTAAAAGCGGAAAAAAACCCCCAGCGAGACCCCCTGTGCTGATGGTTTTCAGGGACTTGTTGGCAACTCAGCGAGGGTTGCCATAGCTTTTTTATGTAGGGTGACCAGAACCGGCTGAAACTGGTTTGAGGCAGATCAGCTCCTGAACACAATGCAGTCACTGAGCTACTACAGTGGGATAGCAGCTTCCTCCCTTCATGGCAGCCAAAAGCAGAGGAGCTTTGCAGGAAGGGACCATCCCAACACAGTATGTGAATGCACACTTAGACACCACACAGCACTGGTACGTGACTAATGGAGCCCTAAAAGATTCTCTGTAGGGAAGATGGGGACGAAGGTGCAGGTTTGCAAGGTCTGAGATTACTTGGGCTTTTCCTGCCTTTTTCTTTTGCTTAAGGGATGGACAAGGAGCTGAGATTTATGACCCTTATTAAAGAAAAAAAAATGCGACTTGCTAGGGTGGGGACACTTGGTTTATGCAGTCTCTCTCTCGCTCTCTCTGTTTTTAACAAAACCAAACCAAAATGAACTGATGGTTTGAAATGGTAGTTTGTTTGTTGCTGGAGAATGCTACTTTGCATGCTTTTTTTTTTTTCTCTTGCAGGCTATGTTCTGTTTTGTGCTTTTCCTTTTAGAAGCTACTAAAGGGTGTTGGGGATACTTCTGACTGTTATGAAGGCCAAAGGTAACAGTATTGTTCTAGCAAATGAGCATAAAAGCTTTTCAGTGATGCTGTAAGGCATACATGCTGTCTTTTTTTTCCCTTGTAGGCCTGTTGACTGGGGCTGCTTTTAACCCTTTCATGTTTGCAGAGAATGCAACTGTGTGACAGTAACTGAACACTGGTCCAAAGTCTTTCCTAAAGGTCAAGGTTCACCAGGTGAGATATGATATTTTGAGCATGGATTTAAGTATTTATTTGAAGATCCATTCAGACACAGACTGACAGTGGATCGGGACCCCGGAGATACTACTGGGTTTAGAGTGGAGAAGGAATACTCGTGATGTTCTCCCAGTCTAGTGGGATTAGGGTGACTGTATGATGGTATTGCTATCCAGATGAAAGCAGAATGACTTCATGAAATCGCGTGTGTCTCGTCATTTAGAAGAGTCAGGCCTGGAAAGAAACAAGTTTGGAGGATGGTAGGCGTCAGGGCCTTGTGGAGAACGCGCTGTTTTGCATAAGACTAAAGCAGTATACATGTAGCCTTTTCCCGATGATTACAAAAACAGGAAGGACTTCGCCAAATCGAGGCAGCACCTTTTTTGGGGATTTGAGAAGTCTGCAGGTAGATTTGCCTTTTGTTCATTCATCACCTTTCTTTTACCTTGCTCTCTCTGTTAACCTGAAAGGTTTTTCACTGCGAGTCAAGTGGTGGAATGGCTTTTATTGATTTTGGGAGCTGTTGACGGTGAGTTTGCCACTGGATTATTTGTGGCATACATTTTAATATGGAATCCTAATGCGGGATCAGGAGGAAAGCGGGTAGTCTGGTTTCACCTGTAAAAAGATGCCTGTTAGCTCGAAGCTTTACAGCAGTGGACGGTGGAATGTCTAATGCCTTAAGAGAGAGCAGTTAGATTGGAGCTGGCATTTTTACACCCTCCAGAAGCAGAGGTTTCAGAGAGGGGAAGGAGAAAGCAGTAATGAGTGGAGCCAAGTGAAGAACAAAGGCAGCGTGAGCTTACAGGGGAACACTAAACATTTTGCCTTGGGGTTCCTTGTGCAAAGAACTTCCACTTCCCCAAACAGGAAACCAGCAGCTCCAGAATCACATCCAATATGATGTCATCAGCAGATAGAACTGCTTCTGTCTTCTGGTTTGGTAAAAAAAAAAAAAAAAAAAAAGTACAGTCAAGAGGCGCTCATAGAAGACATGATTGAAAATAAATTTCTCTTCCACTTTGAAGGGGGTATTTTGTTCCTTTTCGCGGTCAGCTGAACAGACCGAGCCTTTGCAGGAATGCCGAGGATCTTAGAATTGGTTGTGTGCTGGCAGTTAGGTGGGCAGGATATCTGCAGTGGAGGGTGTCAAGTATGCGAGGGTTTTTATTGTGAAAATGTTTTTCATGCGATTGCAGAGCAATCCAGTGTGTGAGAGAACAGGCAGAGGGAAGCAGGAGTGCACGGTTAGCTCGGAACACTTTGTGTAGTATTTCAGAGAGAGAAACGTAATCTCAGGCTGGTATACCAGTGCATAGCTTATGTGGTGGGACAGAATTCTTTACAAATCATTGTGTTAAATTGGTTTTCAGTTCGCCATCGTTTCGGCTGCCAGAGGTGCTGCGTCAGAGTGTGGGCAGAAATCTGCTTGCGAAGCAGACCCCAGTCCACGTTGCATGATGTGCTGCCCCTGCTTTTTTTGGTGCCAGCGAAAACTCAGATGGCTACTATGATAAACCTTAATTAGCTTAATACAAGAAGCTGTTTTATAATTTAGTCCTCCACGCCTGCCTTTAGAAAGTCACTGATTTTTATTTAACTGTGACTGCTACTCCCTTTCAAGGACTCTCTCCTGATAAAGTGTTTTAAAAGCCCTTTTTGTAAGGCTTGTTCGCATGTCTCAGAATGTTCTGGTTTACTCTCTGTGGTTTTTAGCTCTGTTCCTCCCCCTCCCTCCCCCAGAAGCCTCCTGGAAAATAGCATTTGTTTTGCATTTAGGCCGGTCTTTCCAGCTGCAAATGCAGCGCGAGGTTGGAGAGCTGGTTCTCCAGGGCAGTAATCAGGGAGCTCATCTTGGATTGAGGTCTGACTCAGGTGGCGATCTCATGCTGAGGTATAACGATGTGGCAGGCCTAGGTCCCCTGGGAGAGGATCGCAGTTTTCTGGCTTGGGAATGGGAATGTGAGTGTGGAGGACAAGTCGCAGCATTAGCATTCTCTTTCTTGGAAGGGCCAGGAGGGAACAGGGTGGCACCCTATCCTTGGAGCCGGGGCCTGTTTGTTGCTGTCACTGTTGCCTTGGGGGCAGCCACACCTGGTGCTCGGGAGCCCATGGCCTGGTGGGGACTGCTGGCAGCAGTCTGTGAAGCGGTCATCCCCTCTGGAAGAGGAATGTGTGGGTTTGGCTGAAGAGGGTACCCTGGAAAGAAAGTGTCACTTGTGTATTGAAACTTTGCTTGTTTTTGTCAATTGGCTATTTAGGATAATTTTTTCCATGTTAAAAAACCTCGGATCCAGGGCTTTTAGAATTGAGCCTCCTGGTTCAGGAGGACTCCTGCTTTTTTTTTCCCTCTTTTGTCACAAAGAGATTCCCCGCCCCCACTCACCTTGATTCCTTTTTAAAGGAGGGTTTAGGAAGGAGGCATCAACATGTAAATGGAATGTTCTGCTTTTACGTTTGACTAGGATGGATTAGAATTTTAGGATCTGTAGTCTCCCATCCCCTTTACTTCTTCCCTTGGAATGCTTTCGTGGGCATTGCTGTGGGCATACAGTCTGTCCTCTGTTGGTTTTGAATAACCCTCCCCATATCCTTGGTAGAATTCCACCTGGCTGCTCACAGCTGGAGCAGGGGTTACTCTGATGAACTTCACAAAGGTTGCCAATACAGGGGCACTGGGAAGGTGTGAGGTCGCTTCCTCTGCATTCCCCTAACATCTTCCCAATCAATGCAGTTCAGTCACAACGAGACAATGACAGCAGCTGTGGAAAATGTTAAGGAAAGTCACACCTTTGTGTTAATTATATTTAGGGGGATGATCTTTCACCAAGTCATGGTTCAATGAAACATTTTTAGTTTTTGAATTTACATACAGTAAAATTTCCTCTGTGGTGTACAGTTCTCTGGGTTTTGACAAGTATATATTGCTGTGAATCCACCACCACTATCCACAATGAGGAATGGTTCCATTGCCCCCCAAACTTTCCTCCTGACCCCCTTTGCAATCAGACTCTTCTTCCTGCCCCAACCCCCTGGCAGGCACTGGTTTGTTCTGGCCCTGTATTTGGCCTTTTCCAGGACGTCGCTCAAATGGCTTCTTTCACTTAGCAAAGCACCTTTGAGATTCATCCGTCTTACGTGTGTGTCCATTCTTGGTGGTTCTTTATTGCCAACTTGTAGACCAGTGTATGGATGTGTCAAAGTTTTTTATACATTCGCTGGTTGGAGGACATTAGGGTTTTTTTCCCCCCAGTGTTTGGTGATCGTGAATAAAGCTGCTGTCAAACATTTGCATACAGATTTTTGTCTGAACACTATGTTTTTAGGTCTCCTAAGGTAAAATACTGAGGAGTGGGATGGTTGGGTCATATGGTGAGCACATAAGAATTACAAGTTTGAATGGAAATAAATTCAGCTCGTTGTAGCTCACAAAAAAGATCTGGCCTTGTCAGCTGCAGCTTAGACAACCCAAGTAAGAGATTGTAGCAGACATTATCTGATGACACATGAGGGATGCTGTGACAATAGACCACTCACTAACAGGATGACATGCTTTATAACCCAGAACTAATCAGAATTAGCTAAAAAGTGGAAACAAAAAACTGCAAGCAGTAAAATCTCCTTTATTTCCTACAGCAATTATTTTTAATCTCTTCAGAGACAGTTGGCAGTGAATTTTTGCATATGTCTTCAGGTTCAGTGGAACACCAAACAATAATAGAATCAAAGTTTTGGAAAGTGGTACCAAAGATCTTTGTTGAAATCTTAGTTGTGTAAACAACGAAATCATAATTTGTCTTATTTATTGACTGCCAAAATGTTGGTGGTATTTTACATTCGAAGTTATTCGGCTTTTGTGCCTTTTAAGGAAATGAAAATGTTTAAGCAATCTCCAGGCAATGAAGTAGGTAGATTTTGGGACCTCTTTTTTTAGAGGATAAAAATACTGTTCAGGACTGGGAAGAGCAAATAGACCTGAGGTTATGGTAATATGGAAGGAGGGGCCCGAGAAGGGGGGAGCCATTGTTAAATTGGGGATTATTTCATCCCCTTAGCAGATACTTACCGAGTGTTTACCGAGCACCGGATGTTGTGCGAGGCCCTGGGAGTACCAAAGGAAAAGGGCTCCCGAGGAAACTCTAGTGGGAAGTAGCCAACAGATGCTATGACAGGAATGTGAGCAGAGGCCACCTAATGCCGGGCGAGGGAGGAGCCCCCGAAGCAGTGGCTTCTGAGCCGCATTGTGTGAATGACCAGTAGGAATCTGTAAGTCAGGGGCAGAGACGGGGCGGGGGGGGGGTGGTGGTGGTGGTAAGAGCGCAAGAGGCCACTGGGGCAGCACATGGAAGGGCCCGCAGGGAGCCTGGAGTTGCCAGCAGGGAGGGTGGGGGCGGGGCGGGGGAGAATGGAGGAAACTTAGGAGGCAGTCAAAGGCCGGACTTTGAAGGTCGTTTTGTATAGCCCGTTCAAGAATGGACTTTTCTGTGTAGGCAGTTTAGGCAGGGCAGACTTACTTTTAATGACAAAGGTAAGTCATTACCTTTGGGGCAGTCCTGTGAGGATGGAATGCAGGCTGTTCTGGCTGGGGGGCGGGTGGGTGGGTGGGCGGTTGCAAATGATGGGACCACCACTGCAGAGAGGAGGGGCTGGACCCCACGTGTGTCTGTGGGGTGGAGTGGTAGGTGGCGACTGCTTCAGGTGGCAGGTGTGCTTATGGTGCTACCTGATGGGATACGGGGCATGATGAGAGAAGAGCGATAGAGGCCCTTGAGGTTACTTGCTGCTGGTTGTGTCCGTCTGTGAGTTTCTGAATGCAGAAGGCAGAATACATTTGAAGGGTGTGGGTGTGTGGGGGGTGGGGCTTGATACAGTGAGTTCAGGTCTGGGTTGAGTTGCCCAGATCTCCCAGATCTTTGTCTCCCAGACCTAGAGGCCTAAATTGGGAGAACTTAGCATAGCACAGAGATGATAAAAGAAAGATGTAAGAGTTTAGGGTCTCATAGGATAATGGATTATATAGTAAAAACCGTAAGTGAAGTGTGGCGGTGCTGAAGAACGTAAGATGCACGTTTCAGGAAGTTGGAGGGCCAGATATTTCCAGAAGGGCAGAAAATATTAGAAGCTAACACCTGTAGGTAACAGCAGTCTGTCGTGGTGGGCCTTTCCACGTATTCTGTCATTTAACACCGGAACAGTGAGATGGACTATATACTGTAATTCCCATGATGCAGGTGGGGGAGATAGCCAGAGAGCCAGGCCAGGATCTGCCAGCTCATCAATGGCAGTAGAGGCAGAATTTAGAGCTTGCACCTCACCACTAGGCTATTCTGCCTTGGGGGAGCACATTTAGTAGTTATGGGGAACCTGCGGAAGGTGTTTAATGGGGCGGAGGTAAGGGGGAGGAGTCGGAGAGAGGGCCCAGGTAAGTGCTAAACTGCACTGATGATGTTTCAGGTTAGAGGTGGCAGCTGGTCCAGGTAATCGGGGGGGGGGCTGAGGTGGGGCGGGGGTTTGAGTCACAGTAAAGGCCCTTGTAATTAGCCTGGTTTTCCTGATTTTAGTCATCACAGGAGAATCTGTATCTACACCAGAGACGGTGCTGGAAATAGCATGTTGAAAAGACAAACGTTTTTCCTGGGACTAGACTGAGGATACGCGTTGGAAGGGAGAAGGAACAAAGAGATGTTTTTGTTTTATTTATTCTTTGAAAGAGATGAGAAAATAAAAGTAAATTGAAAGTGGTGTTGAGAAATATCTTTTGTTCTAAAAATAAACATAGTTTAAAGGATTTTTTGAATCATCTTCTATAGACAGGTGGTTCCAAATTCTGTTTTACAATGGCAGGGGAGAGGGTAGAGCAAATTCTGCTTAATCTAAATCTGGAGGCAAATTAGTAACTTTTAGACAAACTCAGAGTAGACTTTTTAGCTGACTCACGTGTTCCCTACTAGGTAGGCTCCAGTCGGTGGTGCCTAGGGCCCCAAAATGCTTTGTATTGTTTTGTTTTCAGTCAGATATTATTACAGTTTACATAAACTGAGATTCCAGGCACGTTGAAGGATTCTTAGAGGCCTAAAGATAAAATCAAGGTGTAGTTCTTGAATGTTTTCTCAACTCAGCCTTTTCTTTTTATAAGATAAACTCCTGCTTTCCACAGGCTGACTCATGAGTCTGGTAATGGGTATTGATTCTGATCATTTTCTTCTGCGAGGAACACATTCTTTCTAGGGATCTGAATGGTGAGAATTAGACTGCAGAAGAACTTTACTAGGTTAGGAACTTCAAAGCTCTGTGGATAGATATACTTCAGATATTTACAGTGACTGCCTCATTTTCTGCAGCGAGCCCATATTAGGTGGAGGGGAAGGGGTCACCCAGTGGCTAGCAGCAGGTTTGCAATTAGAACCCAGCACTCTGGGCTCACAGTGCCAGGCTGTTGGGTCGTTACTTCCTGCCTTTCAAAATTCATGGTATGTTTGATGGTATATAAATCAGCTAATATTTGTAACTCTTCTATCACGTGACTCTGAAAACCATGAGTTATTCGGACTAAGCCTCACACAGGCAGGTGTTCACTGATGAGCCAACTCTTCACACTGTTCTTGATTTAATGCAGCAAGAGCGGGAGAGGTAGTTTGAGGTTTGTAGCTTGAGAACTGACTGTGCTTAGTATTCTAGTTAAATCCGAAGGGTAAGGCCATGGAGATTTTCAGTTGCCTTTGCCTAGCCCTCGATGATATAAATCTTTGTTCTGCCACTGACTAACTGTGGGACCTTGAGCAAGTTACTTAAATTCTAAGCGATACTTTGAGTTTTTTGAGTATTAAATGCATATGAAGGTGCTCAGCAGAGTGCCTGGTATGTAATAAGTCTTAGTCATTCATTCTGTGTTCCTCAGCCCCTGTTTTTGGGGAAAGACCTTTGCCTGTCATTCTTTTTTTTTTTTTTTCTGTCTTGGTGTTGTTTCTCCTTTCCTTCCTTTGATTTCATTTATAATTAGATTTGGGGTGGGGTGGGGCATTAAAACACACACAGTGAGTGTCTCCTGCCTTATCTATAGGTCTTCACTTACAGCTGCCCTTGTTCTGGTTAAAAGTGGGTGAAACGTAGGCAAAAGGGTAGCGTCCTTGTTCCTACCTGGCTGTGCGTTCATTTGTAGGTGGAAAATCTGGGACGAACAATCTTATCCTTCAACTGTCTCCGCTTCTAGGAAAATCCAGCCCATTTGGTGAGTGGCTATAGTCGAGATGGTCTGTCTATTGGTGTAATTTATGTTGAACAGATTTCAAAAACAAACAGCTTGATTGTGAAAATATGGCGGGTCGGCTAATGCCTCTCATCTGTCCCTGTCCCTTGGCATTTTGCTTCCCACGTTTACTCAGCTGACCAGATATTTCATATCTGCCCCCTGGGTTTGGTGGTGATGGCAGACTGAGTGGAAAAGGCTCCCAGGGTCTGGGGATAATCATTTTGCGTCTAGAACTGCTCCGTCCAGTATGGTAGGCCCCGGCCACGTGAAGCTATCGAGCACTCGCAGTGTGGCTGATTGAGATGAACTGTAAGCGTAGACTCTGCACTAGGGTTCGAAGACTTACATAGGAAAAAAGGGTGTAATCGCTCATTGAAAGATGTTGGTGCGGGTTACATTTGGAATGCTGGGATCCTGGAACCTGGGAACCCCCGTCGTCATGCCCTCAGCTCGCTGTGTTCTTTACAGGGCCGCGTGTCCTCGGGTGTCTCTGTGCCTCTCCCTTTGTAAAACTGCGTTCTCTGTGGCAGGACGTTCTCTGTCACATGGCAAACATGGCTGTCCCGTCGCCCTTATAGTTCCATGTCCTTATGTTAACAGAGAAACGTCACCTGTGTCCCTCAGTCCAGTGCTCAAGACCAGAGATCTCAGTGGGCCTGGTCTAATCAGCTGCGGCTTGTGGGACAGGGTTGCTGCTAACCCTAAAGGGGTGACAGTAGTTTGCAGTGGGCTCTTGAGACCTCCCCTGAGGGGAGGGGTCTCCTGCAGCAGGAATCATAAGTCAGATGCGATTAGCTGGCTTAGTCAAGGCAGTCCTCACATTGCAATGCAGTGCTTTCTAGAGAATGTCCTCATAAGAGCAAAGTCTGGTAATTGCCTTTTTGTTCAAACATCAGCAAAGCCATTGAGTGAACAGTAAAGGCAACGAGAACTGATTTACACGTGTTTGTTAGTGAAGTTGAACAAGCTGGAGGCAGAAAGGAGACACTGAAGGGAGGGGCTGCCTTTTTACAGAATATGTTCTTGTTAACATATGAAAATAACATTGTTGACCAGCCGTTTAACATATGAAAATAACATTGTTGACCAACTGTGGGTTTTTCAGTGGTAGGGTGGGTTTTCCTTGGTTTGTCCCATCTATCATCTGCTCCTACAGCCTAGAGCACAGAATTGCTGTCTGATTACCCTGTTTGGGGAGAGCAGTCGGTAGCTTTGCCTTGGTTCATTATTGTCAGAAAATAACTTACCCGTGCGTGAATTACATTTGTGTCCTTAGTATTTACACTATTTTCCGACATGCTTGCTTGGATTCTAGGGTAGCGGGGGCAGGGGGACGCATACACAAAAGGAAAGATCGGATCTAAGTAGAGGTTCCGGTAAAGATAAATTTGAGGTCGAATTGTGAAAAAGGAGAGGGATGGAGCTTGATTAAAAGAGAAGGATGATCCAAGGGGAAAATGTCGGAGGAGTTTAACATGAGAGGAAGATGTGCAGAGGACGCCGAGCATAGCTGTCTGGCTAGGACAGAGATTTTTGAGCCAGGAACTGATGAAAAACGAGTCTCAGTGAAGATTAGCTCAAGGTGCCTTGGTCACCCTGGGAAGGTGCAGCTAAGGAAACTGTTCGGGGCCACTTTTGATTTCTGAGTAGTCAGGTCTACGGCAACCCTGACAGGTCGGTGATCTTCACTCATTTTCTGCCTGAGAAAGAGGAATTTGCGGCTCCTTAGTAGTGCAGGAGCTGGCTTCCACACCTGGGTCATTCTGACCTTGAAGCATGCACCTTTTACCGTTCTTCAGTGTAGCAGCCAAACTGTGTGAGCTATTTAGTGTATAGAAATGGAATCTTTTCCCTATTTTCTATTTATTCAGAATCACAAAAAAACAATATATTTAGCTTTCAGTATTTGTTCCATAAATGCATAGCAAACGCTGATTGTCTGAGTAATGCCTTGGACCGAGACACCGGAGGTAAGAAATTTGGCCAGAAGGCTGGAGGAATTGTTCAGGCCTAATGTCCAGGGTCTCATGGGTGCACAGATAGTATTTAAAGACCTCTCATAGGTACGAGTGTGTGTGCGAGCGTGCGTGCGTGCACGCACGTGTGTGTGTTTGAGGCCCCTCATAGGTATATATCTTTTTGGCAAAGCGCAAGTCTGGTTTATCTGGCCAATGTTAATTTTGGGAAAGATGAAACACATAGTTTAGCAGTTGAGTAATAATAATTAGGCTTTAGTGGTTTTGATGTAGATGACTCACAGAGTTTAAAAAAATTTCTGTTCCTCTAATCTTGAGCATTAGGATGTTGTTGACCTCTGTTGGAGTTTCAAATTTAGCTGTAACTTCTTTGGTTACACAGTGCTCTAATTTCAGGTCATTGAGGATAGGAAAAATTTGTTCTGCATCTGTTGTGCTGCTTAGGAGACCTCGCTGGGCTGCCTTCCTCAAGAGGCACTTCAGTTAAGAGTGTTCATTGTTATATCCCACGCGGTTGTTGGGGATTCTGAAGGCATCTGGCTTGTTATCATCACCTATTTGGGAGCCTCAGAGTTGTGGCTTAATTTCTTCAGGGCTTTCTCTATGCCGGAATCCTATGGCTGACCTTGTTTTCATATTACAGTCACTCGCATTACTAAGTGCTTACTGTATTCTGGGTAATGTGGTGAGCACCTACCTGGATAGTTTGTTTGATCCTCACAGTAACTCCATGAGGTAGATCTTATTTCCATTTTATACTAGAGAGAACAAGCTTAAAGAAGTTTAAGTAACTCGCTTGGAATCTTACAAAGGGAAGAGCGAGAACTCACTCCAGTTTGTCTTACTGCAAAGCCCATGCAGGCCCTAAGCCACTGCAATGTACTGTGGTTTACAGGTATCATTTCTGTAGCTAACCCGTGGCAGGCTCAAATATCTTTGAGGTTCATAGCCACTGCCTCTGGGTCACCAATTACTTCTCCTATTGTCATGATCTGGGAGATATTTCTTGCTTGTTCCATGACACTGATGTGGCTTGGCTACCAAAAGAAGGTAAACATGAAGAGATACCTTGATTTTTCTTCCTGTACCATAGATGTGTGCCTACTTGTATCCATGTGCGTTTTCCAACATAAATAGCTTCCTTTTTGACAGTACTCACAGAACCAGTCAAACAAGGTTTTTGCAGTCACTTTTATGGCGTTAAAGTTAAGGCAGAGCCCCTTTAGAAATACTTGTTATTGTTCTTTCTCCATATTTGGGGATTTGTTCCCTTGGGCTGATACAGAGGTGTCCCTGGGGAGGAACGACCAGGAAAAAGGTGGAGTCAGCCCAGGAAAAAGGTGGAGTCAGCGTTGTTCAGAAAAATGGGCGGCAGGAAGCATCTCCTTCTTACTCTACTCCTGAAGGCACTTCTGTTTCCTAATCTCACCTCCCAAGGAGAATGAATGCTTTCTCAACGTTGTTCCAAGTGTGTCTCAGAGATGTCTCACCCTGAAAGCTTCCAGCTTTAAATCGGCTCGGGTGGCTCTCCCCGCCTGGATCCCCAGGATTGAAGGTTCACACTGAACGTTCACATCAGCACTTGCAAGTTCAGAGAAGCCTCGAGAAAAAAAAGCTGTGTGTGTGTGTGTGTGTGTGTGTGTGTGTGTGTGTGTGTGTGTGTGTGTGTGTGTGTGTGTGTGTATTTAACCCGCGTTTCCCAGATGCTTAGGCTGTAGAATCTCTTCTTCCCCCTTTTTGGTGGAACGTTTAGTGACAGAAGAGTATTCCTGGGTGAACGTTGGCCCTGACTGTGATGGAATTAATGAAGCATGAGAGGGGGCCTCAGAGGAAGAGGGGAGAACTTCCTCCATTCTCCTCCTCTCCCTAGAAGACAGTGATTGACAAAATGATGTCATTCATTCTCTGTTTTTCTGTTTTCCATCTACTCCAGGAAGAGAACTTTTAATTAAATGAGTTTATTTTTAAAGTCAACAGCCAGTGTGCATAACTTTGGGGGATGCTCTCAGTCCAATTTTGTAGATGAAAGTACCGCATTCTGTGATTCCAAACGTGTTCGAAGCGAAGTTGGTAACTGGTGAGAATTGTTTCGTGATTTGGCGACGGCATCATTCTGGAGACGTTGGAGGAGTCGCGGTAACTGTAACCGTGGGGGAAGCCTATGGGGGGCACCCATTCGTCCACAGCTGCCCACACCTGTCCTCCGCGGCCGGGCGGGAGCAGTGACATGCCCATCCTGTCCATGCTCAAAGGCCCTGGTGTGGCGGACGGAGGGAAGCGGGTTCATCGTGAGTTTAGGAGGCTTAGGTCGTGGTGGGAGGAGGACAGGACAGTAAGGGGAAGTCTCTGTTCACTTAGAGCAGCACCACTGACGTTTGAGGCTGGGTCATTCTTTGTCATGGGGGAATCCTGTGCATTGTAGGGTGTTTAGTGTAACCCTCCACCCCCCCGCCCCCACCACCAAGTTGTGACAACCGGAAATGCCTGTGAACATTGCTAGGTATCAGTGGTGGTCAGGGTGGTGAGGGGGCAAGATCACCCCAGCTGAGAACGGGCTTAAAGCCTGTAGCAAGAACAATCCTTCCAAACTTTGGGGAGTGAGATTCCAGAAGAAAGACCTCCCAGGGACGCACACAGGCATCGCTGAGCTGTGAGATCCCCAGGAAGTGGCGATGAGCCTTCAGCTGCGCGTTTTCGCGTCTACGTTTTCTAATGCTGGAAGTCTCAAAACTGTCTGCACGTATTTTAAATGGAGCATTTAAGACAAAGGTAAAATGAGTGAGGAGACAGCTAAAGTAGAGCTGCTGGTTTGATTGGAGACCAGAGTGTTTCAGGGACAGTGTCCTCTGTGCAGAAGTTTAGAAGGCTTATTCAGGTGACAAAGGAAAATTTCTTTGAGGTTCACCTTTCTATACACAAAGTAGCTCTTCTAAAGTAGAAAATCTATACTTCGCATCAAACTAGAATTGCGGAGATGCAACTAAAAAGTGTAGTGTTTATAAAATGACAAAAGAATGCTTCTAAAGCCTTTTGAGTTTTCCTAAACCAGGAATCCTTTGGTTTTAATATTAACAAGTAACTTCTTAGTTTAGAAATATTGGAATTCACCAACATTGCTTTAAGAAAAAAGAAGCTGTTTGTATCCAACAGTAAAGGAATTTAGACATTTTTTTTCTGGCTTTCTCATAGCGAAGCTGTTTGAATAACCCACTTGAAGCCGAGGCCGTAATGAATTTTTCTGAAGTTTATTAATGGTGACAGGTTTAGCCCAGACCCTTTCAGTATTTCTCATTGACAAATTAGTAAATTGCCAGCACAAAGGTCTTTCAGTTAAAAGAATGTATATCCAGTGGGAAATAGAGCTTGTGCAAAAGTAACCTTTGACAGAATTGCCAGGATTGATGATTTTGACTATCCCCAAGTTCACAGGAAATTTAAACTTCCGTCGACTTCCCTGTAGGTATGAGATTTTGAAAATGCACACTCACATTTAGGTAGATAAACTTTGAAAACCATTTTCCCTTGTCAAAATATTTGATGTGCATCCTAAGCTTTTCTATGCATTTTACATATATATATATATTACATATATATTATATATGTATAAACATAACTGCAATATTCTTGTTTTAAAATTTTAATGTAGTGTATATATTGTTTTATGACTTGATTTTTTTTTTACCACTAAATGGTGTGTCCTGATTGTTCCATGTCAGTATTTGTAATAGCTCTACCTTACTTTTAATGACTGCATAGTACTCTGTAGAAAGATGTACCATAAACAAGTAAATGTACTTAACACTATTAAAAATGGTTAAGATGGTAAATGTTATGCTACATGCCTTTTATCACAATTAAAAAAAAGAATGTGCCATAATTGATTTATTCATTTCCCTACCGGTAAACAGTTACATGTTTCCCAGTGTTTTGCTGTATCACAAATAATGACACCAAATGTGTTTGTACAGATAGATGCCTCTCACTTTGGAAGATTTTGTTTCTTCGCTTTAAAACATTGCCCCGGCGCCCTCAGTTCAATGACATTTCGTCCAGATACATCAACTAGGATCCTTGTCCTTTTTTCTGTGGGAATAACTAAGGAAAGTACAGGTTTTTTCTTTCTGGACTTGTAAGAAATTTTCGTTTGTAAGGGTGCTGTCGGAGAGAGAGAATCCTGCAGTGATCTCCTTAGCTGACGGTTTTCTTTCATTTAGCTGGTAACTCAGTGAGGGCCTGGACAAGCCCTGCCCTGAGCACCTTTTTACTGTCACACACCCAATATCTGCAGAGATGGTCTGTCTGCCCAGGGAGATTACCTGGTTCCCAGAGGCATTCCTAGAGGTGAAATGAAGGACGCCCCGCAGCCAGATAACTAACTGGGTTAGGCGGCTTATTCCAGAATGTGGTCGTGGGCTCGGAGTAGGCTCTGGGCAGAGCTCAGCCAGCTGTTCAGAGCTGCGTGCAACCGTTTGATGTTTAGTTAACTCTAGCGTCTGTGTCTAATTTTTTTTTTAGCTGAGCCATCTTTTTAAATGCTAACCCAAGGGCAGTCCTGCCCTTTAAATTTACATTCTGCTTTCTAAAGAAAAACACGAGGCAGGTATTTTTGGAAGCTTTGTATATTCAGTAAGTAGATATTCACTGTTCAAGAACCTTAGTACTCAGGGCAAGTCAGCACAATTCTATTTTTGACTCGAGCAAGAAAAAGAAAACATTGGTCATGTGGATTGACTGGAGTTGCTTAATTTGGGTATGTTCGATGCTGGTTTAGTTACAGGGTGACCGAGCACTCTGCATCTCATGGGTGGGCAAGGTGGTCTGGTAGGAGAAGACAGAGATAAAGCAACGCGGGCGGGGCCTGTCACTTTACATCTGGGCCTCCACCGAAAACCACACAGCCAAGCAGAAGCCCCGAGCTTGAGCAGGGGTTTTTGTGTCCCGGGGGACGAGCCAGTATTGCAAGTTGTGGTGAAAGTGACCTCTCCCAAATCTGAGTCCCTCTCTGAATGCCGGGGTGGGCTGCGGTTAGTCCCACTTCCTGAGGAAGCGACTGAGGCAGCTGGCTGTGTGAAAGCTGCTTCTCCCAGGAGTCCCACGGGGCCAGAGGAGCAGAAACCACACGCTGCGTGATTGTCCCTTGAGCCAGGGGGCTTTGGCACTGAAGGAGCCCTCCACAAAGGGTCTTTCTGTTAGGTTAGCGCTGTGCTTTCAAAAATGATTTCTTACTGCTCTACTACCCTGGATGTCCTATACCCTGGGAAATCGGAGCCTAGACACAGAGAACTTTATGTCCTCCCTAAAGAACTTTCTGGAATTATGTTCTGAACTAAGTTATGAAAACTCCATATATTTGAAAGGAATGTAGTCACTCGAATGATACAACACAGTCTTCGTGGGATATTTAATTTTGTGCACGCAGACTCAGGATAAAACTCAGGAGTTCATTAACAGAGGAAAATGAAAACTGGGCATTTTGGAACTTGCATGTGATTTTACCCAAGTACAAATGAAAAGTAAATATTAGATCATTCAACTCCACGTGACAGTAAGAACTGCTTCAGATGTCTCCTGTCATGACTCAACACCCTGTATTTCTACTTGTAAAAATACGTCATCAAATATTTTCATTTTTTTTAATGAGAATGTATATGATTCGAACGTTTCCTTCTCCTTTTCTCTTGTTTTCAGCATATTGTAGACCACATTTTCTCTTTCCTTGATTTTCCAAACTTCCTTCTTCTCAAGCATTTAGAATAATACATAAGAGTGAAAAGCTCTGAGGTTAGGGAGGTGAAGGTGGCCCAGTTCCTCTGGGGTTCCCCGTTTCCACGTAGCTGCTGCCGTAGAGAGGGGAGTCTTCAGGGTACACCCTAACCCCATCAGGTTGTCTTTCTTGAGCCATGTACTTCCGTCCCTATGTTATGTCTTTTTCTTCATATTACTTTTACTTGCCTCTTCATATATATCTTTTTATTTTTTCTGTAAAATCCATTTATTAAAAAAACAGCACTGACACTGACTTGTGCATTCTACTTAAAAGGACATTTTCCCGGAAGTGGAAGAACTCCTGAGTAAAATTACGGACTGACCTTTGTCAGTGCTTAACTGTTAGAACCTGGGCTTCTCCAAACGTGTGCTTTCCTCCCACCCGGGACATCCCTGGGCCTCGGCTCCAGTTACCTCCCAGCTCTTTTTTCCTGGAAGAGCGGTTACTACCTCTAATGACTTGTTGTTGTTGTTGTTGTTGTTGTGTTGTTGTTGTTTTGTCCTTTAACTATACCTAGTATCTGCTTGCTAAAATCCCCATGACTCTGTTTTGCTCTATTAAAGAAATTTTTTTCTCCCATCTCTCAAAAATTGAACATAACAAAAAGTATGATTCGTTATATATCAGGTACCACCTGCAGTCTCAGCGCGGCCTCTATTTGAACCGCGCGAATGTCTCTGTCTGCATGTTCCTGACCCTGGCTCTCCCCTCTTCTTCCCTCCTCCTGTCCCCTCCCCACCTCTCCCTCTAGTAGGTCAATGGCTCCTTCCTTCCTTTTCAGAGGAGCCTGGGACCCTCGGACATTTAAAAATCATCATATAAGACCGATAATGCTCTACAAATGGGATCCGAAATTTTCTTATTCTTGGTTTTGGTTTCGTTCTATGTTTTAAGACTTTTCACCAGAAATGAGAATTAGTAACAGTTTTGACTGAAGATAACCTAAGAAAGTTGTCTGGCTACTTGATTCTGTCTTGCCAACCCTTTCTTTCTCGTTGACCAGTGTCTTTTCCATCCCGGCCCGAGGCGGTGTTACCTGCTGGCCTAAACCAGTTTTCCCTCTCTCCTGAGGCCTGATGAGCCTTTGGGTTCACACTCTCCTTGTGTTGCGGGAAGTAATTTATTGTTTAGATAAGATTTCCTTCAGGCCGAGAACCCTTAGGACAATGAAAGTAAAAGTTCCGAAATAGCAGGCACCTGGATAAATACAGATCCTTATCCATAGGCAAGCCTAGTGTGCTGGGAAGTCAAGAGTAGTCTCCTGACGGATGGAATGGTTGAAGTTTTCTGAGACATGGTAAACATAAGGGGTATACTTTAAGAGCACGAGCCAATGATTTTCATGTCTTTCCCTCCTCTTTCATGTTATCACATGAGTTGAAAATACATCTTAAAAAAAAAAATCTTCCAAATTTTAAAGCAAATGGGTGAAACAACACTATGTCTTAAAAGTTATTATTATTATTTTTTTTGAAGTGTTCTTATTTTTGCAAGAATTTTTGAAGGACGGTCTCTGGTGGTTTCTTGCTTTGGCACAATTTCTCTGGAAAATATCAACATCTAAAATTACAAGTGTATTCTTGAACAAATGTATGCGTCGAGTTAACGTGGACATATGTCTGTGACATGATGGAAACACACACAGCCATAGATGTCTGTGATGTACCGCTGAACGTGAAAAAGGCCATTCTGTTCAAATCCTGTCTGTGTGTATCTGTTGATGATTATGCATGTGGCAGTTTGCATCCCGAATGTTGTCAGAGCTCATCTCTGTTGCTTACACTTCTGGGTTGCAGGGTATTGGAGGCCTATACTACTCCTATAATGAAAAATGTTTTTAAAATTCTAGGCCTGGAAGAGAGGCATTTTGAATAAATGACAGCCTGTTGGCTAAATAAAGCTCTTTTCAAAGATGCTACCTGGGCATTCAAGTTAAGACTGATTCTAATGGAATAACAGTGTGCACACCGATTTGGGGTATATTGGCTAGACGGCCCCTTCGGGGCTGTGAGAGAGGCAGAGGAAGTGGAATGCCATGACATACCGAAGTACTCCCACGTTCTGCTGGTGGATGAAATGATGAGGCTCTTGACGGATCACTTCTGTAGCGCCCGGTACACAGAAAGTCTTCAGAAATGCCTGCTAACAAACTGAGAGCAAGTTGGTCGGTCCAGGTTTTCAATTCAGCAATTTTTGATTTGTACTTCAAAGGAAAAAAAAAAGGAATGATTAGGAGTTTCTGTGAGTTACTGAATATCTATTGTGGAATAAGTTAGCATTCAGAAATGAGCTAATTGAGAAGCTGTGTATATTTTTGGATCTAAGTGCTTATTAATATATTAAACTGCCCAAAGACCGTGCTTACATGCGAAATGGTCAAGTTTAATATTTGTTTATCTTGAAAGGATTGGCTTATGCTTGTCATGTGTGTAAGCCAGAGAGCAGTGATTGCACTTTTATACTTAACTGTAGATCAGCTGAGCGGTTCTAGGATATCCTGATTTTTCTGGGAAGCCCCCAGACTGTTCACCAGATTTATTGTGGTCCTTAAGTTGTCCTCTGTTTACACCTTTGGTAGTGAGATAGAAGAACCATTTCCTCTGGTTCCGACTCGAGCCACTTAGGAGAGATGCTCCGTAGCCTACCTCTGTCTGACTGGAGCCTTTGCAGTGGATTGTTGTCATCTTCTTGTCCTTGTAATCCATCATTTGTCTATCATTCTCAGCAGTTTTGCAAAAGAAGCATAAATATTTGATTTTTATCATAGAAAGCCTTTCCTGTGTTTAGGAAGAGTTTAAATAATAAGTGAAAATAATTTTCTCATTCTCAAATCCAATAAACCGTGGCTGGTTCTGGGTATTAATTTTCGAGACTTGAAGATTATTGATTTCCTTATTCTCCTCTAAGGAATTAATCATTTGCCTTTTCTGTGGTTTTGATTTTCCTTCTACCCATTTCATTTACTTTGACTTGAAGTCTTTCTCAATTGTCAGGAGCTCCTTGGGGTTTTATGAACAGAAGTAGCCTATCAACTTTTTCTAGATATTCTGGCAGTTTTATCTAGGATAATATTGTGCCCTACCTTGAATATTTTATAAGTTAATGTTCATTAAGGTTTTGGGGGCTGTTGGAATCATAAAAGATGTATTGTGGGACTTGGAGAAAAGTTAACATCCCACAGGAAAGGTCCAAAGAAATTTCCTCTTCTTCCCCCACATCCAGTGGCCCTGGGCCAGTGGACAGAGGCTCTGGGTTTTCTGTGTAAATTGTCACTAAAGTTTGACCCAGATTGGATTGTCTGACAGGGCATGCCAGTGACGGCTGGTATTGGTGGCCCTCTTCAGAAGAGTAGGCATGTTCTGGGTGCCCGACCATCTCTGCTTTGTCTGCTTTTTGTGGTGGTATCTCCTTGTTAACTGCAAAGGAATAGACTCATTTCTTGAAGGTGGTAGTTCCCAAAAGGGACATAGCATCTCTGAGATGCTCTTAGAAGGGAAAAAACGGGTCTGGAGATCAAATAGATTTGGTAAACGTTAGATCTCTAAATCCTTCTTTGAGGTTTATAATGCACATTACTATATTAATGGGGATGAAGATTTGGGGAAGTCTTGTGATAGGGAAACCAGTTAAAACTTTGTTTAACCATTAGACCCTAGAATCTTCTTCCTTCCCTTCAAATATCTATAAACAGGGACAGTTGTGGGACACAGTGATGTAGAGCTGTTTCGGAGCTGCCTCTCGCCCGCTCGCCGGCCCATTGCATGTACCTCTTCCCAACCCACTAGTGACATATTAGTAGCTTGAAATGTATTATTGTGGGAGTATTGAAATCACAGAAATGACTAAACACTAACAATTGGGGTTTACCACCCCTCCGACCGCTGGGTCTTACAGGTTGCTAACACTCTGCTGATGTTTATCACCCTGTTTCCTTGGAGATGTCACATAGAAGGTACCACACACTGAACACATTTCTAAAATTCACTTGTCTTCCCTGTTCAGTGTAGCAGGTTTTTTTTTTTTTTAAATCGTGGTAAAGCATACATAATAGTTTTCACATTGACCATTCCTAAGTTTACGATTCCATGATGTTAAGTACATCACCCTCAACAAAACGTTTTTATCACCGCCCCCAGCAAAAACTATGAATCACTGAAACGACAACACTCCCTTTCCACCTCCCCCCAGCCCCTGATAACCTTTATTCTGCTTCACGTCTCCATGAAGGTGCCTAGTCGAGGCACCTCACGGAAGTGGAGAGTGCAGCAGTCGTTAACCTGGCGGGTCTGCTGTGCCCAGTGGAGGCACCCTGACTCTGGGTGGGGTGGCGGGAGGTGGGGGTGTGCTGCACACAGGCCTGGGACATCTTCAGCCATCTGCATCTACTACGGATGGATGCCTTTTTGTCCCTCTCCCCCTGTGCAAACTTCGTTCCTTGTAAATGTAATCTGCGAACTCCTCTCAGATCCTTTAGAGGTATGATGTGAAATAAAACAACACATTGTGTACGTATATAGAGAAAAGGCCAGTACATCGGACGGGCTGAAAATGGTTGGCATTAATCCGAGAGTTGTCTTCAGAGGCTTTTTGAATGGGAGGAAGATAGACTAGGAGTAGAACGGATGAAGATAAACCAGCAAAAGAACAAGTCGGGAGACAAGGTCCCAGCCCTGGGTGACCTCGCATGTGAAAATGAGCCGCCTGGTTAGCTAGAGACATAAAAGGCTACACGGACTACATTCTTCAAAGGCCATGGTTGTGTTCTAGGGTCAGGTCTGAGGTTGTAAGCATTTCTTCTTTTTCCTTCTGGCTCCCCGCCTCCTCCCTCCCGGCCCGATTTGAATAGAAACAGAAAATTCTCTGGGTTAGGATTTCTCTTTGATACGGGTCCTGGTCTAAGGGGGACTTGTTACTGACCTTTCATTATGTGTGCTCTTAGAGTTGGTAAGTTTGAGGGAACAGATCAGCTGTTTCTGAATTAAAGAAATATTTTTATAAGCCATGTACTTTTCTGGAATATAGATAACCTGAAAGTAGTGGAATGCTGAAAGTTTTTCTTCGCCACCCTTTTTTTCCTTTCTTTTATATTTACTCACTGACTAAGGGTCTTCTAAATACATTGAGGCTGGGAAAAAGAGACCTAAAAAAGACAAACATATTTAAAAATTATTTTTGAACGTTCATGAAACCTAATTTTGCAGTCAAAAATGACTATTTCTGGGTTTTCAGTTATATCAGTTACATATTCAGTTATATTTTCTCACAAGTAATGGAATTTGCTGTTTTTCACCGTAAACAGTTTTGGACCTCACTAAGTATAGTAACTATTTGCTTACTGTGACAGATTTGCATTTGCATTAGGAAAAGCCCTGAGTCCCTTTCATGCATTTTTGTAGAAATGAGGCTTGAGGAGCAGGGCGATTCTTCAGTTGTTTACATTGAGTTAATAGAGGTGTAATTGATTGTTACTTATCTATTTTTAACAATTTTAACTTTTTGTTAAAGTAATACATGTACGTAGATTTTTTAAAAAGCACACGTTTTCCTATCCTTACTCCTGTAGGCAGTTAACTTCGTCTCTTTAATCTGTTCTTCTGTTCTTATTTCTAAATAACACACCTTGCTAAATGTGGACTTTTTCATTTGAGCTATTACCACCCGACTCTCTCTCGTGATGGAGGTAATGAGTCTGCTGTGGAGCAAAGGGTCTGGGTTCTGTTCCATCCTTTCCTACTCACTGTCTTTGAGCAAGATACTTAACATTTCTCTTCCTAATATATAAAGCAGTAATAATAACAATTAATAATAATAATAATAATGGCCACCAGCCCTGCCATTAATGCTGCAGGGCCTGGGGCAAGGGTGCAAATGGAGACCAGATGGCTAAATATTTAAAAGGTATAATGAAATATTTAAAAGTTATATTTAAATATTTAAAAGGTATATACCATATGCCTAAATATTTAAAAGGGTTAAATCAAGCTGTATATATGGCTGGGCCCCTTCTCCCACCCAGGCAGGCTTTGCCAGCTCCTGAGGTGTCTCTGAAGACCCAGAGTCTGAGACACCCTTGTCCTTGCCCCAGCCCTATGAGACTTAGACAGCAGGACTCCAGCTCGGGAGGAAGCTGGGCCTGGACCCATGGAACCCGGCTGCAGACTGAGCAGCTCACGGTTCCCAGGGAGCCTGGATCGGTGGGTTTTCCATCCAGGATGCCTTTCTTGAGCTTCTCCCACACCTAACTTTTCTGACTGAAGATTTACAGGCAGTTGTAAGCACCTCCCCAAATCCATGCCATCTGTGCAGCGGGAATCAGGGAGCTCAGGCACCCCATGGCAGAGGCTGTGATCCACACACACACACACACACACCCCACCTCCCCCTTCCCCTGTCTCTTTCCCATAATTCCCATTTACTCAGCCAGTTTCCAAAATTAAACAAACAAACAGAACTTTCCTGAGAGACTGAAAAGAAAAAAAATAGCCTTGTGCTCTATAGTCTTTTAGATAAATGGGTTGTTGCAACCCAGGCCCCAGGCAGAGGCTCCGTCCATTTGAGGCAAAGGTACCGAGTGCCGCCTTGGCAGGTGGGGACTCGCGTTCACACAGGCCACGGCCCTTCCAGCAGCGCCTGGGCACCGCCAGTCCCATGCAGTCGTTTGTTCTCCTCCTGACATTTTTGGTGTTCTGTAATTTTGCTATGGTGTGGACTTTTTTCATTTGATCAGGGTTAGAGGGTTGCCAGATTTACCAAACAAAAAAAATACAAGATGCCCAGATAAACAGTGGAACATACTTACACTAAAAGATTAATCGTTGTTTATCTGAAATTCAGATTTAACTGGGCATCCTGTGTTTTATCTGGCAGCCCTGTGAGGGCCCTTTCAGTCCCAGACTTGGCTCCTTTAGTCTTGGGAGATAGTCCCGTATTTTTCTTTGAATGTCCTCTCTGCGTTTTCTCTTCCTGAAACACTCTTATTAGTCAGAGGTTGGACCAACTGGATTGAACTTTTAATTTTCATGCCTTTTCTCTCCTATTGTTTAGCTCACTTTTCTAGTTCTTTCTGGGGGAGAGCCTGATTTCCTTGACTTTGTTATTATTATTTTTAACCTATTTAATCTTTTATTTGAGTTATTAATATTTATTATTTCTGAAGTTCCTGCCTGTGCTTTGGGTGCTTCTTCATAACTTCCTGCTTTTCTTTTTCTCTGAAGACACTAATTATGTATACATTTTTCTACTCTTTGTGGCAGCTCTGTCCTCTTTTTTTTTTTTTTTTTTGGTTTTTTTGGTCTCTTGTGTTGGAGGCTTTCCCACAGGTCTGGCGATGTTATTTAAGGATGAGGTTGTGAAAATCTGATTGGATGCTCTGCCCGCCTGCACAGGTGAGACTTGTCCTTTGGGGGGGCTTCTCTGTGATCATTCATCACGTTGGGCTCTTTCTTGAGGGGCCTCACAAGTCAGCGTCTGGACTCCTTTCACTGGAGCTTTCCTGTCTGAGGATGCCGGTGGACCCCCCTGCCTGGGGCAGATGCTTGGCTCGTTGCCCGAGGGGTGGAGGGAGTGGAAGGGCCGGCTTTCTGTCCCACACCTCACTCCGTGGCTTGGACAACCCGGAGAACTTTGCCCCGGGTTGCAGAGGGTCAAGGGCATCGCACAAGGGCTCTGTGTGCTGACTTCTGGCCCTCCGTGGTGGAGGCCCCACCTCGCTTCCTCCTTCAGGGCCTGAGCGGCTTCGGAGCCGTTTCCACAGGAATAACGTTAGGTCCTCCATCCCCACGGCCGCCTCCCGCCAGGCCCTTGACTTGGCCGAACTAGCCGCCACTCTTCCCTTTCCCAAACCTTAATTGGTAACTCACGTTGGCTTCGACGCCATCCTCACCGCCCTGTCCTTTGGGCAGGTAGTGTGTGTATATGTGTGTATATATATATACATATATATATACATATATATATATATATGTATATATATGTATATATATGTATATATATATATTTTTTGGTAACACCTTTATTGAGATACAAGTCACATATTATACAATTCACCCATTTATAGTGTGCAGTGCGTGGTTTTTAGCTGAGTCACAGAGTCGCGGAACCATCTCCAGTCGATTTTAGGACCTTTTCATCCCCTCAGAAAGAAACCCTGTTCCTCCTAGCCTTCACTCCCCAGTCCTCCCAGCGCCCCGGCCCTGGGCAACCGCAAGTCTCGCTCTCTACATATTTGCCTATTTTTATCTTTTTAAAAATACTTTTAATGTCATCTTTGTGAAATTTCAGGAGCTTGTGAATTCAGTCAGCATTCTTTCATGGCAGGTTTTTGCCACGTATAAAATAGTGAAATTCTGAAAACGTCCTGCCTGTTTCTCTCCGTCTGTACTCTGAGGGACCGACTGAGGTGCCACCTCTGACAGACAGGGGAATTTTCCTTTGTTTTCTCTCCCTCTCCCTTCCTCCAGTCCCTTACTTAATGTCTCCGCTTCTGATCTGTGGGAGCAGGGACTCGCCAAGCCCAGATCCGCGGCCTTCCTGTCCACTCGGCTTGTCGCATCCGTCAGGGGTCTGAAGAGCGGTCGCTCGTTCAGGGCAGTTGTCCCGGGAGCTGCCTCGTCTGCCCTTGCATCCGGGCCTCCGAGGGTCGTGGGAGCTGAGGAGGCGGAGGCCGTGTGCGCCGTGGAGGTGGACGTTCCTGTCGGGGACTCACACATCTAAACTCCAGGCCTCGACTGTGTGGTCCGCACCTGCTCCTTGGAGACGTTTACAGCTGTTCGTGAGCAGCTCTAAGGAATGGACTTTTGGGCTCTGACTGAAGCAGTTAGGGCGCAAAGGCAGATACACGAACAATAATGACAAGCGTGCCTGTGGGAGTGGAGCCACAAGTTAGTGTGGCCTCAGGGATAGTCCTGAATAGATGTTAGCCGTTCTCGGGGCCGCTGCCAGGGAGCCCTGTCCCTGTCCCCCGTCTCCTCTGGACCTCTGGGATCCCTCTGTGGGCTCCAGACCTCGCCACCCGCCTCTGCCCGCCGGGCCGTGGTCCACCCCCTCCCCTCTCCAGAGCAGCCTCCCTTCCTTTTTCCTGGAAGAAGGGGCAGCCACGTCCCAGGGGGCCCGATGGCCGTGGCTAGACACCTCTGTAGCATGGTGAAGACTCCTGGGCCCGCGTCTGCTCTGACTTTTCTCTAAGCCCAGTCTCTCCATTCCTGTTTTTTTTTTTCTAGTTCTCGTTGAGTCTTTTAGGACTCACTGCGGCTGCTCACGCTGGCTCTCGGCCATCTGTGGGGCCCAGTCTGTGGGCCGGGGCCCTGTGCAGCCTGCCAGTCAGCGAGGGAACAAGTTCTAGCGGTGAGGGTTAGGCAAGGAGCGGTTGAGATTGCAGCCATCCCTCGCTGATGCCTGACTAGGGGGACAGAGTTTTGAAATGAAGAGAAAGGGTCATGGGACATTGTGGTATTTTACTTAGCGAGTTGACATTTTCCTGCCCTGTAAGAGGGAATTGCATTGCTTTCCATGTATGACCTCCAGGTGACCCTACCCAGGGCTGATGCCTGGAGTAGGACTGGAGGCGCGTCCACGGTAGGGGAAAGGCCATGCGCTTCGACGTGAGGGGTGATGAGGAGCCGTCACGCCGTGAGGAACCCAGGAATGCTCCGGCTTCTCCTTCCATCACACCAGCATCACTTCAGAGCTACTTCACTTTCTTTGTTGTCGTTGTTGTTAATGAACTATTTTTTAAAAATGTATTTCCCAGTTACTGTTAACGTACAATGTGTATAGCGTCCGTCACATTGCTGTTGTGGGCCGAAACAGTGGCCTGGTTAGAGGTGCCGTGAAGCATGGAGAGGGTAAATGATTCATTCTCTTCCACGCGGCCTGTACAACCGAATCTTTAGGAGGCACCTTTTTTTTTTTTTTTAATGACTCGTTTTATATATTAAACTATCAGTGATCCAAGTGTCATATTGCCCTCCGTTGGGCAAAAAAGAAAAACCAAATAATCATTTGTCGTCTCTGGCCGCAGACGGGGGCTGGCTGTAGCTGCTGATCATCTGTCATTTGGGGCCCAGAAAGCATGGAGAACGTAAACGTTTGGAACTTCCGTTTCTTCTAAACTTTGGTTCAAAAGTAGCTAAGTTGTTTGCTTTAGTCAGTGGCCGACGTTGAGGCCGCTGCTGGTAAGAGGATCAAAGGGAAGATGAATCCGCACATATGCCGGGCTGTCGGGCTGTCGCTTAAACTTTTTAGGAACCGCCCCTGTTGATAGCGCCTTGGTCAGCATCCCGTGGGGGTAGGAGGGTGTAGCACCCACCCCCTGCTCTCGGCCCCCTCCGGGCACCTCACTCCTTCCCCCACTCTCCTAGCTATTCACTATTGCTCTCTCACCCTTTAAAAAACTTAAAGGCTACGCTTTATTTAGGTTTCCTTAGTTTTCACCTCATGCCCCCCTTTCTGCCCCGGGACCCCATCCAGGATGCCGCACCATATTTGGTCCTCGCGTCTCCCGGGCCTCTCCCGTGTGTCCGCCTGGCAGTTTCTCAGGCTCCCCTGGGTTTTCATGACCCTGTCAGTTTTGAGGAGAGCTAGTGAGGTCTTTGTGGCATGCCCACAGTGGTGATTTGCCTGATGTGGTTTTGTGATCAGGCTGGGGTAATATGTTTCTGGGACAACGTGCTGTTGTAACATCACATCGAGGGACATATCATACGTAGGACTTACCACTCGTGATGTTGACTTTGCTCTTGATGTTGACTTTGGTCTCCTGGTCAAGGTAGTGTTTGTCAGGCTTCTCCACTCTGAAGTTACTCTTTCTCTCTCCCTTTTCCAGACTGTCCTCTGGGGGAAGAAAGTCCCTGCGGAGCGGGTGGGGAGTTCCTCGTCACCTCCGTGAGGGCGGGGCATCGGCATGACCCAGTTGACATCCTTCTCTGCTTTTCCCCATTTGTTCAGATCGTTCAGCCGTGCCTATCAGAATGGACCCCTGGATGTTTGTTTTATGCTCTGGATACAACCCAATACCACTTCGTTTGTTGCTCATTGTTTCGGCTTTGGCCGTCGGCGTCGGGAGCTCTTGCAGTTGACCTCTGGGTCCCTTTGCCCTGCCCCCCGTCATTGTGGCTCGTTTTGGAGCACTTTCTTAACTTTCTGGGACCACAAGGTGTTCCAGGCTCATTTTGTGCATTTCCTGCCCAATCCCAGAACCGGCCATGTCTCCAGAAGCCCTGGTTCTTTTTCCTGGAGAATGGGGCCAGAAACGAAGATCTGGGCGCCGCCTGTCCTCCTTGCTGTTCGTTTGTTGTCGCTTTTTTGTCCATATTTTTCTCCGCACGCTGTGGGTTTGCCTTCTCACATGACTCTTTTTCTTTCTTTTTTTTTTCCCCTCTCTGTTCTTTCCACAAGAATGCCCAGATTTGGTTTTTAGAACTGTCAGATTTTTAGAAGACTAGGTCAACGCAGACTTCATGTTCCCTGGACAAGGAATGAAGCTGCTTTTTTATGTGGTTGAGTTCCAGTATCGACGCTGTATTGGAATCTGCCTCTGACGTTAGATTGCTTTCGGGCGATGATCATTTTGGTCTGTGGTTGGTATCTTTTATTACAGTTCCAAGAATTTTAGAGATTCGTGAACCTTGGGGAGAGAGTTCAAAACTTATTAAAATTAAACCTTGAGCATTCGGTTTCATCAAGGCAAAATGAGCACATGAACTTGGATGGACTGGGAACTGGAGATTTGCATTTATCGTTCCCGGTTTAAGGTGCAGCTTAGTAGACCATAGAGCGTGCCAAGGGCAGTGAGATGGTTTAATGAAGGAGATTCGAGTGGAGGTGACAGGAACAATATAAAATTCACTCTCGGGTTGTACATCTCCCCTAGATTTGTCTTTTATGGGAACCCTGTTTGAAAACCACTTTCTCGCTGTGAAACGTCAGTAAGCTGTAAGCTGAAATGACACACTCCTCCACGTCTCAAAAACAGACAAGGGCATGCGTTATTTCCTTTTGTGTTCTCCACATCACATTAATTATCGATCGATTTTTTTAAATTCACTCTAAGGCTCAATCAAAACTTAGAGTTTTTTTTATGCTTCTCAGGGCTCCCTTGGGGAACACGTCCCTGCAAGGGTCCTGAGGATTCGTTGGAGGCGCCGGGCTCAGGTCCCACCTTCTCTGACCTTCTGCCCACCTTGGAGGCGGCGGGGCCCGGGGACAGCCCAGGACAGCACGGGGCTGCTGGAGTCCTCTCCGATGCGACCTCAGCCAGGGCCCCCCTGCTGTGGGAGGCCGCACGCGGCCCGCCGGCCCTGCGTCTGTGTGAGTTCACACTGGCGGGTCGTCGCTCGCTCGCGGCAGCAGGGCCATCTGGGCTCAGGTGAGGGTGGCGCCACTGCGCCTCTGGTCTGAGCACCTCTTCTGTCCACCTCTGTGGTTCTGACCCGGTGGGTCGTCGGTGCCTCAGCCTCCAATTCTGATGGTAACCGAGGCCCGTGCCTCCGCCCGGGGGTTCTGTGCAGCAAGGTGAGCCCCTGACCTCTGGCCCTTGGCCCCTCAGGACCAGCCCCCCGCCGGAGAGTGCTGCCCACTTAGCTTGGCTCCTTCTGTTGCTCAAATCTAGACTCTGTGACAGGGGAGGTTGACGATCGCAGACTGTTCTCTCCAGCACAGTCCCGACTTGGCTGCCCGGCCAGGTAGGTCTCCCGACCTGCAGCTGGTGGTCCCCTGGTTGTGCGATGAGGAGTAGGGCGGGGGAGGTTGGTGCTGACCAGAGCAGCGTGGAGGGCGTCGTGCACACGTGCCTGTCGTCTGTGTGTGTGTAGCTGTGGTGTTGACAGTTCATTCTCATCGCCAGGCTTTGTCGAAGAAACTCAGTCATTTTGGGGACCTGTAGGGATGGGTCGTCTATGCCCCTGCTTATTTGGTAATGGCAAGAGTGTTAGCTTAGTCAGTTACTTTATAGAGCTGCACAAAGAAGTGAATAGGAAATTCATCACCTCCCTCCATGCATTCATTCATGCATCGTTCCCCGGACACATATTCCTTTTACAACTAGTAGGCAAGCCATATAGAAAGCAGGGTAAGCTTTCTAATAATCAGCAGCACAGAAGTTGCATGTAATAAATCGTCGTTTTGTTACCTTAGGCATTAGCCAGTAAATATTTATAAAAGTAGGGGCTACGATGAACTTAAAGTACATGATGAACTCTGCATGACGGCAGCAACAGAAATGAGTGCAGCCTTCGGGAAAGTCACCTTGGCATTCGTACTCATGGATCAGAACAAACGACCTGTGGTCGGGCCGGAATTTGGGAGCTGTTGCACCCCTCGTGTCAGAGGTGAAGCAGTCTTGCCGGAACGCGGGGTGCACACCTGGCCCTCGCTCTGTCTTTTCGTCTGGTGTTTGTGGAAAGCCTGGCAGGCGCCTCGGAACTAGTGTCTTTGTCCCGCAGGGTGGGAAATGCTGGAGGTCCCCGAGGGCTTTTCGTATTTTCCTAGGGAAGGTTGGAGTGGCGCGGAAGTCGGAGGAGCAGGTTGGGAGGGAACACGAGGGCTTCAGCGTTAAGTTTGACAGAGTTTGGGGGAGACAGGTGGAACGTATAACCCATAAGTGGAAAGGTGGCTCTTAAAGTAGAATGAGGACTGAATGTAGAAATAGGTGAATTCTGGGACTGTCTGCGATCGTTGTGACCACAGGAGTAAAAACAGGTGACAGTCTGAAGGGACCCACGAGGGGAGAGGGGCGCAGGCCAGGGAGTGGGGGAGAAGTCAGCTCTCGGCAGTGCTGCTGCAGGGTCCATGAGAGGAGAGGATGCTGGGAAATGACACCTGCCGAAAGGCCAGAGGCAGAGGGAAAGGTCACAGGGCACAGGACAGGCACAGGGAACGAGGGCTGGGGAAGGGAGTGTCCTGAGCCACTGCTTTGTTCCGTTTAGTAGCTGGCCGTACAGTCTTAAGTGGCAGCGTGCATCTTCATTTAACATTTTACTTTGAAATAATTTTATTTCATGGAAAAGTTGCAAAATAATAGAGTTTCCATGCTCTCTTTACCCAGTTTTCCCTAACCACCTGGCATAGTAATAACACACTTACTAAAGCTAAAAAAACCGTCATTGGTTTAATAATACTAAGTAGATTACAACCAGTATCTGTTCCCTGTAGCCTTATAGTTTATAGTCAAAATTTTGTTTTCCAAAGTTGCTTTGATTAGTTCTTTTCTTCCTTGCCCTCTTCAGCATGGTTATGTTATCCTCTTGTAATAAAGTTAGGTTCTTTGTTATGGATGGTCTTTAATTTTGGGCCTCCCTTATTTATGGTGGCTTAAAATTTTTTTTTTTTTCACTTTATATGCAGTAAAATTCTCTGGGTTGTGACAGACGCAAAGAAGTGTGTATCTGGCCCCACGATTATGGTACAGAACAGTTCTGTCACCTCCTCAAGTCCCTTCTTAAAGCCGGCATTGGGGATGGGTTGCAAAGGGGCCAGGAATTGTCCCCGTGATGGAGAACTTGACTGGGAGGGCAGTATGCCGATGAGGCAGAGCGCCAGGGCTGAGTCGCTGGGTCGAGGCTGGGGGAGGTCTCCTTATGCCAGGAGGCAGGTGTGGGACAGACAGAGCTTGTCCACCTGCTGCTGGCAGAGCCAAACTAAACACCGAGGATGGCAGGAGAGAGACTGACTGGCTCTTTCATTCTGGGCAGTGCCATCCGGGACAAGGGGAAGCTGATGCTCAAAAGCCTGAACTCCCCCATGGCGTGCAGGTTACAAATTCTAAGGGGTGCATTCCCAGAGCACTGTGGGTGAGGGGTTCAGGGTCTTGATGGGAGCTGATAGGTTGGAGCCGAGGGTAATGAATCATTTGCAAGGTCTTGAGGAGAGTTCTAAGGTCGCTTCCTGCCTCCCTCGGTCCTCCTCTGTCAGGTCTCATGGGAAAGTAGCCAGGGGGTCATTCCACCTTAGACCTCAGGAGCTGAGACTTAGGTCAAGATGTTATCTGTAGCTTGCCAGAGGTCCCTGTGACCATTAGTCAGGTCCCGGCTACTGTCCTCTGCTGCCTCCGGGTTGCTGATTATCGGGGTTGTGTATAGAGAGAGGGATATGCTTTCTAGTGCTAGGATTTAGAAGTAAATGTAATCAAAGTCATAAGGATCCTTGCTTTCAGGGAGAGGTGATAGGAGCGACCAAAATCACAGGAGAAGGGCAGCAAGCTCTTGGAGGAGGACCGGCTTGGGCAGGCCAGCTGTGCCGGGTGGGCAAAGGCCTGTAGCGGGGAAGGGCGTGGGGACAGGCCTTGCCTGGGGCCTCTTATCTGAGAGGTGGACTACAGACAGGAAAAGGCAAAGGCGGGGAAGGAGGCAGGAGGAAAAGGTGAGACGCGCCTGTGTCCTGGCAGGGTGGGAGTTAACAGTAAGGAAAAGAGGGTTGTGGAGCTTAAGTGACACAGGGGCCCCGGGGACATGGAGCAGGGATTCGCCCAGTCTTCTCTGGAGGTTTTCTTGGCAGCTGCAGAACCTGAGTGGAAAGAGCAAAGGAGCCCTTTCTGGCTGAGCTTCTGTTTTGACCCATGAGTGCTTGGAGCTGGGGGCGGGAGGCGGCGTGCAGTGAGCCTGCAGGTGGGGCTGAGAAGGCGGAGGTGTGTGGGGACCATTTGGTGATGTGGTGGCACGTTCCCTCGACTGCTCCCGAATTCCCTCGGCTTCTCCTTCAGGACAGGGGAGAATGGCGGGCGGGGAGGGCAGGGGAGGCACGCCCATTCGTACGGCCTCGAGGGAAGAGTGAAGAATAATCACCGGGAAGGGCTGGGGCTGGATTATCCTTGTCTGCCCCAGGCTTGTGCCCTGATGCAATGACTTCACGTTTCCAAAAAGCAGTTTGTCCTTTCACATCGGTTATAGTCCAATCAGGAAAATTAGGTCTTAACTGCAGGAGAAAACACCATGTTGGCCAAAAGTACCTCTGTACATCGAGAGTCGGTACCATCAGAATTTAGTGCAACAAGCACATATCTGTCCTGGGTTATAGCGGTTGTATTTACTGGTTTCTCCTGAATGCAGAACAGACCAGAATCGACGACACGCCTGTTGTGTTCACGTCACCCTGGGTGTGAACCGTCTCGTCACACCCTGCGTGTCGCCCTGGTGTAGGCCGTTCAGCACACGGACCTTCTCCTGTCGTCAGCCTCCCTGGCCGGTGCCGGAGGCCAGCGGGGCCGGCCAGGCCGTGCTCAGGGACGCTGTGTGGCAGTTCCTCCCTGGGGCTGAAGAGGCACCTTTAGACCTCCAGGGTGCTCTGGCTTATCTCAGGATTCGCTCAGGTCCGATTAGTGGAGGACAGACGATAAAATGAGCATTTGTCCCTGGCATGGGGCCTTCGAGTGGCTTGTAATTCTTATATCCTCCCCTAGTTGCATTTATGTCCTGCACACTTAGACGTTCCCACGTGCATCTGCATGTGTTCGTTGTTATTTATTGTTTCGAAACCTAAGTGTCTGCCAGTTTGGGGGCCCTGATCTCCTTGTCCCCCCCGTCCCCGCCGCTCCCCTTTCCTGAGGAGAAACACCAAGGCAGAGGTTCTTAACAGCTGCTCCAGTAGCTGATCAGATTCAAAAAAAAAAAAAAAATGCCTTGAAACCGGCCTCCGTTCCCAGCTGGTTTAGGAAAAGTGAAGGAGGCAGCAGAGGCCGACCTGGGTAACCGAACCCAACCGGCTTGGTGTGTGGGATGGAGTCGGAGGGAGGAAGTGGCTGTCCCTGATGAGCAGTTCAGATTGGAGTGGGGGAGAAGCAAAAAAGGTCAGTTGGGGGAAAAGAGATGTGAGCCCCTCCCCTCCTCTCCCTTTCGTGTGTGTGTGTGTGTGTGTGTGTGTGTGTGTGTGGGGGGGGGGGGTGGGGGAGGAGTTGGCGGGGCGGGGCGGGGGGGAGGGACTTCGAAGAGATGTGATGATAGAAATCCCTGAAAATGCTAAAGGTGAGAGAGAGAGAGACTGGTGATGGAGGAAGCTCAAGGGTCTGCAGACTCGTGTTACGGGTACGACCAGGACGGATTGGGGACCGCCACAGAAACCGTCCGCGTGGTTCTTGAAGACATTTAAAGACTGGGCGTGCTAGATTTCCTCTTCTGTGAGGAACAAAGTAAATGTGAAACATTGCATAACATTAACATATGTCGTAAGAACATTTTATATTTGAAGGAAAGATGAAGAGGATAGAAACCTGAGTTAGATTCACTAGTCTATTGAATTATTTCTTTAAAAAGGGCTTCAGTGGACAGGTAGTGCTAAAAAATAATGACCCGTGTAGTCCCCAATGAGAATAACAGACCTTGTATTACTACCGTTGTTTTATGGAAGATTCGTGTAAGGTGGCCAGGTGGTCAATAGACTTTGGTTTGTTTTTCTTTAGGATTATTATGATTTAGAGTGCATTGATCTTCCTTAAAGAAAATGTTAGTTTCTTCATTCAAATGGGGAGCCCAATGTGTTATGGCTGCTCGTATTGACCTTCAAATATTCCTCTCGGAGGCAGGACCTCGGCTGGGGTTAGGCATTGCTCTCTGGGGATTATTTGACAGATGTGTCGTCCGTGGTTAGGTAATGCCCCAGCCTCTTATGCCATCATTCTCGAGGTGGACGTTGGGCAACAGCTCCATGAGGGACAGTTCTTTTTTATTGCAAAGCATAAGACATATGATTAAGGGGTGAACAGATTTTTCTCAGGTTTTTCTGTTGACTTGATAGCTTTTGACTTTTGCCAACGAAGATGAAACAGCTTCATGTAATTTTAAGAGGCTTTGGTAGGAAAGGAAGTGTTTTGTCTGTATCACAGGGGTAGAGTGATCATGTGACACGCTTGTGTTCTTTCCATTTTATTTTCCGTAAATAGGCCTAGGATTTTTCCTCCCAAGTGTCTTTGGGTAAAAGAAGATTCTGCATTAAACACGAATGCTATTAGTGAATTATAGGTTATGTAAATGGGGTTTAGTTTTAAACTAAAAGACTGTAAGTGCCTTTGAAGGAAGATATATTTTATAGAGTGTAAATGAAATGAAAGGCATTGCTACAATAACTAAAACTAAATCTGTTTGAAAATCAGGCTGTTGAGGCAAGCTAAAACTTTGAGATCTTTTTATGTTATCCTTTAAGAGAGAAAACTAAGATTTATTTTTGTAATGTTTTGAAGAAAAAGAATCTATTTTTAAATGAGTAGTACTTAGGAATTGGGGTGAAAAATGAAGAAAACTTTCGAACATAAACATTTCTCTTTGTACTTGCTACAACTGAGAAATGAAGTGGGAGTTAAGTATTCTTTTTTCTCCCCAGTGGAAAATATGCTCTTGCCTTCCCCTGTGTGGGAAGGTAACGGGCAATAATAGGACAGTGCGATTGTGGGCATGCAAAGCATTTCTATAAATCAGAAAAGTGTGCCGTTATGGAGAGGGTGTTTATTACATTAACTATACAGCGCCAGAGCGGTCAGCCCCCCCGCACGGTGACCCGGGGTTTCAGAGAACGTGACGTGCTGTCACGGGGCCACCAGCACTCCGGGTTTTATGCCCGTTGGGCGTTTCCACCCTGGAGTCAGGATGCCGTCAGGTGAACCAGGAGGGCCGACTCATAGTTTTTTGAAACTGCTGCGGGTTCACCTCCTGCCGCTCTGAAGCGTCCCGCGGTTGCACCCCTGGCTGGGTTTGCCCGCTTCCCTCGAGAGAAAGCATAACTCTCGGGCATAGAGGAATGGGGAGCAGGGCATGTGCTACGGAGAAGGAGTTGCTCCCGCATCTGAAATGTGCTTTTCGGGGGGAGAGGGTGGGAGCGTTGCAGGCTTGGATGGTCCTCTCTGGGGTTCTCCAAGCCTTAACTTGGCTTTACTGGACAGATAGGAAGCAGTGCGGGCAGTGTGGTGGGCATCAGCCTGCCACTGACTGGACGATTTGCTCCTGCTTCTGCTGGGGGGAGCACTTGTGCATTGATAAATCGATGGGCAGGTAGGTACTCGCTAGGTGGAAACAGAAGAGAAAGATAATCAGAATCCTCTCTTATCTTAGTCTTTCACGTGTTCATAAGAATACCTGCCAGTCGCACTGCGGATCTGAACTCTGCCATGTCTCGTGGGTGTGTCCTGGGCCTACCACCCATTGGGGATTCGAATGGCCTCTTCTGGTCTTTCTGCCCCTGAATTGACTGACTGCCCTCCGGCATGAACTGTGTGAGTGAACTGGATGACGTCTTCTGCTCACCCAAATCAGAAGGAGAGGGCAAGGACATGAATCCCGAGTAGCCATAAAGAAGGGACCAGAGGGACTTAGGTGGGCCGCACTTCCACTGGGACTCCTTGGTCCCAGCTTTGGATAAGTGGGAGCGTTAACAAACCACCTTCAACTCCGGTGGGGAGTTCGAGGTGGCTCCCGATCCCGCGGCTCGAGTTCTGTGAAAACAGTGACTTACACACTTGGGTCAGCATGGTTGGTAAAGATAGACCAGAGGAATGCTTGGCTCATGATGGTTTTATTGTGAGTGTTCAATTATCACTGAAATATGATGCTTACAAATAAGAGTGGTGGCATTCAGGGATGATTAATAAGTGGGTGGACTCTTAAGTAGATAGTACTAAATGACAGACGGATTTTTTATTCCCCGTCTCTTGCAGTTTAAGTGTTTAACTTCATTTTTAAAAGAAAATCATCATCGCAGACTTTCGCGCTGGGTGTGACTTCCCAGATACTTTCACATCAGTGTGAGCTTAGAAGTGTTGCTTTTCGTTTCCTCTGTGCTTTTTTTCTTGGCTGTAGTTTGATGCTGGGGACACATTACTCTCTGTCTGATCCCGCATCTGCCTGTCTGAGAGTGGCCATGAGCGTCTCCTCCAGGTGAAGCAAACACTCGAGAGAGAAGTACACTGAACTTCTTTAAGAGCTGTGTTAACTGAGCCAAATGTGAACGGAAGGCGGTTTCTTCTTCAGTTCCTATTGAACGATGAGTGTTTATTTCGTCTTCAACAGTAGTTTTTCCCAACCAAATTCTCAGAAGGGTCTGGACATGTCTCCCAGAGCGAGTTCTTATGTTGAGGGTGTTTTAGCAGCTGATGCTGGATTTGTACTTTGAGTTTTCACAGGTATGTATGTTGTTGCCTGAGTAGAAGTTCAACCCTGACCTTTGTATCAGTGCATGATCTTTTACGGACTGTCCAAGAATATAAATTACTAAATACGCCAGTGAAATGTGGAAGATGACTTCTTAGTGATCCAAGCACATTTAAAGGAGTACTAACCTAGAAAATACTGAAGAGGAAAGAGTGTGTATCCACAAATCAGTTAGGCTAATTTTTCCAGGGAAAGTTGTCTAAAGTCAGGTATGACCCTCCTCCCTTCCGACACAGATTGTTGGTTCCTTCTTCCCCTATCTTTAATTCTCCCTCTTCTTTTTCCTTCTCTTCTTGGCTGTTGGTCTTCCTTCTGCAGAAGGAAGGAACAGGCCCACAGAAGTCCCCTCCCTTCCTGAGGGTCTCAGAGCTCATGAGTGGCGGAGCTGGGTTTCAGCCTGTTCTTCTGTTACAAACCCAGCGTTCTGGCTCCCTGACTTGTAGCGTGTTAGTGTTTCTGGTATTTGTGGTGTAAAGGTGAGTGAGATATTCATTGCTCATCTTCAGTCAGTAGGTAAGAAGAGACAAGTAGCACACTGTGGTACATACCAGAAAATAATAGAATCACGAGATGGAGTGCCCTGGGGGTTCAGGTTGGAGAACGATCTCTCCTCCAGTGGAAGTTTTATCTGTACCCCGCAATCACTTGTCCTCTGCAGGTGGAGTGAAGGGCGGCTAGCGTTTCATGTATTTCTATATCCTTCATCCTTGGTACTAGCTGTGACCGTCCACTTCCCTAAAACTCCCACGCTTCTACTACCCAGGGCTTTGTGGATGTGGATGGGAACACAACTCCATAGATTGTTCTCCACCCTGTCTAGCGTGGTGGCAAAAGAGGGGGCCTTCCTTCCCCCATGCTGTTAGTCCTTGGGTCCATGCTGGTCACACATGGAGAGCGATTTCATGGAAGGGCTTCCTCGGCTCCCACAGCCACCTGCCCCACTGTGTTGGATGAGCAGTAATTAGGAGACAGCTGTGTGCTATCTCAACCATTAAAACCGCTGAACTGGGGCGGGAGAAGGAAGGGATGCTATCCTTTCCTGCCGGGAGAGTATATTTTTTCCCCTTAACATAATGCAGAAAATTAGGATTAACTGAAAACGGAGGGCATCAGGATCGTAGGGATTTTTAAAAATCCCAGGTGGAACTTTATTAGCAGTAGATGTCCTCTGGTGGGTTGGGGTGCTTATTTTTTCTATGAGTGAATAGGTATCTATAATTGGTTTTTTGATTGTACTATATTTCTTTTAATTTGATAGCCTGAAAATGGTGGTGGCTCTAACAGTGGTAATTTTGCTCGTGGAATTCAATGCTATCCAGATCAAAATGGGTTTGGAAGTAGCTTTTTGGAGGATGAGTCCAGTGATAAATGACAGATTTTCTCGTTGTCACACCAAAACCTGCTTTTTGGGCTGTCGCAGTGGGCGATCAGCTTTATGCTTGTTACAGAGCTGCTGCGCTGATAAAGCATTTCGGAGGAATTGCTTCGAAGCTATCGTTTCCAAGGCCTTAGACACACACGCGCGCACTGGGCGGTGGTTCCCTTTGAATCAGAATCGCGTGGTTCCAGGGACTGCCTGGCCGTCGACCCGCTCTTGGCGGCCGTCGCTGGGTTAGCGCGAACCTGGCAGGGAGCGTTACCGCGTCCTGACGAGGTGCCGTTTGCTGATGGCGTTATTTTCTGTGTGTTTGACAGAACATCGGCTCGAATTCATGACCATGGGGGATATGAAGACCCCAGACTTTGACGACCTCCTGGCAGCCTTCGACATCCCAGACATGGTCGACCCGAAAGCAGCCATCGAGTCGGGGCACGACGACCAGGAGAGCCACGTCAAGCAGAGCGCCCACGCGGACGACGACGGCCACGCACCGGCCTCCGCCGACGTCGGCGTCAGCGTCATCGTGAAGAACGTTCGCAGCATCGACTCCGCCGAGGGCGCCGAGAAGGACGGCCACAATCCCACGGGCAACGGCCTACACAACGGGTTCCTCACGGCGTCGGCGCTGGACGGTTACAGCAAAGACGGGCCGAAGGCCATGAAAGGAGACGCGCCCACCTCCGAGGCGACTTTGAAAGACTCCGCCTTCAGCCAGTTTAGCCCGATCTCCAGCGCCGAAGAGTTCGACGACGACGAGAAGATAGAGGTGGACGACCCGCCCGACAAGGAGGAGGTGCGTTCCAGCTTTAGGGCGAACGTGTTGCCAGGGCCGGTTCCCCAACAGGACTACGAGAAACTGAAGGCGCTGGGAGGGGAACCCTTGAGCAAACCGGGAATCTCCGCCCCGGGCAGCACAGAGAAAAACAAAGTCGTGAAGAGGGATACGGAAACAAACGCCATGACTCTCGGTGCGTACGAACCTTTTAAAGTCAGGAAGGTGGAGGATAAATTGAAGGAGGCCCCCGAAAAGGCGCTGGAAAACAGGGTCCATGACGGGAAGCTGAGCTCCGAGAGGAAGGACGGCCCGCCCGGCGGCCTGGCCCCGGGAGGTCGAAGCCGTCCGCCAAGCTCTCGTCTTGCATCGCCGCCATCGCAGCGCTTAGCGCGAAAAAGGCTGCGTCCGACGCCGGCAAAGAGCCAGTGACCCGTTCACGGGAGCCCTCTCCGTTACCAAAAGAAGGGCACGAGAGCCCGAGAGCCGCTGACAAGTCTCCGGAATCCCAGAGTCTCATCGACGGGACGAAAAAAGCGTCCCTGAAGCCGCCAGACAGCCCCAGGAGCATCTCGAGTGAGAACAGCAGCAAAGGGTCTCCTCCTCCCCTGCAGGATCGACACCAGCAATTCCCAAAGTTCGCATAAAAACCATCAAGACGTCGTCTGGGGAAATCAAGAGAACGGTGACGCGGGTGTTGCCGGAGGTCGATCTCGACGCTGGCAAGAAGCCTTCCGAGCAGACGGGGCCCGTGATGGCGTCCGTGACGTCGCTTCTGTCATCTCCGGCCTCGGCCGCCGTCCTCTCCTCCCCGCCCCGGGCGCCTCTGCAGTCGGCGGTCGTTACCAACGCCGTGACCCCCGCAGAGCTGACCCCCAAGCAGGTCACGATCAAGCCTGTGGCGACTGCCTTCCTCCCCGTGTCCGCCGTGAAGACGGCGGGATCTCAAGTCATTAATTTGAAGCTCGCTAACAACACAACGGTCAAAGCCACGGTCATCTCTGCGGCGTCCGTCCAGAGCGCCAGCAGCGCCATCATTAAAGCGGCCAGCGCCATCCAGCAGCAGACCGTTGTGGTGCCGGCATCCAGCCTGGCCAACGCCAAACTCGTGCCAAAGACTGTGCACCTCGCCAACCTTAACCTCCTGCCTCAGGGCGCCCAGGCCACCTCTGAGCTCCGCCAAGTGCTAACCAAACCTCAGCAGCAAATAAAGCAGGCAATAATCAATGCAGCCGCCTCGCAGCCGCCCAAAAAGGTGTCTCGCGTCCAGGTGGTGTCCTCTCTGCAGAGTTCTGTGGTGGAAGCGTTCAACAAGGTGCTGAGCAGCGTCAACCCCGTTCCAGTTTACATCCCCAACCTCAGCCCCCCTGCCAACGCAGGCATCACGTTACCGACCCGCGGGTACAAGTGCTTGGAGTGTGGCGACTCCTTCGCGCTGGAGAAGAGCCTGACCCAGCACTACGACAGACGCAGTGTGCGCATCGAAGTAACGTGTAACCACTGTACAAAGAACCTCGTTTTTTACAACAAGTGCAGTCTCCTCTCCCATGCCCGCGGGCACAAGGAGAAGGGAGTCGTGATGCAGTGCTCCCACTTGATTCTGAAGCCAGTCCCAGCAGATCAAATGATTGTGTCTCCGTCAAGCAATACGTCTGCTCCATCGTCCACTCTTCCGAGCTCCGCGGGGGCTGGCACACACACTGTAACAAAGATTCAGTCTGGTGTAACTGGGACCGTCATATCAGCTCCTTCGAGCACACCCATCATTCCAGCTATGCCTCTGGATGAAGACCCATCCAAGCTCTGCAGGCATAGTCTGAAATGTTTGGAGTGTAATGAAGTTTTCCAGGATGAGACATCGCTGGCTACACATTTCCAGCAGGCCGCAGATACGAGTGGACAAGTACAGTATCATTTACATTTTGGTGTTTCGGTGATGAAGCTGTAGACATGAGTGCCCTATATATACGATGCCCTTGATTTTAGCGGTGGGAGCTCAGTGAAATGATGGGCGTGTGCATGTGTGCGTGCGTGCATGCGTGCGTGCGTGTGTGAGTGCGCGTGCGTGTGCACGCACGAACATGAGACGAGAGAGGATTGGTTTCCCAGAATAGAACGACGTTGAAACACGAAGCTTACTTTAAAAAGCTTGCGGGGAAGCTGACTCTTTTAGATAGAAACTCTGTGTACTAGTTGGGTTTAGTCACCGTAGATTTAGGGCAAGTGAAGGAATCCTCAGTTGTCGGGTCTTTGGGCTGTGTGTGGGAAGTCTGAGATCTGGTTCATTATAGAATCATCCCACCGGATTAAGTTCAAGTCAGGCTGCATCACCAGTGTTCCTCAGTTGTTAGTGATAATTTTGGCACGTATAAAGCTCCTGCTGTTATTTATAATCACTGTCTTTTATGCTTAAACGCACCTAATTGGTACCCACTTTCATGGTGTGCCGGTTTACTTAGGATGTTGGTCCAGAAGTGTATTCAGTAATAGTCTTCACTGCAGTGAATATAAGCTACAAATGGAAAACCCATTCCCGTTGTTTAAATAGGACACCTTTGCCTTTGTTTGCAGCTTTTTTTTTTTTCATTAAGTGAAGTGTAGGTTGATGTTGATGAATTACATTTCACAGTAGGCATCAAGTTAGCCTTTTGCCTCTATCATGGCTAGTCTCCATGAGGCCAGATTTTGGCCAGTAGATAAATAAATGTGTTTTGTAAATACGTGATACCCATCATTTGAAAGTAACTGGGCATGCCGAGTGAAAGAAATTTGAGCTAGAGAGACCATATGCTTTATTATCCGAACCAGAAAACTTATGAGATTGGAAGGGGGGACTAGTTTAAGCTAATATACTGTGGCCAAAAATTCTGTTTGTGAAGACCCAGTGGTAGACTGATCTTTCCTTTATTTGCCACCAATATCTTGTTAATAAGGAGGTTTATGCTGTGGTTCAGACGGCTAGCAGTGTCCGACGGTCAGCAACTAAGTTAAGTTTCTTTGCGGAATTTTGAATTTGGGAACGGAAGATCAGAATACCTCAGTTTTTCCCTCCAGATTTTCAGTTTAGCAGAAGTGGAAGCGTTAGAGTTTTGAGGACATGCTTCCAGCACTAGATGTTAAATGTTTCATTGGCTCTGACAGTAACACACTCAGGAAGAGTAAAGGGGCCAGCTAGTTCAAGAAGGCAGTGATTGATGTCACTCTTCTGGCGTACCCTAGTGACAGTGCTGGGCTCTAGCTGGGCACCCTCTAATCTTGTCACCACTTCATCAACGGGGTAATAGTTCTTTCCTTTCTTAAAAAGAAGCAGGAAAATAGCCGAACCCATTTCCTTAGTTCTGCTAGTTCTGTTGCTCTGTTTCTGCGTCCGCTGGCATTTCCTACGTCCTTGCTTCTGAGGGTTGGTCTCCCACCCGCTTCTGGCCCGTGTGTGCTGGTCAGTGAGTGACAGTTTGAGCTGCCCTCACATATTCTGCTTTCTCTGGGTACCTTCTCTGATAAGCAGGGAGGGTGTGAGCAGACAGGTAGAAATTTTCCTTCTCGCTTGTATGTTCCCCTAGGTTTTGTTCTGTGTTAACCTTTAGGCTCAACAGCCAAACCAGGGTCAAACGGGTGAAGTTCCTTTCCTCGGGGAAGGAGATTATCATCAGTCCCTGTGCATGCACTTGCTTCGCCTTGCCTTTCTGTATTTCACTGGGGCGGCTGTGTAGTGCAGCTCACCTGTCTCACCTGGAACACTGAGGAATGAGTCACGGCCGAAGATACAGTAACTGTAGGGCCAAATATACACTCAGCCAGACGTTCGCCCCCTATAATGTTTCTTAGCTACGCATCCAGCCAGCTCCCCTGAGGAGAGCACCTTCATCCAGTGAGGTTCAGCTGCCCGCGTAACCACGCGCCCCCAGGCTGGCTGCGTAACCATGGCCCACGATGCCCTCTTCCTTCCCCTCCGCAGTTTCCCTCTCTTCTCAGACTCAGCCAGAGGGTCCCGCGTAGACCCGGGCGAGCGGTCAGGCTGGCGTCCTGCCTAGCCGCTTCTCAGCAGAGAGGCTGCCACTGCTCAGTGCTCAGGTCAGTTAGCCCAGCCTGGTCTCTTCCAGTCCAGGAGGTCGGTAGGATCCTGTGGCTATTGCTGTGCTAGCCTCAGACGTCACGGAAGCTGGCGTGGCCCTCGCCCACTGCTGTCACCTGGCACGGCCTCAGGGAACGGTGGCAGTAGGAGGTGGGGCTGCAGACAGGAGGAACAGAAGGGAGAAGCCCCTCATCTCATCATCTCCAGCTTGCCAGTCACGTGACTCTTGGCCAGCTCACAGTTTGTGAACTTAAATTCAGTTGGGGGAGAAAAAGGCACCTCTGTAAACTGTTTCCTCCCTGAGAACGTCTCACAGCGTTCGGGTACCAGTCTTTCCTGAGCACCTGCTTTCCCCTGTCGTCCCCCACACTCACGTGTTGGAAAAACGTACTTTCCTTTCCCTTCGACCTTCACCTTCTTGGTAGCTCACTGGTGCCCTGAGGAAGGGCAGAGGACCTCACGGTTGTAACAGCCCTCCGTGGCCCTCAGCCTGGCCGTTCTTTCCAGCACGGGAGCCCAGCGCAGTTAGGCCCTGTGCCTGCAGCTGCCGTTCTCCCTGCCGGTTTCCGAGACCTCCCCGCGGCCGGACCCCTGGGCCCCGCAGTCCTGGTTTGAGAATCACTCACAGGGAATCCCCGAACTGGCCTTGCCATCTTCGCGGATGCTGAAGGTTAACGCGGGTGACCTCAGGGCCAGCACCCCCTTCGCTCATCGCCTTTCAGCTCTTGACTTTCCCAGTCCAGAGAAACGTCTACTTCTCGACTGGCAGCAAGGGCAGTCCTCTCTCCCACCCGCCTCCCTCCACCCCTGGCGTAAGGGACGCCCCTCCCTCCCTCCTGCCCACCGTCGACTTAGGAGTGCCATGAGAACTTGTAGATTTTACCTCATGATGCTGAAGCGTCCGATACTGGTGTTCCGGATCCTCCTCAAGTCATATATATATATTTTTAAACTGATCCTTTTATTTTGAGGTCTCTTTAGATTCATGTGACATACCGTAGAGCGCTCCCGTGTACCACTTATCCAGTTCCCCCAGTGGTGACATCTTGCAAACCTATAAAGCCACATGACCGGATATTGACGTGGCTGCGGTCAGTGTACACAACGTTTCTGTAACCACAAGGATCTCTCGTGTTGCCTTTTTAGAGCCACCCCAACTCCGTTCGTAACCCTTGGCAACCACTGATAAGCTCCCCATTCCTGCAGTTTCGTCATTTCAGGAATGCTATATAAGTGGAACCGTGCCATCCACAGCCTTTGGGGATCGCCATCTTCCCCTGGAGGTCCATCCAGGTGCTGCATGTATCAGCAGTTCCTGTGTATTGCTGAGTAGCGCTCCCTCGTGCGGGTGGTATGCCCACAGAGTGTTCGACCGTGCAGTCCACTGAAGGATGTCCGCATTGTTGGCAGCTGGGAGCAGTCATGACTGATGCTGCTATCAACGTTCGCGTACAGGTTTTCGTGCGAACGTGAGTTTTCATTTCTCTAGAAGAAATGCCCCGGTGTGTAAGTGCCAGACCCCATGGCAGTCGCGTATTTATATTTTTATGAAACCCTTTCCCAGAGTAGCTGTACCGTTTCCTGTTCCGTGCGCAGCGATCGGCCTCTCTGCATCCTCATCGGCGTTGGGTGGTGGTGTTTTAGCCATCCCGACGGGTGTGTAGAAATAGCTCATTGTGGCTTTAAGTTGCGGTTCTGCGGGAGCTAACGAAGTTGAACATTGTTTCTGTCCTTTTTGGTGAAATGTCTCTTCATGTCTTCTGCCCATTTTCTAATTAGATTTGTTGTTGTTGTTCTTGACGTATTCTCGATGCTAGCCCATTGTCGAGGTGGGGTTGCAAGTCTTGTCTTTCCATCTGTGGTTTACCTTTCCATCTTTTAAATAAGTCTTTGGTAGAGCAATAGTTTTTATTTGATGAAGTCCAATTAATCAGTTTTCCCTTTTATAGCTTGTGCTTTTTTTTTTTTTTTTTTTTTTTGGTGTTAAGTCTAAGAACTCTTTGTTCTAGATGCTGAAATTTTTCTCCTTTGTTTTTTGTATTGAACCAGCCTTTTATCCCTGGAATGAATCTGATTTGGTCAGGCTGTATAACTCTTTTTATATATTGCGAATTATATTTGCTAATATTTTGTTAAGAGTTTTTTTATCTATATTCATATAAGTTTCTTTTGTGTTGCTGTTTTTGCTTGGTTTTGGATAGATTAATATTAGCTTTATCTGATACATCGAGAAATATTCCCTCTTCTATTTTTTGGAAGAGAATATATAATTTGGTGTTAGTTTTTCTTTAAATATTTGGTTGAATTCTCCAGTGAAACTGTCTGGGTCTGGAGATTTCTTTTTTTTCTTTTCTTTTCTTTTTTTTTTCCTTTTTAGAATACTCACTGGACAGGAAGGAGGGAGTCATCACTTGACGGGGTAAAAGTTTCACTTCCCTGTGGGCCTTCTCTGACTCCATCTGGGTCGGGGTGTTGGGGCACCTTACTGCATACAGCCTCAGAAGGGCCTACATCTGGGCTCCGCCTGGCTTGGCGGGGTGGGTGTGGGGCCACAGTTTTTCCTGTGGTTTGGTTATAGTACAGTAGCCATTGTCTAAAAGTTTTCTCTTTTACCAGGCTGCCCTGTTCTTTCCTGGAGATTTTTTGTTTGTTTTTTCCTACCCATTGTTGTTTCTGGGTGGCCAGTTTCTTCAGGTCCAAATCTGGGCTGTTTGAGACAAAAAGAGACCCAGAGAACTCCATCACTTTGTCACCCCTTGGGTCCGGGGAGCCCTCGCTAGCCTGCCTTCTTCTCTCCAGCCTTTCAGAGGCTTTTCATGTTCGCTTATACGTAGTGCCCAGGAGTTTGCGTTGTGCTTAGTGGATGGGGTAGGGAAAGGGACCTGCAGTACATTTTCCTGGAAGCGAAAGTTTCACTCGGTTGTGTAAACGCCGGATCGCGGCCCTCCTGCCTTCGGGGAGAGATTCCATGACCGCGGCGCTGGGCTCTGGCTGCGGCTTCGGCCTGTGATGCTGCTCAGTTGTTTTCCGGACCCGGGTTTCCCGGGAGGACAGCGTTCCATCCCGCTCTGCGGGACTTCACTGGCCTCTGAGTCGCCGGCGTCCGTTCCCCCTGCCGGGTGCAGACGGCTTCCTGTCAGCCCCACCTGGAAAGGCCGGCAGGAGCGGGGGTGGGGGGGCGCCCCTCCCTTGCACACGATGCAGTCCAGCCTCTCTCTTGGGAACAGCCTTTTCTCGTTTAGTGCCGTCACCACCCTCCTTCACTTGCTGTCTTTCACGTCCTCCCGTTTCTGTTTTGACGCTAGTTTGTGGTCTGATCAGATCCTTTCCTGAGTTTTCCCAGCGTGCTCGTTTGAACCGAGCAAAGGGGCTCTCTGCTGTCACCGGCGGTGGCTCCCTGGCCAGATCTCCTTCCCCATTTCCCCGGACATACGTGTTTAGCCTTTTGTGACTTTGCCGGTGTGTAACGGGTAAAGTTAGGTTCTGGTGGCATTTGCTGAACTCTGCCTTGCCAGTTTTTCCTCCTTTTACAGATGTTCCGTGGACAGGCCATACAAAAGCAATGATGGCCTTAGAGAATCGGAGTGTCACTGTGTCGTGAACTGGCCCCATGCTCAGCAAGCCCTCTGGTGCAGGTCTCTGCTCAGAGCTCGCTTGGGATATCTGGTTTAGCTCGAGGCCCATGTGGCCCCACACCCCCAAGCCCTAATCCAGGGCGTGGAATTCTGTCACACTCTGGTACATAACAGGGGCAGGGTGCCGGGCGTGCCCGGGCCCAGCGTAAAGGGTCCTCCTGCCTGCTCTGCTCACGCCGCAGGGGACCAGGCAGCTGAGGGGAAGGGCAGGATGGCCAAATGCCTTTGCCGGATCTTTTTCCTTCCCAGCCTCACGGAACCAAGCGATGCAGTAGAAATGGGGCACAGAGACACCTGCTTTTAACGTCTCTAAATCTGCCCTAAGTGGGGGTTGGTGCCCGACCTGTGTGACGGAGACGTGTGCTTTGGGGCGCACTGAGGGTGGACAGGCAAGAGACGCTTCCGCGAAGTACGGAAGAGCCGGCGGCTGCAGCCGGAATAATGATATTTAAATGTGTCGGAATGTCCTCGCCTCGCTGTTCTGTAAAGCCAGGACTGAGTTTAGCCATGCGCAGCCTGGAGTGCGTACCGTGGCCTCTTCATGGACAGAGCCTGGTTTCTTCCTGTAGAGTCCCATCAGCCATAGAATCAGAGAATGTTACAGGCCCTGTGGCCAGGTCAGCCCTTTGGTTTTACACTGAAGAAACAAATGCCCCATCAGTGGCAGAATCAGGACTGGAGACAGGATTTTTTTTTTTTTTAACCGCTGGTTCGTTATTCTTTCCCTTGGTCACATTGATAACCTGAGTTAGAGACGCACAGCGTAGCGTCCTACAGTTGCCGGACCGTGGGAGTCGCGTGAGAATGGACTTGGGTTACGTCCACGTCCACGTCGAGAGGGCAGATGAAGGTGCCGATCGTCAGCAGCCCTCGTTCTCAGAGGCGGCTGGTTCAGTTCAGTTTCAGGAACTTTCTGGGCACCATCGACACAGCACACTAAGTACACTGAGAGCAGCCCGGCCTGCTCTCATTCTTAGACATACTCTGCTCATCCGGATTCTTCTGGAAACCGCAGAGCCCACCTCGGTTTCCTCACCTGCCCCAGATGTCATTATCAGCTGAAGACTCCTGGCTTTTGGCTTTGGGGCCCGCTGTCTGAAGTGTGTTACTTTTGGTCCGACTAGCCCTGTCCCAGTTTTATAGTTCAGCGTCATCAACCCCTAATTTACCTGTAGCCTCCAGTGGCTCATCTGAGTGGGTTATACGTGTCAGCCACACCTACCGCTTTCTGAAAATGTGCCCGTTTACCTGTCAGCTCTGACTAGGGATTTTTAGTGGAGCAGAATGATTGGAGGACGAAACTACCACCACCACTAGCTTCGGGAACAAATGCACATGTCGTCACTTCTGCTGTCATTCTCTCGATTTGCGTATTATTTCCTTTTAAGCGAGGTCTGAAATGCAACGCTTTTGCTGTGTTCTCATTGTAAAATTGTATGAAAGCGACAGCCCGAAAACAAACTGGTGTACTTTTGTTTTTGTTATTTTTGGTAATCATCCTGTAGACAGACGATTACGAAACTGCTGTTTTTGGGGCCAGAACAATTTGCTTCGCACCGGGGCGGACTGCGAAGCCGGCAGCGTTGTGACTTCCAGATCCAGCGTTTCAGGCTGTTGCAGGCTTTGATCTCTCTGAACTTGAAGCCTAAATATGTATTGTATTTACTCACGTATCTAGCGTTTCTAACCTTTCCCCGTGTACCTTTCCCAGGCTGGTTTTCTCCCTAAAGTATGAATTAAAACACACGGAATTGTTTTCCTTGTTCTCAGACCGCTCCGAGCCCTGACTAGGGCCACGGTGAGTCCAGCGCCTCCACCCACAGCCCTGTGCCACTGCCGACCGAGGGTCTCAGGGCCAGGCCTGGGCAGAGAGGGCGCGGCCTAAGCAGTCGTCAAATACGGCCCGTGATTACTGTCCAGCTCTATTTTCCTGGACTCGTGTTCCATGGCTTTTGGAAAGTAATATCTTACTTTAAAGAGTAACAGTTCTCTGAATGAATGAGTCTGCCCCACAGTAGAAATTACCATTTTTTACTTAAATACTAAAAACATTTATCCATGTTTAAGTAAACATGTATCCATGTATAAGTGAAATGTCAGAAGGCACACGAAATCATTTAAGTGCATTTTATTATACTTTTTTCTACTTAAAAGGCAGGTACTGTCCCATTAAATTGCTTTAGCTTCTTGTAAATAGCCTCAACTTTTAGAGAGGTAGCGTTTTAAGGTATATCGTAGTTTCTTTGATTTAAAAAAGGGAAGGAACATCAGGTTCTCTTAGACCGCAAAAATCCTGACTGCTCCCCTGCTCAAATACATCCAATTCAGAGACTGTGTGTCCTGGCTACTGATGCAAAGGACCCCAGAGAAGCAAGGGGTGGGGGGTGGGGGGGGACCCCTTTGCATCACCAGTACATCAGGAAACGGGGATAACAGTGTTATGAAACACAGGTACGGTGACTGAAACGTGAGAGAATACTCGTGTGCGTTTAAAACTGCGGATATCACACGAGCGTCAAGGGGGAGAAAGTCTGTCGTCCAAACAGCATGCTTTTCCTCAGGATGGAGTGGAGGCGGGGAGTGGAAGCAGGCAAAGAGAAACGTGAGAGTAAGTACAGTGTGACGGGTACGTGCGCATCTGCGCGTGTAAACCGAAGAGGAGGTCTTCCTGAGCCAGCGTGACTCCCCAGGGACAGTGCTCCCGTTTCAGTCATCGCAGAATAGGGAAGCATCTGGATGTGGGGCTGTGGGCCACACTGACCCTCACTTTCTCCTCGTCCTTCTGGATCTAAAGTGGAGATGGATGAGTGCACATTCCTGGAGCGGGTCTGTGGGGTGGGGTGGGGTGGGTTGGCGGTGGGGTGGTGGAGGGATAGCTGCCACCAGCTCTCAGAGAGCCCCACGGGGCTGCCAGGGACCACCCTGCCACACAGTGCATCACGAAGGGAACACTTCCCTCTCCGAGGACTGATAGGAGAGAGGCTGGTATTGAAATGCTGGCGTTTCGGTGTCCCTGTTCGTCTAAAACATTTTTCAGTCTTTGCAGTCACAGTTTTCTGTCATAAAGAGCATCTAATAACTTAGAAAGCCTATTTTTAATTGAATAATTTCGAGACTTTATTGTTAACGTGCTAGAAACAAAGCTTTTTCATCCAGCAACACATCTTGAACCATTCGTGTAGCTATATATGTATTATAAACATAAACTATACCAATAGGGGAGAGTATTTAAGCAATTCGTTGTGAATTTTCTATGTATTGTGAAGGGTATTTGTTAACGTATCTTGATGAGAGAGAACGTGAACATTTTTTTCCAGCTTTCACAGACCACGTAACTTTGTCTCCTGTGTAGATTTTCTATTTCCGTTGCTGTTTTTCCTGTTGTAAAATAGTGTGAGCACTCTGCTTTAGATAAAAGAGACGCTGCGGCAGGTGGGGCATCATCTCTACCCCTCACGTACGATGCTCGTCGTTATTTGCTGGTAGTTTTTCTCCTGTGTATTTTTGTGTCTTCATTCCTTGTAACCCCCGTGCCTGGCCTCTCACGAGCACTCCATCACAGGCCTTGGTAGCAGTCAGAACCCAGTTCAAATCCTGGTTCTTACACCGACTAGCTGTGGGGCCGTGGCGAGTTTCTTAACTTCTCCAAACCTCATTTCCTCCTCTGTAACATGGACGTAATATTAATCTATCTAGTTCATAGATTATTATGAGAATTCAATGAGATGTTGTATCTAAATGTATTTATTTAAAGTACTTAGTTCATCACTTGGCTTATGGTGGAATTATCAGTCTGTCTAAACATGTCTTGACTTTAATATAGTATATATTGATTTTATTACTAAGTGCAAGACATTCTAAGATGCCTGTGGAAATTCAGACATTATAATTCACTGCCTGTGGTGGAAGTAGATAGAAAACTTTAGTTCAGAGAAACAAATTACCTGTGATAAGGTAGATGTCAACAGGATTTTATAATTAATGAATCTGTTGATTGGTTTTCTTTGCTGTGGCTTGTTTTAACCTTTGGAATATTGTTATTAGAAAAAGAAATGCTGTTTTTAAATGATGCTAACTTCATCAAAGCTCCCTGTAATGTTCTTATTTTGTGATTATAATAAACATTTTGTGGGCTAAAATTTGTATTTTAGTTCTTTCAGGAGAAAACGAAGAAAGAATTTTCAAGTGAGTTTCTGATTTTTGTTAGAGTCACTCAGAAGTTTAAACCTTAACTTGGGCTTGATTCCAAAGCTAAAAGAATAAAAAGTCTTTTTAAAATGTCATAATTCTGTTGTCATTATAAAAGATTACTTTAAATCTTAGCTAGAATCTATATTTCGAGGCTTTCTTTGTATATTTTGGAAGCTTGTAGACACTTGCATGAATATCCAAATAGTAGTCAAACACATTTTATCTCGTGCTATGTTAGGTTTATTTTTGGAATAAAAGTAGTACTCAGTTTACATTTAAGATTTTTGTTTTTATGTTTAAAATATATGCCATGTTTAGTGCTTACATCTAAGGGGATGAAAAATAGCATGTTTCAGTTTTTTTTCTGGTTAGTTAATGAGCTAGAGCCTTTCCAAAGAGGATTTTAGTCTTAATTTTATTTTTTATGTAGCTAGATTTTAAGCTCTCTATTAAAGTTTCTTTTAATATCTAAATTTATGTATTTGAACTTGAGTTCATTGGTTTTAATTATAAATCACATAATGTCCAGTTCCTCCATTTAAAAATCAATTCACATATAAAAAAGAACAACCGATTGCGGTGGTCATTCTTCTATATTCCTGTACTTCAGATTTCACATACACCGAAATGACTTAAAAATAGAAACTGGCTTAGTTTCTAATTCATTTTTATTATTTTGAAGAAGGTGTTTTGTTTTTGTTTTTTGAGTTGTGGGAACTGTGACTGTTGTCAAGATAGCTGTCCATAAACTTGTAATTATGCATTAATGCTGATTTGCTTACGTAATTTGCAAGAATACCTCTTCTTCACACTAAACAAAATGCCGAAGTAACAAAATCGGAGCACTCCCTAAAGCTGACGTGCCCTTTTCCTCATACTTTGGGATGAGCCCGACTACGTAGCGCATGTTATTTTTATTTTACAGGGTAAGGAATTTTCCACTGAACATTTTTAACTTTCGAGTCTGGCTTTTTCCTTGGGCTGAGAATCAGTTATCATCGTATTTGAAATGATCGCTGTGTCATTCTTTTGAGGTTTTAACCAAGCTTCTTCGCGTATGAGAAAATAACTTCGTAGGACCAACCCTGTCTCCCCCTTTGGTTTGTCTAGAAGACTTGCACTATCTGCCAGATGCTGCTTCCTAACCAGTGCAGCTATGCGTCCCACCAGAGAATCCATCAGCACAAATCGCCCTACACCTGCCCCGAGTGCGGGGCCATCTGCAGGTCGGTGCACTTCCAGACCCACGTCACCAAGAACTGTCTGCACTACACGCGGAGAGTTGGTTTTCGGTCAGTATATCTCGTTCCCTTCCGTGCAAGTAAAAGCTCGTTCACTCAGGGGCCGCGCAGCGTTGCGAATGGCCTGCGCGCGTAGCGATCAGGGTCGTACAGTGATACCTCGATTAACAGGTCCTCCGGGAACCACGCGCATGTGCCGTTGAGTTCATCCGTTTGAATCCTTTCACGTGGTCTTGGCCCGCTGGCCCGCGCAGAGCCCAGGGGCAGCGGGGCCCGTCCGTCCTTCAGGCAAAACCGTGCACGTGGCAAAGTTCGGCTGTGATTTGACTGTTAGAGCCGTTTCTTCCTGCACCCTTTCTAGCACGCTGTCGTTGTCACGCTCTCGAGAGCATTTCTAACCCGTGCAAGAACACGGTGCATTTCCGTGCCTCTTAATCCTTCCTTTCCTCTGATCGAACCGGCAGGGGTGCGATGGGTCCTCACTTTTTTGTCCTGTTGGAGGATGGGGTGTATGTCCTTTCCAAACGTTGCTCTTTGTGGGAGAGCCTCGCATGCCTGATAACCTTCCTTCATTCCTGCTTCTCCGTTCCCCGAGTCCACGCTTCTCCCTCATGTCCACATTCTTGACCGTGACCCCTGTCACTGCCCCCTTAAGAGCGCAGATGCGTCTTTTACAACATCTGCCAAATCTAATGTTAGTTTAGCTAATACTGAGTGATGATGTACTTGAACTTTATCCTCCACTTTGTGACCTTCGGAAATGCATTCTGCTGCCTTTTGTATTTGGACCCAGCGAAGGCCCACTAAGAAAACCTGTTATCGATACACAGTGTCTTTGTTAATAGAGGTATTACTGTATTGTGTGTTTATCTTAAACTCATATTTGGTTGCCTGGTATCTTTAATGTTAGATTGCTAATATACAGTATTTTTTTTTTTTAGTTGTAATATAGTTATACCATGTTTTACAAAAATGGAGTCCCCTTGGTATGATTTGCAGTTTTATTTCAGTTAAGTTTAGGTTAGGCATCACCAGTTTCCTAGGTGGCTCTGTTCATTTTCTTTTTTTTTTCTTTTTTTTATTATTATTATTATTATATGCACCTGGTCTTTCTAGGTGGTCTCCCATTCAAGTACTAACCAGGCCTGACCCTGCTTAGCTTCCAAGATCAGGCATAGGCTTGTTCAGGGTGGCGTGGCCGTAGACCATGGACTGTGACTCCACTGAGGCACGAACCCAGGACCTTCTGCGTGTAAAGCAGACGTGCTAACGCTACACTGTGGAACCACGTCCTGTGTTCATTTTTCTAACACTAAGAGAGGCTTGCTTCACATTTTTATCTCATGCCTCCAATGTTTAATGGATTAGGAATCTACTCTAGTAGAAAACCTTTGGTTTGGAAGAAACCAGAGTGTTGGGTACCAGTTCTGCCGCTAATTGTGCAGTAATTCGTGTGTTCTCTCTGTGCCATGGTGCCCTGTCTATAAAATCGGTGTGATGCTTGCCTCTTTCTCCACTGGGATGCTATGTACGCAGGGAGAAAATTGCACATTGAAGTTGCCCTTGATCCACAGACTGTACACAAGGTAATTAGGTTCTCATCCCATGTTTTGAAACTGTTGATACTGGATTCTTTGTTTAATGATGGAAAACAGTTCTATGACATTTTCTGAGTGCTATTCTTTTAATGGATGCCAAACTTTCCCAGATGTGTAGTTTATTTTTCTAATGTAATGAAAGTAAACTTAGGTTGGAATGGGGAAAGGAAATAAGACTGTAACTCTAGCTATTCTAGCTATTCCTGGTACCTTCCTGAAATCAGAACAGAGGCTCAGCAGGTAGGCTTATAGTACTCAGCTTGCTAGGAAAAGCCCATCCCTTGCTTGCTTGCTTGCTCACTCGCTCGCTCGCTCGCTCTCTCTCTCTCCCTCCCTCCCTCTCTCTCGGCCCATTCACAGAGTTGCTTAAATTGGGAGCTTTGAATTTTTACTAAAATTTTTGTGTTTAGTATAGACTTTTTTTTTCTGACACGAAGCTTATACGCTTTAAAGGTCCTGTGTTTGTATATTCTGAAGTTTAGTTTATGTTTACCTCTTTATGTAATAGAAAATAATTTGACCTTAGTTTTTTCCTTGGCTGTTTCAAATAGTGGTCCAGTATAATATTGACTGGGGTTTAGCAGTCCTTGGCCTTGTATGTTTTTCCCTCCTTTTTGGCTCTCTAGTTTTTCAAAAATTTTTTTTAAAAAAAATTTTTTTTTCAGGCAGAGACATCTCTCTAACGCGATTTCCACATCTTACTTTGTCTCTTCTTGATTACTGTGTTTTGTTTTCTCTCTCTCCTTGATCATATTGCACCTCCCAAACACTGAGGGGGTCATTTCTAGTTTCTGGTTGATTTGATAAAAGTCAGTATTTATCTGAATTTTTCTGCGTCTCAAGCCATTGGATCTGCATCTCGAAAGTAAACTTATAGAATTATGTAGTGTAAACATTTTTTTTAAATTAAAAAAGAAAGAGAAACTTGATTGAGTACCCAGAATACAAACAGACTTCGGTATATTAAATATTGATCAATAGGCTGATTTTTAGTAGCATTAGGATGGATACTCTGTGACCCTTTCAAATTCCGCCTCCTGTTTGTCTTATTTGTATTCCCCACTGGCCTCTTGGTGCCCTTGAACCTTTTCCCCACTTATGGGCAGGCAGGTATTTTACAACTGTCTCTTTTCTTAGTCCCTTTGACACGCTCTTCTTTCTTCCCTTACATTAGGAGGGTTTTCCCGGGGCCTCCATCGACTCTGGACCCAGCCGTAGCCACCTCCTTGACACCTCTAGATGCTTTAACTTGCTGTGTATTTGCTTTGGATGAACTCTTTCTCTCCCACAGGCCGACTTCAGAGAAGGAGCTCTTTGTTCCTTCTTTTTTTGCCATTCCTCGGTCTTTTGCCCTTTGAAATCCCTTTTCTACCCTTGATGGGAAAATCTTTTGTTTATGAGGCATGCATGGGGTAGAAGGTCCTTCTGTTTCCTTAGTAACCCATCTTTTCGTGTGTTATGTAATCTTTCTCTTTCATCGGAATCTGTAGACTTAGGATTGGGAAGGACTGAAAAATAATCTTCTCGTTTTACAAATGAGAGCCGGGCCTAGAGAGGATCAATAATAACCTGTTTAAGACAACACAAGTTCAAGTTAACCCAAAATAATTTCCGCATGCTTGGGTGGCTTTATTGCCTAACATAATAGTTTAAGTAGATGGGCTAGAGGAATTTTCCTTAATGATTCTCCTTTTGTTATTAGTGTTTTTATGTATATGCTGCTCAACATTTTGCCTCTAGTCATTTAAAATGCTTATGCATTAATAATGATTTTTGTAAAGTGCCCGCAAAGCTTGACGTGGCACACTTTATGGAAGACATGTAATTCAGAGCATGCCACTCCTGTGTGACTTCGGAAGCAGCTCCGTGAATTCAGAAGTGAGGTTCAAAGACTTAGCAATTCCTGAGGTTAAGGCAGAAGTCGCCGAGCCCGGTCTCCTGGAGGCTGGCCCTAATGCGCAGTCCTCCTCTCCAGGTCCCGTTCATATCCAGGAACACGTCTGGCAGGTACCTTATGTCCGCGTAGACCCTCGGGAGTCCACAGAGACCACTCCGTCGGGTGTGAACACAGGACGGACGAGGTCGTCACATGGGTGTGCTGTCAGTGTCGCTGACGGTCCTCGTGTGAGAAGGATGGGACCGGGGAGAAGTGCATCGCAGTTTTAAAGTTTGTTTCTGTAGGGCCAGATGTGAACAAGGAATGAGCTCATCAAATTATTAGAAAGTCAGGAGGAGGTTAGCGAGCGAGGCAGTTATATTTAGAGATGTTGATCGTTCAGACGTTTATGATTTGTGTCATTTCTTAAATATAAGTGTACTGAAAGTTATTTTCCAGGAGACACAGCTTCTAGGTGGGTGACCTTCTCTACCTGATGGGCCCCACACCTCCAGCTGTATTAAGCTCATCAGTGGGCACCAGGAGACAGTGGCCACGGCTTGGGAGCCCACATTTCCTCGTTCCTCTGTGTGTGCCTCTCTTGATGGCCTGTAGGCTTAGGTAGTGCACATCTTCCCCTGGAGATGACATTCGGGTAGAGGGAACAGCTAGGAGCGCAGGGCCCTGGCGTCAGGATCCAGCGGGTAGGAAGGGGTCTTCTGCAGGGCCAGGAGTCACAGGGTCTCGTTGTGTTCCAGGCCTCGATGTGGCCTTCACGCTCTGTCGTTCTCACCTCCGCCTGGGCATCCAGTCCAAGAAGCTTTAAGATGCTCAAAGTCTAGACCACTTCCGTTTTCTTTTTCTTCTTCTTCATGGTCTTCCTTCTTACAATAGAAATGGGAAAAAATGAAGCGCACTTCCGAAAAGCTAGTAGAAACCTCCAAGGCCGTTACAATGCGTTCATTCGACACAGTGAAGTTACGCGTGTGTAAGGGTCTCGTTCTAACGACTGCGTATTTATTTTTCTAACAGATGTGTACATTGCAATGTTGTGTACTCTGATGTGGCCGCACTGAAGTCGCACATTCAAGGTTCTCACTGTGAAGTCTTCTACAAGTGCCTATTTGTCCAATGGCGTTTAAGTCTGCCCCAAGCACACATTCCCACGCCTACACACAGCATCCGGGCATCAAGATAGGAGAACCAAAGTAAGTCATGCTCCGTTTGGCTTTTACTCCGCTACTTTAGTCCTAACTTAGAGGAGGTAGTAGTTCCGTGGAATAAAATCGAAGCTGGGAAAAGGGGAGATCCTGACGCTCCCTGCCATACAGCCCACGCCTGGGAGCTCGGAGCTCCCGGAACCTTTCGGTTCTTTCCAGGGGAAGTCTTGGTCCCCAAACGTCACTTATTATTATTGCTCTTGTCATCAGTTTTTAGTAAACAAGTGGCTATTTATAAATTTTGTTCTTTTTCTTATGATTTTAACAAGTTCTAGGAAAACTGTAAACACCTGTCATCTTTCCATTTTCCCATAGTTTCTTTCTTGTAGGATACTCTTTTCACAGTAACATAAGGAGTCAATTTACGAATGGTTAATGGTAACTGAGTTTAACTTTATAGCCAGTATTTGTCCTTGATTAGTAAAGGTATAGTTCACTTTTGCCTTAATCTCCCTCTTAATATTGTCCGATTTTTGCTTTTTTTGTGCTTTAATAATGAAGTGGTGCTTCAGCAGACAGTTACGGGGCTGCTTGTCCACGGGAGGGGGAGCTTAGCGAAGAGGAGTAAGTGTGAGCACGGACGGGGTCAGAACCCTGCCCCACCCGCCGGCTGTGTGAACTTGGACTGTCACTCGCTCTGTCTCCGAATTCGTTTTCTCCTCTGTAAAGTGAGGGTAATGCTTATGTCCCCGGGTTTGTGTGAGGATAAAATGAACCGATATGCTTAAAATGCCTAGCACACAGTCCCCACATCTGGAGCATGGAGGGGCTCTGTGCCATTCCTTTCTTCCCACGTCCCCCCTCTGCACACCCCCTTATTTTGTGCACATAATGGCACTGGATTAGATACTAATGGTCATGTTCACTTTCCCCCCGTATTATTTATGGCACTGTAGGATTTGATAATTATGATAGATTTGCGGCCTCAAACCTAGTGGAGTGTTTTTGCCCGTAACTCCATGATCCAGGAAGCATTAGGGAGAAGGTATGCAGATACGCCATGTTATATCGTCTGGCTTTTATTGTAACATTTAGTTTTAGGGAAATGTTATTAGCTAAACACTACAGGAGCAACTGTGTACTAAAAGACTATGATAAAGTGAAGTTTTATTCTAATAGGACCTTCACGCTGATCTTTGTAGATCCTCAAAATGAGACAGATTACAGATTAGAGGATCAATACACAGCTTGGTGTGTTGATTCCAGTGAATGCCATTGAACAGTCTTGGTATTTGCGGCAGGCTCCTGGACACCAGCGTTATCTTCCCCCCAGTGAACATAGTTTTGATTGGGTCCTTTATTCAAATAAAAAAAACTTTATTCACTGAAATGTGCATGAAACCTGGAACGTGAGTTGTTACCTGGAAATACAGGGCAGCAAATGATTAAAATAAGGTAAAACGATATTCCTCAAGTTTGAGTAACGTGTAAGAAAACATCATTCCAATATTTTCGTAGCACGTTTTTGACGACCGCGGTTCTTTTAATGAGTGTGCCAAGCCTATAGATGGGCATCGATCACTGCGTTTTAAACTATAACGCAAATGTACAAATACAGTGCAACGGAGCTCCCGAATCAGTGAACTCTAAGTCAACAGCGTTGATTCGGGTGACGGCCAGTGCCGGGCTCCACCGAGGCCCGGCGGTAGCACCAGGTGCTGCTCCGCAGGCCCCGTGGCTTGTCACCCGCTGAACTGTGCCTTGAGATTACTCTTTCCTGCCACCCTTCCCCGTCCCACCTCCTCTAAACCCTTCCTGCGCCACGCCGGAAGGCCGTTTGGCCTACGTTTGACCCAAAAGCTTTCTTTCGACATTAAATCCATCTCCGTTCTGTTTAGATGAGCCTCACATCAGTCAGTAGCCCCCACTCTAGTGGAACCTCAGGCACTGAAATCGCCTAGCCGTGGTTTTATGCAAATGAGTAAGAATTATGCCAATGATTTATATTAATTTTTAAAGATTAATATAAAAATTCCCCCCCAATCTTCTTTAGAGACGATATGGAAGTCCAAACATACATACCCATAAAGCCCTGTAGTCCCCTCCTCGATCTGAAAAGCACGGCACCAGATTTTTTTTTTAGTGAACGTTTATGTGGTGTCGCTCAGTACTCGGCCTCTTCTAGTGCTTTGTTCCCTGTTTTCCAGGGTCTGGCCAGGCATGTCTCCCTGCCGTGTAAAAGGAAGCTTTGAACGCCCGGTAGTCTTTTTTGGGGGGTCATTTGAGATCATTTTCAATGTCCGTGCCTGGATTTTACGATGATACAGTCTTGTGTCTGTTTCTGTATTTTCCTTGACATCTGATAAATAGCAGTTTCTTTTGATGCTTTGTGCCTTTTATTTGCCACTTTTAAACGTATATAAGTGGATACATGAGAACTCTAAAGTTAAGAATTGTATTAGAGACAGATTTTGAACAAGTTCCTAAGAACTGAAATGCATGTGGAAGTGTAGTCACGGCACAGTAGAGGACTTTGGAGTTGGACGAGACTGAATTTGCACAATGGCCCCGGGATTGACACACGTGAAGCAGAGTCTCTCGTCCGACTCGCAGGGTCCCATCTGTGGAGTGGCTGGTAGTGTGAATTCACCTAAGGCAGGTGCAGGGCTACTATGCTGCTCGGGATGGGGCATTTACACCTGGTTAGGTTCAGCCAGTGGCGAGGGAGGAGGTTTGTGATGGCAGAGCTTAGAACCCTTTATTCATGCACTTTTACATCCATTTTCAGGGTTAGCCCTTGGTCCTGGAGAGTTTTGGTTGCCATCAGTGGCACTCTGGGCCAGAACCTTCTCATCACGTCACGTTGGGGACACGCAGTGCTTACCTGTCCTTGTCGTGGTGATGTTGCTGACCTCCACCATCTAGTCCAGTTGGTGACCCCCCCTTCCCTGTACAAGTCACTGTTCCCCTTTTATAGTTGTTCGTTCACGGGGCAGAATTCTGATATTGTGCTAACAACCCGTTCCTCAGAAAAATGCCCAAGTAAGTTGATTCTCTGTGCTTTCTTTACTAGAAGGCAGCAGCAAATGGAAACGAACAAAACCCTGCTCCAGAGCAATGTAGCATGAATAACATGAGCCAGGCCATTTTTCATGAGATAGTTATTTCTGAAAATGTAAGAACAGAATCCTGAGAAAATTTTTAGCACAGCTAGTACATCTTAGTTCTTTTCTAGAAGCTGTTCTTTTTGTCTTACTGTTGTGTGCTGATTACAAAAACATCAGGAAATACAGACGAGCAAAACAATGAAAGGAATACACGTATGATCATTCAGCAGAGATAACGAGTTATGTGCCTTTTGTTTTTTTTCCCACTCCCTTTAAAAAATGTAATCGCATCATACATACTGTCTCATTTCCTGTGGTTTTAACTTTCATGAAAATCTTTTCATGTCATTGGTATATGTCTGCAGTATTCTTAAAATTTTTTTTACAGAGCTGCTCTTATTTAATTACTTATATTGTGAGAATATTTATAAATCTAAGCTATTTAAAACAGTGAGGAAATGAATATCTTTGCCACACCTGGTAAAGTTAATGATGCCACCCCGTTAGCGTCCACCTTGTAGCTGTCTGGCAAAGTCCTATAAACCTTTGTCTGATCTTAAAGAATACTCCCACCCCAATCAATAGTGCTTGTGCTCTGTGCCAAAGTAACATGTCAAGACCTTGTAAAAACAAGTGTCACTCACTCCAATTAAATTCACAAATCTTATGTGGGAAAAAAAATTAAATATGTAATTTTTTGACAGTGAAATGCAGTGAGGTTTGAAGGTGCATGAGAAGAGTTCTCTTAAGACCCCAGGAGCAAGGATAAGTGGGTTCAAGGGGCTTTCTTTTTCTTTAGCTTCACCACGGAAACATCAGATAAAAGCTCAGCGTTTCTTTGTTTTTTTTTTTTTCATTTCTGACTTTCATCTTCAGTTAGTGTTTCTCTGCTATTTTCTGAAGCTGCTTCCTAGGATTCTTTGTGCCTATTCTCATCATTCTTCAAAGGACACTCAGGTCTTCTAGGGCCTCCCCTAAGGACCAGGGCACCCTGGAATGGTTACCGAAGGAAGGGTGCCCTACGGTGGGCACCCATGCTCCCCGTGGCCTGTCACACACGCTCCCCATGGCCCATCACACACGCTCCCCATGGCCCGTCACAGTCCCTGGAGGCGAAGGTTGTAGCAGGGAGTGGAGGAACTTCGCTTCGCCAGACTCTCGAGCTTTAGTGGAAGGTGTGGATGGATCCAAGGGATTGCCTTCTGAAGGTTCAAATTTGTGAAATTAATTTAAGGAGGCTGTTTGTTGGGGCCCAAGATGGTTTGCAGTGGGCAGTATTTTAAACCATTGAAAGCACGATGGACATTGGGGTGTCGAAGTGCGGATTTGTTGCTCTGTGGGACTTCCTGTGTCAAGAATAGAATGATGACATTCAAGTGTAAAACTGCTACTAAGTCTCAAAGAAAACTTGGAACAAGTAACAGTTTGTGCAGTTATGGGAGCTGAGCTGGCTTAGTTCATTACTCAAAATTTTCTTTCAAGTTAGGGTACCACCACTGAGCTGTGTTCCTTGTCTGATCTTAAAAAAAAGGACCCTCAAAAACAAAGGAAAACCAAGGGTGCTTTTACTGGTGTTAAAGTAACTAACGAGTGAAAGCCTTATAAAAACATGTGTCAGTTGTAAATCCGTAAGTCATAAAATGGTCGTTAATTTAGACTTCGAAATAAATGTGGTTGAATGTATCTTTACCCAGAATGTTAAGACCGACCAGCACTTGAGTGATACCAGTTGCCTTCAAAAGTTTGTTTCTTTTAATTGTGTTTATGTGTTCTCACTGCTTCTGCCTCCTGAATTCTTGAGTGATGAGAAGTTAGTAGCAGTGTCTTTGGCTTGAGAGATGAGGGCTGACTGACATTTATTTCCATGTACTCCTCTATTTTAGAATAATATATAAGTGTTCCATGTGCGACACTGTATTTACCCTGCAAACTCTGCTGTATCGCCACTTTGACCAACACATCGAAAACCAGAAGGTGTCTGTTTTCAAGTGTCCAGATTGTTCTCTTTTATATGCACAGAAGCAACTCATGATGGACCATATCAAGGTGTGTGCGCGTCTCTCCTGTCCTTTAAGTGAATTGCAGATCCGTCCATTGGTGCCGAATCAAGGCTGAGCTGCAGATTACGATAAAGCATGTGCACTGTCAAGGGAAGGGATAGATGCTAATGGTGGGCGAAGAGCAAGTCACAACATGCTGACGTCATATGTTCACTTGACTGAGGGATGCTTTTTATTCCCGAGTCCTGATCTGCATACCATGAAAGATGAATGCAAAGTAACAAATGCATGCACTGATATTAGAAGCACCATAAAGGGTTCTTTTTTCCTCTCTGTGAAAATGATGACTTTGAATTTAACATTTTTGAGAACTTGGTGTTGTATAGGATTTAGAAATAGACAGGAACTCTGACAAATTGTGTAATTTGTATACATGTTGGGGTATTTAGAAAAATGAAGGTTTTCCCTTAAAATTACTTAAGCAGTTAAGTTTGCATTCTAATGGATGCCCCTGGATTTTTTTTTTTTTCTTCTATCAAGACTGCATGTAAATTGACTGTGAGATGACCAGATAACAGCACAACGTCTGGTGGTGGGTATTCAGTTAATGACATGAGCAAATGTCCAGTTTGGATCATGCATTATCCAACCCTAAAGGGTGCACTTAAATCTCTCTCCAGCCTTTTAAGCTCACTAAGGGCAGCTTAGTCTGGCCTCTTACCTGTCCCCTGTGATAGGTGAAGCAGTTTTATTCCTATGCGATTAGAAGATAATGTCCATCAGCTCTCAGAGATTAAAGTGATTTAACTTTTTTAAAAAGAGAAACAACAGACCCAATATTATCATGAAGTCAATCTCTTTCTCTTAGTTTTTCTTTCTTTTTTTTTTAATATATTACACAAAAAGGGTCAGTTTAAAGAGCAAATCAAGTCTCTGACTTAGTCTAGTGTCCTCTTAGTTACATGAATGGACTATGAATTCTTGGAATTTCCTGTTGAGTGAATGTGAACCCACGTGGCATGACCTCCTGTCTCAGAGGCTTTCACATCTCTGGGAGTCTCCACGTTAGAGGCCAGGTGGAGGTAGTGGCTGTGTAGCATTATTAGGGTCAGTCAGATGCGTGGGAGGTATGCTTCATCATTCTTACTTTAAGAACAATAAATAAAGTATTTCAAAGATTTTTTTCTAAAATTACAAAATTACCTTCACAGTACATATTTAATGAACAAAATAGGAAAAACTAAAAAGTGCTTTTAAAAATGTCGGGACATTTAGGGAATTAGACCCAATTATTTTAACATACTATATATGACAGGGAACAGGGGAGAAGAAAAGTTCCTTCTTAAGAGGCTTTTAAGGAATTCGCTTTCTGGAGCTCATCTTGACATCTGGAAATGGGGTCGTGGAGTTTGAGGTTGGGGGTCTTCCTTGCATTAATAGTGAATTTGGAGGAATACAAGGACCCAAGAAACAGACAGAGGAACAGTAAAATCCTGGGGCCCCAAGGAGGAAAGAATTGTGTTTCTTCATCTGAACCTTTACAACACGACACTTAACGAAGTACTTCTTCACGGTGCAGGCCCCTGTGCTCCACACTGGCAGGTGCGTTTACAGTAAACTTTCAAGATACAGTCATTTGACAATAAGTCATCCTCTATTGTTACCGGAGCTGGGAACATCAATTTTAAAGTAATTCAGTGGTATTTCTTTTATTAAACATTTGTTTTTAATAAATAATCTTACTTTTACTTCCAGTGCGAAAGTAAAATAAATTAGAAATTCTCACGTCAGCACACATTCTGTCACTCTCTTACCAGAGCAGAATTGTTTGCTGCTCCTCTGTAATTTCTCTCGAGCCCGATGAGGTTCTCTTATTAAAAGAGTACTCTAATACTTTACCTTCGACTTTTCTGTTAGTAAGAACGTGTTTGCCTAGAAACTTAAGAAAAGCTTATAAGAAGGTTTTGTTTTTGGTTTTGGGGGGATTTAAATGGTTAAAAATGTAAAAACACGCATTTTGTTTTGATAAAGGTCATGTAAACACAGAAGCCCCTGCCCTGTGTGGCAGACAAGAAGCCAGAGCACACTCTGTGGCTCTGAAGACGTCATGTCTCGTCCCAGATTTTCTTTTTACAAAGGGACATCGGACATGCAGCTTAGGCCTTTTTAAAAGGGTAGACCTCTAACCTCTGCTCACAAGAAATTATAGAGTTGGCCACTTCTCAGTGCCGTTTCGAGAAGACCTTGAGCTTTAGAAAGTTTGATGGAATGTACGCGAAGGAACAGCGTCTTCCTCGAACACTCAGGATGGAGGGTGGAGCTGGGACTCTGACAGGGGAGACCTAGGCGTGCTAATGCACCGTGGGAGACGTGTGTCGCGGTGTGTCTTCCTGTTCGTTGGCTCAGGAACTCAGGCTGCTACAAGCCTGAACGCCGATCGAAGACCCTGTTCAAAGTGCATTGTACATTGAGGCGCAGACTTTTCTGCTTCCTTGCTTTTTGTTTTTTTGTTTTGTGTTTGTTTTGGACTCCATGCTTCCAGAACACAAACCAAAAACCAAAGTCAGCCGGTCTTTAGAATCAAAGTGCCCCAGAAGAATATGAAATCCTGAGAGTTTTAAGTTGAAGAGAGCATTGAGGTTAATGAGAATAAATAGCTAAGCAGTTTCAAAAGGCTTTTTGAGTATTCACTGTGTATAGTTCACAGGTCTGGGTCCTGTCCGTCATTGAGAAGGAATGGATTGGGGTAGCCTGTAGGGAGATTAAAATTACCTCCTTAAAACCTCAGCAAAAACCCAAACTGCTACAGGTATTCCAAGAATGCGAAAGGCATGAAGGGGAAGAAGTGTTTGCCATTATGTATTGGTCTTAGGTTTGTTGCCGTTAGTTAGCTGACAGGCTTAAACACCCACCGACACGTTAGCCTGTTGAAACGTTTCTGGGTAGATGTGAAACCAGAAACGGTCTGTCATAGGGTGGATTCACTGTGGAACAGTGGGAAGGATAGAGTGCCAGGAATAATTCGGATTTAGTGCAGAAGTCTGTCTTTGAAGAATTTTAAAATGGCGTAAGCAAATAAGTTTTTAAAAATAATTTGGAACTCGAAATGCATATCTTAATAGCGGTCATAAAAGTTAATACTTCCTTAACTCTTTACATTGATTTTTTAATTATAGTTGCCCTCCAAATAATACTTTCTTCTTTCTTCTTTAAGCATACATTTTGCTTAAATTTTCCTCACATATACCAGATATTTCTGAATGAATGTAAAGTCACATAAAAATGTCTGTTATGTGTTAAAGAGAGCCCACACGTGCTTTCCCTTCGCGGTGTGATGTGTGATAGAATTTCTTTTCTTTTCATAACGTAGTCTATGCACGGAACATTGAAAAGTATCGAAGGGCCGCCAAACTTGGGCATAAACTTGCCTTTGAGCATTAAGCCTGCAACTCAGAACTCAGCGAATCAGAACAAGGAGGACACCAGATCTATGCACGGGAAAGAGAAATTGGAAAAGAAATCCCCGTCTCCTGTGAAGAAATCAGTGGAACCCAAGAAAGTGGCCAGTCCCGGGTGGACGTGCTGGGAGTGTGACCGCCTGTTCACCCAAAGGGACGTTTACATTTCCCACGTGAGGAAGGAGCACGGGAAGGTAAGAGCGGAAGCTGCGTTAGCGTGAGGGAGAGCGCTGGACCGACGGACGTGACCTCCCGCACCTGGGCTTTGGGGTGGGCTCTGTCAGGAATCGTTAGGGTGACCTCCACCAGCACGCGGTGTCCCCGCGCCTCAGTTTCTTTATCGGTGAAATGGACGTTTCCCAGTCCTTCTTTGCTCCGTGGCTTTGCTAATAATCGCCCCCACTTGCACCTGCACACCTGAAGGCTGGCACGGAGTTACCGACCATATTCCTGAGGAAACTGAGGACCAAGGGGAACCAGAGTTAAAAAAGATTTGAATTTACCTCTTGACCCAATGACAGGTAAGAAAGAAAGCAGGAGAGGAAGAAAGTAGAGTTTTGAAAACTGCTAGTAGCATTTATATGACTCATGTGATTATTTCCTGAATTTGGCAGTGGGAAGAGGGACCTCATCCTTAAATATCTAGAAGTTCTGTAACAAAATCACTGAAATTTCCGAGTTGCAATATGTATATTCTTTCTCTTTTTAAAACAATAAGCACACATATCCAAATAATATGGAATTTTAAAAAATAATCATTATTAGACTTCATATAACTAGCAAGATTATTTTTTAATATTATAATGATTATCTCAAAATTGGTGTGTTACAGTCAGAATCCAGAGAAAGTCTGCATTACATTTGGTTCTTATGTAACATAAATCTGTATTCTTTTTGTATCACATCCCGGGGCACATAATACCAGTTTGTCCTACATTTGGTGATACTAAGATTGATTAGTGGCTTCAGAGACATTGTGCTTTTAAAGAAACCATTTTATTGCCAAACTTATGCTATTAAACCAGATAGTTATTCTTGGGGAACCTATGGAAAGAGTGCACAGGAATTGGTTTGTAATTAGTATTTACTATATCTTTGAAGAGTTTGTTCCTTGAAGTACTTAAGTGTTACTTTGTAATTTAATTTATTTATTTGAACTATTTATTTGAACTGCTCACGAAGCTAACAGTTTTTTACCTTGCTACCCTCCACACAGTATAAATCTGCCTTTGAACATCAATCACAATGATGACAAACTGCAAAAAGATGTTTTTATTTTATTTGGTCCAACTGTACTTAATTCAGTGTCTCCTCATATGAAAATTCGTTACTTACGGAATATACGTGGCTTTAGTAGCCCATTGCTAATTTCATCATCGCAACTTCAGGCTCCCCAGATAGACCAGAGCATCTCACAATATTGCTTGTCAGTATTCGGTAGTTCTCGAGGGTCAATCCTTGCTAAGCCTGCTGTGTAAATACCCTGCCGGCAGTTCTTGCAGACTCTGTTGCGATGAGTCTAGGAGAAATCTTTTCTTGGCACCCAAACTGGATTTCCCGAATGTTGAAACAGGAGCAGACCGTAATTACCTAGCCATTCAGTCCGTGTATTTCTTGTGCCTTTGAGATCTCTGGAACCATCCTGGAACTTTTCAGAATTCCTTGTTTCTTGGTTGTTTTTCCCCTGCACCGTCTTCGTCTGGCACGTCTGACACTGATCGGACCTAGAGTATAAAATCAAACTTAACACGCGCTTAAACCGTTGGCCTTGGGCTGCAGCGCGGAGCCCGCCCCGAAGCCAGCGTGTGTGAGATGCAGCATGTGAGAGGCCGTGGTCCGGCGCTGAGGAAACGCTTGGCTTAGGAGGATTTTAGGATCAGCTTTGAAGAAGTTGAGCCCCTGCTGTTGGAATGAGGCACATCAGGTTAGATTCCGGTTTGGATTCCGTCCACTCGGTCCACTCGGCCTCCTGAAAGAAGGAAAGGGAGATGCGGGAGTTTGGGGGGCGGGGCGGGGCGGGAAGAAAGAAACGCCGTGCAGAGTCGGACTCCCACCTCCAGATGCCCTACCTGGACAGACACGCTGCCTGTCCCCATTCTTCTTCCCTCCCTTCAGAACACTCACATCGCCTCTCTCGCGCTGGAACCCTAGACTTCAGACACGCGGGTTCTGTCTTTCCTCTTCCCTTCAGACAGCCAAGCAAGCACCTCGCCAGCCGCACTTTGCCACGCTCCCCTTCACCCTCAGCTGACCACCTTTGGGCTTTGGCGTCGCCTTTGTCACCAGACCACTTCACTTGTGACCTCGTTGTTGAGTACAGGACATTTTTTTTTTTTTTTGGACTTTACCTCGATTGACCTCACTGCGGTATTTCGCACGATTGGCAAGTTCTTCCTCAAAGAATTTTCTACCTAAGTGTTGAACGCTGCGCCCTGCGTTTTTCTCGTGGTTGCCAGACCCTCGTCAGGTTTCTCTGCTGGAAGCATTTCACTGTCTGTCTCTGGGGAGTTTCAGTTACTCTCATAACTCCACTTCTCGTATAAATGTGCAGAGAACGTCCAAATCTCTGTCTCCAGCTGTGGTTTCTCGTCTGCATTCCGGTCTCTGAAATCCCACCACTTACCAACGTGTCGGCTTCTTGGATAACTCAGAGAAGCTCTAAGCCTGCCCAGCGAGGAACAGCCCCCGCCTCCCCAGGATCCCGCAGCCCCAGCTTGTCATCCAGTATGACTTGGCGGTGCCTGCCTTCTACCCAGCTCTCCCCATCCATTCACTTAATGCCGTTTGGTCCACCCGTGTATCTTTGTTCAGGCGACTGGTAGTTCTCGCCCGGATTATTGCTTTCACTCCAGCCAGAAAAAGGTTTTTAAAGCGCAGCTCGGACTGTGCCAGATGTTACGTCCCCATTGCACTCAGGGTCATCCACTGGCTTCCCTGGGTCTCCTCTGATCTGCCCCTTGCTGTAGCCATGTCTCAGACGGTGTGTGTGAGACAAACTTAACGACCAGAGGTGCCTTCGTACTGCTTGCTCACTTGTCTCTGGGGCATTCATTCTCTTGAAAGCCCACACCTTGCGGGTGGCTAACTTCTCTTAGTCCTCTAGGTCTGAGCCGAGACATCACCTCATGCGGAAAGCCCTTCGTGGCCCCTGCCTCAGACCGAACAGGTCCTCTGCCTGCGCTTCCATGGCAACATGTGCCTCCTTTACGTGTACTCACCAGTACATGGTGGGTGCCGCTCCCATTAGACACTTTATCATTTCTTCCTCTTTTCATTTCCCAACCGTAGCGTCTTTGGGGGCATCTGTCCCTAGCTCGTGGTTAGCTGAAACATATTTCTTGAATTAGCAGATCAAGAATGGGTGCTGATTTGGAAGACGCTGAATCCCTCTTAGCTGTAACTTCCTTTTTTCTTAAACAATGGGAGTCATGTGTGCTTTAGTGACCTCACAGTGTCCTGCGTTGTAGATCCCAGAGGGAACTGTGTGTGAGGTGACAAGCAGCCTCCAGTCTTTTCGGGTTTCAGATGAGATACGAATATGCTTTCCACATATGAGGGGTTTGAAAATTACGTTCGGCTCAATGTCCCGGGCGAGCGTAGTCGTTTGCTTCTGCCAGGCTGGCGGTTATCGGGAAGGTCTGCTTTTACCGGATCACCCGGTGAGAGAGCGCCGTGTGCTCTGATAGTGTGGAAATGTTCCGAGCCGGTGAACTGTGAAGCTTCCCTTGATGGATGATTTTGGGAACGTGGTCTAATTGGGAAGGCACGGTGGTGATGACGGTGACAGGGTGGCTGACACTGATCGAGGGCTTGCCGTGTGGCACGCACTGTTTATCATCTCGCTTATCCATAAAACGGGCTCACGAGGGCAGATGCTGTCTCTGATCTCATTTGACAGACGAGGAAAGACAGGCTCAGTGACTTGTCACCCCAGCTCCCATGGCTGGTAAACAGCAGACTCAGGAGTCAGTCCAGCCCCGAGCACTATGCTGAAATAGCGACTCAGCAGAGCAGAAAAGCTTGGTATTGCAAAAATTGATTAATTGTAATTTCATTGACTCTTTTATTATCGATACAAAACAGCAAATATATGACTTTGTTCTATCCATCATCACTTTAATTTAGGCATTCAGTCTTGGTTAAAGTTGCTTATGGCATCATTGAATGAATGAATGAATGAACAACTGTTTGTACTTCTGGGAAAATGTTGAGGGCAGTATTCTGTCCTTTCACTGGGACCGGATGCTTCACCGGAGTGTGTGGCAGTTGTGGTTAATAGCGCTTCGATGTCGTTCATGGATCTCATAAATTTCCCTGCAAGGTCATGGGATGCTTTGGAGTGGCTCGTATGTCCTGGCCACTGCCTGGGAAGAGTTTGGGGTCTGGCCGGACTGTAGACAGCGGTGGCCTTCCAGGGACATAGAGGCTCTTCCTGCAGAAAGAGTTTCAGAAACCCGGAGTGATGCGCACGCAGGCGGCCCCTGCCAGCCACCGGGAGTCGTCGGGGAGCAGGGCCTCTCTGTGACGAGGAACGAATTAACCAGAGCGCTGGTTAGCGGGGCCGTGCTGGTCCGTGCGTGCGGCCAGTTACACTCACCGCTTTTTATAACCGAAGATCACACCTGCCGCTTTGCCCTGCTGCCTGGCAGATGGGAGGGAGCCTGTGGCCAGAACGACTGGCCAGAAGGGAAGGGGCCAGCACAGACTCGTTAAAGAGGAACGAGAAGATCACTTAACGTGCTGGTGTGACACGTACCAGGTTGTGTCTTTGCACTCGAAGCACAGCGCCCGTGGCATCCTGCTCTGCAAAGCCAGCCCCTGGCAAGGCGAGTAAGAAGTAACTGGTTAGAGCTGGGTGCTTACTGCCCCCCCCCCCGGAGTGACACAGATGTTGGCAGACACGCGGGCATTCGCGGGGCGTCGCCCACCAGGGCCGCTGTTACTTTGCAGACTGAGGAAGACACTTCCTCCTGGGCCCTTCCTGGTTATCCCGCACATGGTACTCGGTCTCAGGAGGGAGAGGCTCTCCTACTGCTGGGCCGATACCCTCGCCAGATGGAACAAATCTGAGACCTGGCCCTGTCTCCTCTGCTTTGGGTGAATGTACTGGGACTCGCTGGCTTAAGAACATTGTTATTAAAAACATTGCTCACAGCCAGGGACTGACTTCTGTCACTGTCACAGACCAGCAGTTCTCCTCTCCCTGGTCCCCTTGCCCCGTGGCTGCAGGAGTCTGGCCCCGGTCCTGCCCCTCCTGGCCCCTGGCCCTGCCCCTCCTGGCTCGCTTGAGGTTGGATTTTGCTCTCGTCATGCTGCTAGAGCCTTATGGCAAAGCCTCGGCCTCTCGCCCTGCACCCTGACCCAGACCCAGACCGATGTCCCCGATTCCCCTCCCCTTGTTACCTGTCAGACCTCAGTCCCTTGCTGTGCCCCAGGTGTCCTCCCTGCCTCAGCATCCCTGGCAGGTGGAGCGTAGGTACAGATCCCATGGGGCTGAGGGAGGGTAGAGGAAAGTAGCTTCTCTTACGACCCGAAGGAGCCAGATTTGCTGTGGGGATTAGGTTTCTGCGGTGAATGGTACTGAAGTCCTGTCAGGCTTTAGACTGTTTGGACCACTCTTTGTGGTTCTGCTGTACCACGTGAGTGGGCTTTCAGGTGCGCTTGCCCAAGAATGCAACGTTAATTTGTAACTTTTTTAGGAAAATATGTTTCCTGAATCCAGCGGGCACATTAGATGTCTTAGGTTTTAAGAACGTAGTGCATGATTGTAAGTCGATATTACCTTGAAGCCCAAAACAACCAGAAAATAATTTTTCAGGCCACCCGTGGGGATGTCAAAGGAAATAGGAGGCCGTTCTGGCATGACTGATGTAATAAGGAATAGTAAAATAGCACTAGAGGGTCACAGAGGCCATGCATTCCCACCGAGGTTCAGACCCAGGACGAGCGCAGGCCCGCTTCCAGAATCTCACCCTTGTGCCAGAAACCGCCTTAGAACCCCGAGTCCTCCCCTCCGCCTGAAGGTCAGAGTGTGGGTTTTTAAGCCCCTCCCGACCCCAAGTCGCGGGCGGGAATCAACTCTTGTTTGGCGGAAGAGCCGGGGCCTCGTGTGAGACCTGGAGCAAGGAGGAAGCGTCCGCCAAACCCGTTAACTCAGCAGGTGCACGTAAATGGCCAGAGCGTGCTGCACGTGGGCGCTGCACACGGAGAGCTGGAAGGATGGTTCTGGAAGGCAAGAGGCGATTCACGAGCCATGTCTTTTCTTCATATCCGCTCAGAGCCAAGTAGTCACAAAACGGGGATCGACATCAAGACAGAGAGCACAGGCGAGCCTTTCAGCAGCTGCCTGACGGTTCGTGCTCACACTGGGGCCCTGACCTCTCCGTGGGGACGCTCCATGGCGTCACGTGTTCTCACACCTTCAGGTTCGGTTGTCGATGACACCGGCCAGCGGCGCCTCATCAGTTTGGCTTATTTAGACAGCCAGAAGACTAGTATGTCACGCAGGACGAGGACTAACAAGAAGAGAACTGTCATCAGTCAGTCTTAATGTTAGCTTTTTCGCATTCGTGTTTGCTTATTTGCTTTTTAGAGTTATTTACGGATTTCTTACAGATCATCTAGTACAGACAGTGATTATCTTTAAAAGGAATGACTTTTTTTTTTTGTCTTGATTTGTGGAAAGCATATTAGAGAGAGGCTACATAGGTCTTCAGACAGTATATTTTAATTTTTTATTCTGTAACAGTATTAAATCATTGTTTATAAAATAATGATCGTAGAGAAAAAAATCTTTCACAGTGCTCTCTTTTAGATTGCTTTTAATTAAAAAAGAGCAAAAAGATTGTATTAAAAATTACATTAGAAGAAGAACATTTTATATCTGCTTTCCAGTAGTCCTTCCTCGAGTACTGGATTCTCCGAGAACAAAAATAATAGAGAAGTAATATGTCACCATCTGTACGCATGTATCTTAGGAACCAAGGAGGCTTAGGAGATAGGACAAACCTTCATAAGTGGAAGTGGGGTGAAACAGAACCAGGCCCAGAAGAATTTGACAGCGGGACTTTTTTTCACAGGCATGTGGTCTTTGATTCCTGAATGTGAGAGCCAGTGAGTGGCTGAGACCTGGCTCTGTTTTCCATAGAATGTAAGACAATGGTCTCCCTTAGAGTTAGCCAACTACAGTTCCCAGGCCAGCCAGCTGTTTGTGTAAATAATTTGTTGAAGCGCAGCCACACCCATTCGTTTATGTGTCGTTATCTGTGGCTGCCTTTGAACTACAAGGTGACATAGTTGTAACAGAGGCTTTATGGTCTGCAAAGCCTGAAGTATTTATGGTCTGGCCCTTGACGGATAAAGCCTGCCAACCTCTGCTCTAAATTTATTCTCTGTGTTTAAATATTTCCCTAAAACACTTAGTTCCCATTTGAAGAAACTTGGATCGTGTAGTACTCAAAACTTATTTTTCTTGGTGCTTTCACACATATGTAAGTTGAGTTTCCTGTTCTGTGCTTGTCTCGATACCCATTTATTTGTATGTTCTTGGATATGGTGAGACAGGAACTGGAAAATCTCACTAATGTCCTAGATATTAAGTTCTCTCAGTAAGGACTTTGGAATTTATGATCCACAGTATTTTAAATCTTGGGGGAAGGCTGTTTGCCTGCGTAGGAGACATTTTCTAAGGTAACATGAGCGGTTTGGGTAAGCGGGCTTATTTCTTAAGATTTGCCATGTATAACTGTGGGTGATCTTTATATAAAGGGAACGGAACCTTTCCAGTTTTGTGGGCACACACTCACTATATCCAGGTCTAACGTGAATAGATGAAGAAACAAATACCTATGAAGGGTTATTTTTATTATTATTATTTATCCTGGTGAAAAGTTTTGAGAATTCTCAGAGTGAAAAATATATCTTTTATTTATTTAACAGGTATGCTAATGATGTTATATATTTCTTCAGTGAATTTCCTTTTCTTAATTAAACGTATTAGGGTGACATGAGTTAATAGAATTATATAGGTTTCAAGTATACACTTCGATAATACATCATCTATATAGGCATCGTGTGTTCACCACCCAAAGTCAAATCTTCTGTCACCATATATTTGACCCCTTTTACCCTTTTCTACTTCCCTCCTGTTTGAATTTCCTTTTTTAAAAAAATCAACTGTTGAGTTTAATTTATAGGTATTCTTAGCATATTTCTAGCCTGTAGAAAAACTGGAGACATATTAGACTATAGATTTTTTTTTTAAACCTGTTCATGTTATCAGTCTATACTATTTTTAAGTCTTTGGTTTGACTGGATACTTGCATATTATAGGAATAATGTACAATTATGAAACTCTTTAGAACAGCCCATTCATTCATACTTTGGGAATGTTTAACTTTTAACCATGTTTATTCTTTTGCATGTACCTTTCTTTTATTCTCTTAATGCTTATCAAGTTACATAGCATTTGCCATGCAGAAATATAAATAAAGTGTTAAATATAATTCTTGCCCTGCAGATGCTTACAAGTGGGTAGAAAAAAAGCATACATATTTTAAAAGCTAAAGCCAGTATGAGTTTGGGTATGAAACAAGGGTCTTGAAGGAATCACAGGGTGGTGTCTAATTAAATACTAAGTGAAAGGTGCTTTCAATTCAGATTTCAACTCAGTTCTCTTTGAGGCTCTATAAATGGAGTAAGCACTAAAATATAGTTCAGCTTTCAAAGAGCTGAGCTGGCCCGAGAGCTGGCGAGGGTGGGAATGAGTCCCAGGGAGAGGGAAGGCTGTCTCAGAAGGGCAAGGAAGGTGTGTCATCGTCTTCAGAGGAGGTGAACTTGCGTGGCTTTGAATGGAAAGTTCGTAACGCCCTAGACGGAGTCAGTGACGGTTGAGGACGAGGGGGTGGCCTCTGGATGGTCCAGAGGCGGAGAGACGGCGCCACGAAAACCCCTCTGCACCCGAACGCAGCGCTCTGCCCTCTCGTTGCAGAGGCCGACTCTGTGCCCCTGCTAAGGACAGCCCCGCACCTCTGCACTCCCTTGAGCCCCCTTCCTGACCGCCGAAGGAGGTCGCAGCCATACTTGTCCTCTCGCCCGCGTCTTCACCCGTCGCGACCATCCTCAGAATCACGCCGTGCACCGTGGAGCCCCTTACTGTAACGAAGCGACCTTCCTGACCCCGCTCGCCCCCTCCGCTCTCTCCCTTTACCACACCTCTTTCTGGCATCGTTTTCTAGCCCTATAGCCCCTGCGTCCTTCCTCCCATTCAGGCGTTTCCACACTGCGCTGCCCAACCCCTCTGGTCGAGCTCCCCGGTGTCGCCACGCCCGGGGGTCCTTGGCTTTCTTGGGCGGCGGCGTCTGTGACCTGCCTGAAGCCTTGTCTGCCAGGCACCTCTCGGAACGCTTTCTTCGCTAGGCCTCTCTGGGACACTCTTTGCTCTTGGTTTTCGTCCCGCCCCAATGACAGCGCTTCTCGATTTTCCTCGTCTGTCTAGCCTGTGACTGTCGATGTGTCCATTTGCTCTCGCCGAGTTCTCGTCCAGGCCCATGATTTTAAAAGCCGTCTGTGTCCTCATGACTGGCAGATTTATATTTCTGGCCTGGCCCTCTCCCTCCCTCCCGGGAGTTCCAGACTTGGATGTATCTTTACTTAGGTCTCCAAGAAGCCTCTGAAACTTAACGTATCTAAAATGTAACTCTTGATTCCTCTCCTTCCCTAAACCTGTGTCTCCCCTACTTTTCCAGTTAGTAACTGGTAACTCTATTCCACCAGGTGCCCAAGCCAGAGACTTTGGAGCGATACTTGCCCCCTCTTTTTCTCTCCTTAGTCACCTCATCCAGCCCATCCACAAACGCTGCTTTCTTTCTTTGAGGTATATACGAAATCCAGCCATTTACCATCACCTTGACTTTTCAGGCTCAGGGCAGGTAATGTGTGTCTGCCCTGTAGTTACAGACAGGCTCTGCCCTGGTTTCCTGCCTCCACACGTGGCAGCCAGACCCTCTCAAACCCTTTAGTGTCCTGTCACACTCCTGGGCAATCCCAAGCCCGCCCCATGGACCACAAGGCTGAACAGTCTGCTCTTGGACCTCCTTGCCTGCCATTCTCCCCGTCCTCACACCGTAGAAAAACACAGGAAGGACATGATTGAGAAATCCAGGTGGCTCAGGAGCGTGTGGGTAGATGTCCAGTATCACTAGGCATTGAGGAAAAAAACAAACGAAGTGCAGTATTTTACCTATTACTTTGCGATGTTGAGGAATAGTGACCCGGTGTTGAAGACTCTTGGTGGACAAGCACAGACTTACACAGCCGGTATCCTTTTTGAGGGCAGTGTCCCAAGAAGTGTCAAAGAACCTTAACATTTTTACAACTTCCAAACAAGAAAGACTACTTTCAGAAATTTATACAAAGGAAATAATTGGCCGACTACAGAAATATTTCCCTGTTATTACTAAAAAGTTGAAATAACCTAAATCATTAACAGAAAATAGTTAAATTATGGTCTGCTTATAGAATAGAATACTATACATGCATTAAGAAGAATGTAGAAACATCAAAATACATGTAGCTGTATGTTTTACAAATGAGAACATCGTCTTACAAATCAGTTTGTAACAGACTCATTCTTATACACATAATACACATAAATACGTGTGTTCAGAAAAGAAATGGGAAGACTACGTAGCTAGATGTTGACAGTGGTTACTCAGTGAGATTAGAAGAAATCTGCACTCTCGTGTTTTGCAATAAGCACTTGTCATTTTTATAATTGGAAAACATAAGAGAGAGGGAATGGCGGCCACAGTTTGTGCATACACCACGTACGTGGCACTTCGCTTAGCAAACAGCGGCGGCCAGCAGCAATGCCTCCGGTTTCCTAAAACCCGCTGCCGTCTCCCCCGCTAACCGCGTCGTAAGCTCTGCACCCGTCAGCGGACCGCGCCTCATCGCCGGCCCCATGGGAACACGTGTTCTTCCTGCTCCTCTGCCGGAGCCTCTCCCGGTGCACTGGCTCATCTCTTGCCTTTGTCCACAACACCTTCATGGGGTTTTTTAAAAATAGATTCTTTCTTTCTTAATCAGTATTTAAACACGCTCACAGCTCCCCCATTTTCCAAAGACTTTTAACCAGTGCTTGCTCTGTGCCCAGCACTCTGTCCTAAATTTGTGGCTCTCCGATTACCGTGCCGAACCTGCTCGGATCATTCCAGCAGATAATTGTGTAGTCAGTTATTCTTTCCTTTATTTATTCATTCATTCACATGGGAAGTAGTTTCTGAGTATTTTTCTGTTTGCCGGAGGCCAGGGATATAGAGATGATGATTCACAGCTTCTGTTTTTAGTGCCATTACAGGGGAGTGAAGTTCACCCTGACATGGAAAAAAAAAAAAAAAAAAAAAAAAACAAAAGCAAAAACAAAAACTTGTAGAGGTCAGAGTTTTTCTTCGGAGGACGAGGTGTACTCTCTGAAGTGTTTCATCTATTGATTCCATATGATGGAATGCTGGTCCCCGGTGAAAGGAATGGAATTCCGAGATGCTCAGCAGCATGGGTGCATTGCAAATGTTTTATGCCAGCGAAGGAAGCCGGACTCAGAAAAACCACCTGCTATACACGCATGGTTCCATTCGTATGCCCAGTGTAACGCAAAACGATAGGATAGAAAACAGCTCAGCGGTTGCCGAGCGCTGGGTGAAGGAAGACGGGCGGACTGTAAAGGGCCCCTTGGGAACCTGGGTCGGGGGAGATAGAGCTGTTCTGTGTCTTGATCGGAGTGGAAGTTACTCGACCGTATCCACTCGTCACAACTCGACCTGTACGTTCCAGAGTGAATTTTACCGTTTGTAAATTACACCTCAGTAGACCTGACTCACAAATTATTTTCGTAGCGCTATGTTCATGTTTGCAAAATCCAAACAACATGGAGTGCAGGGAAAAGCCTTATTCCTACCCCTGCTCCCCATACGCACTAAGCTTCTTGTGCATCTTGACGTTTCTCTATGTACGTGGCAGCGGAGATGGGTATGTGTTCTCGTCTTCACCGTGTCTGACAGAACACAGCGTGGCAGCACAGCCTTCTGCACCGGTTTCTTCTCCAGATAGCGCATGCTACGGTCACTTTCACATCGGCGCATGGCGATCTTCTGTTCTTTTCTACAGCCACATGACAAGAACGTTGCATCCGAGCACATTTAATGCATTTAACTACTTCTCCTTTGATGGGCCCCACATTTTTTTTCCCCTCATGACACAGTGCTGCAGTGAACGACCTTGTACATACAGCCCTGCTGTTAAAACTCTTTGTGTTGAAAACACAAATTTGTTCCAACACAATTGATACGTCGGGGAACAATGGGAGGAGCGTAGCGTGAATTCCGAGTTGGCTCACGCGTGATTCCATCCCCGGGCACGGAAAGCTGGGGGGACGGAGTTGCGTGGGAGCAAACAAAACGCACACACACCGCGGCCTTCCCCGTGCGACCTCCGCTCCCACCTGGTGGCACAGCTTCCCTCCGACCCTCCAACTTCCGATAGCCGCCCCCCTTCCACCCTTCACAGAAGCTCGGCCAGCCACCGCCCTCTCACGCCCCCTTCCACAAACCAACCGCAGGTCTTTTTCAAGGTCAAGTGTCGTGGTTTTGTTTTTGGGTTTTTTTTGTGGTTCTGTGTCTTTCTTCACCATTTGACACGTAGAAAGCCATGCTGCCGTTGCATTCAACGTGCCACCGACAGTTCTTGAGTGTCACGCCCCTGGCTTGCTTTTGGTGGAAGCCCTGTGCTTTTCATGGCCTGACTTCGCATCGCGCAGTGGTTTATAACACGTGTTATGCGTGCGTCCTGTGATGGCAGAACTGTACCCAGCATGTGTGGGTCTGTCTGTAAAATAGAGTCCCCCGTGAAAGGGGTCCGGAGTGGAGGAGTTAAATCCTGAGAGACTGCTGCTGTGTGTGTTGAAATCCTCTCGTTGGTTTGGGTTTTCCTTTTCATACAAATGTTGTGGTAGAGCTGAAGATGGTGTGTCCAGCATAGTTTGGGAATAATTCCGCTCCCATGAATCTTAAATTTGTGGGTGTGTCCGGGTATTGGGGTCACCAAGGAGGCCGTTTGCATGTTGGGGCACGGCCATGCCTCGTGGAGGTCACAGTCTCAGGAAAAGGTGAGATCCATGTCTGGCCAGATGGGTTTGTGGAAGATGTGGCTTTTCGCCCCCTAACCTCCTCAGTGGCACCTGACAGGGAGAGAGGCCTTGAAGCAGAGACAAGAAGGGCTTAGTCACCAGGATGGGTGATGTCTGATTGTGACAGGGCCAGCAGCAGTGCAGGGACACATCCACCCAGTGCCGTCGAAAACAATGGACTTCAGAGGCATTGTAAATCCCAGAGCTCAGACCTGAGCCCAAGGCCAACACATTCCGAGCAAAGGAATTTGCTAAGAAGAGCTCATGCTTTCTTTCCTAAAGTATGTGAAGATAAAAGAGTCCAAAATTAGAGATTAGGAAGGAAGTTTAAGAAGTAGACCTAAGTGTTTATTTGATATTTTTACTACAAAGTTTTACAAAAATCTTCAGACTCTGACTGTTTATTACTTCCTTATTTCTTCAAAGAGTTCACTTTAAAAGCAAAATAACTAATAATCAAGCAGGAAAACATGTTTCTTTTCTTAACTATAAAATGTCCACTGAAGGCTATATAGTTCCCTCAATATCAGCCTTCACTCTATGGAAGTCAGAAAGAAGTAAATGACCTTACAAGTTTTGAAAACAGATGATGGTAGACTTTATACTTTCTTAATGTAATATAAAAAATACTTTATTTTTTCTATTTTTGTTTGATAATTCTTTCTGTGTCATAAAGTAGCAGTGTGAACTATGATAATATTGAAGATGCAGTTATGAAAATAAATTAGGTAAAGCACCTTTAAATAAGTTAATATTTAAATTTTAACAAAGAAGAGTAATTTTGTTTTGTTAGGTGCTGTGAACGCAGCAGGTTGGATTTGGAAACTGATGTTTAAACCTGTAATTTTCTTGTCATGAGTGATTTTGAAACCCTGCTCCATTGTTTTGAACTTGTATGGTTCATTTCTGCATTTTTTTCATAAAGATGTTGAAAAAGAATAACATCTCACACATTGTCAACTTTTTGAAAATAGTAATTATTGATTCGGCTAAGCAGCTTTTCATTTAATTTATTATCCTCAGCGGATTTTTTTTGTTGAAATTTCTCATTAACATTTTGGGGGGTGGCTCCGTAGTGTAGTGGTTCGCACAGCTGCTTTACACGCAGATGGTCCTAGGGTTTGCGCCCCAGGAGGAGCCACAGACCATACCCGGGTCAGGGTGTGTCAGCTCCTGGGGGTGCCAGGCCCCAGGCGCACCAGGCCCCAGGTGCACACTCGAGCGTGTGGGGGGAGATGCCCTGCCTTCAGAGATCCAGTCCTTAAAACAAAGGAAACGGCAACATCTATAGGTCTGGGGTAGAAGTGGGGATGGGGGGTGGGAATTAAAGAGAGGGAAAAAATTTTTGGTTTGCTATTAATGTAACTACATGAGAACAAGAAAAGAAATGGAATATTAAACCCTTCACCAAATAGAAAATGCGATTTATATTTCCCAGACCTCTTGCCCATCGTATGGTTAGAAAGATGTATTTCAGTTCTCTGCATCCTTCAGAATTCTTGCTGCAACTGTCTTGCTTTTAGAAAGACGTCTAGTATTTTGACTCTTGCAGGTGATCTTAACATTGTCCATTTTATATGTACAAAATTCAAAAAGAATTAGATATTCGTAGATATTTAAAAACCTTTATTGAAACATAGTAGAACTGTTCATGACCATTCTTTACTTAAAGCTTTATTTTAAATGTAACCTTGTATTCCTTCTCAGGCTACATAAATGTTCATCTAATTGCCTAGGGAATACTAATGGTCCAGTTCATGTGATCACCAGTTTTTATGAAGGAATGCCTTTGGGAAAAGGGACAGCATGTCTCAGAATACCAGCTAGTATTTAGTTGATAGTCTTTTTGTCAGAGTATATGCTTAGTAGGAAAACAATAAAATATGCAATAAAAACAGATATGGCTCCATCTTTAACATGGAGATGAAACTTCCTCTTTTGCCTTTGTCTGGCTTCAAGACCCTATTAGACACCTGCCAGACTGATTTGCTTTATTTAAAAGGCAACATTTCTACTCTTTTAAAATGAAACTTGGATAGTAACTTTACTATTATTAATAAAGAACACTTTATTGAGGATTCCTTTGTGTCCCAAGCACTATGTTTGGGACTTTACTTAAATCCTTCTCTTCCCCTGCACCCTCCACGGGGGGCACTGGTGTGACCCCCACCTTGCAGTTGGGGAGTGGATGCTTATCAGGTAGAGACCCTTTCTCCAGGTCACACGATTCATGAGTGGTAAAGACAAGGTGCCAACCCATTTCTAGGAATCCAGAGCCAAACTCTCAGCCACTTAAATAGATTTGCTTACCAGGATATGTTTGTCAGTGACTATTGTAAAAGTAATTAAAAATATATTTATCGTTATCATTTAGCTCACGATCGCTTATCTCTTATTGCCAGAAGTAGTAGTATTTGAGAGAATTTATTCCCATGAGAACTTATTCCCACTTCAGCCTTATTTTTAATGAGGATTGAGCCAAATTTTGTTCCATTCATGAGGCCAAGAGCTCCTTTTTGATTTAATGTCCTCGTGATACATTGTCTCAGTGCAGACTGCAATGCATGTCATACCTTAAGAATTTGTTATATTAAGTTTAGCCACTGATTTGACTTGAATGTCCTGCATGGAAATACATTAAGACATGTAACATGTCTTAGCCAAAGTGGGAAACTTGTAACTTTTCATTTTATACGTCTCTGACAGCTTTCTCTCGCTCTCTCACTCCCTCGCAAATATATACACACACTACATATACCAAGAGGCAGTCTCCATAAAGTAGTTTCAAACTTTTGTGTTCTCAAGGTAACCAAATGGTATTATTTAAAACAAAATGGCCTTCTGGAAAACTCCCCTTATATAAGGAATAATTACTTAACCATTAATGAGGGAAAAGTTGAAATGTTTAAAATTATCAAACATTTAAATTAAAATGGCACATCGGATAAGCTGATATTCTTTCTGGATACGGTAAATTCAGTGATGGCTTTATTTGGTACTTAACTGAAGAATTACGTTTTCATATATTATCTGCTTTTTAAAAATAACATTTATTACGCTTATTGCAAAGAAAATTTATGTAACATTTTCTCTTATTTCAACTATCTAGGTGATTGTGTTGAATCAAAAAAGTATTTTTGAGAAAAAAACATAATTTTTTACTTTATGATAAAGTTTATCCTGTTCTCTAGAAATGAGCCTCTTCCAGGTTACCAGCCCTGCCTTCGCATTTTATTAAACATCTTTAAAAAGAATCTTCTAGTTTAGTTACTATATCGTTAAACAATTATGAGTATTGAACTCTTAGGAAGAATTCTTAGTTTTTATTCTCCTAAGTGACTTTCTTTCTTTTCTTTCTTCCTAATAAAGCAAATGAAAAAGCATCCTTGCCGCCAGTGTGACAAGTCTTTCAGCTCCTCGCACAGCCTGTGCCGTCACAACCGGATCAAGCACAAAGGCATCAGGAAAGTTTATACCTGCTCGTAAGTCATGGTCTCAAATGTGGGAAGCCAGTGGAAGGGTGAAGCCGGAGCTCGGAGGGTTTCCGAATTTGACCATTTTCCATTTCCCATCTTCTCTGTTCCACGGTTTATGGGTTTCATTGCTGAATCATATTCTGTTGTTTTGTCACACAGTTTCTTGATTGGGTTGTAACACTTAAAAATAGTAAACTTAGAAAGGAGCAGTTACTTGCACACCCCATGCAGAGTCCTGTGTTCTTACCTGTCGTCCAGAGGTATGTGTTTTATTTGCGAGGACTCGGGAGACGTGACTGGTTCCCAGATGCCCGGTTACATGAGCTGCTTTTCGGTCCCTTTACACACAGGGAGTGGCCAGTGTTGGCAGGCTCAGCTGTCTGGTTGCTGTCCTCAGTGGTCCAGAGCAGGCCCTGATACGGCCGGTCATGGAGTCCCCTCGCTGGACCCCTTGCGCCTTGGCTGGAGTTCAGCACCTTCTCTGGACACACACTATTGGCCGAGAGGCCAAATGCGGGGTGGGGGGGCCGAGTGGGCCAACACACCAAGTGGACCTTGCCACGCAGGGGATGGTCGCAAGCCGCTTTGTGAAGGTCAGAGCTTGTTGTGTTGTCATTAGTGAAAAAGCTCTGTCACCCACTTGGCCAGAACGTGCCGAAAGTGAGTCGATGTAACAAGGGTACTTACTTTACGGCCCTTTCTCGTAAAAGAAAGAGAACCGGAAGACACAGAAGCCCCGCAGCCGGCCTGGAGTGCGCCTGTTCCCTGTGCCCCGCAGACCCGTGCCGGTCAGCCGCGCTTCGCTGTGCCTTGATCAGTGAGGGAAAGTTCCTTGGGGAGGAAAACGGGGCTATACTCGAAGCTGAAAATGATTTTGGTGAGGTGAAAACGTAAAGTCTGTGTGTTGAGATGGGATGGGAAGAATCAGAGAATTCACCTGGGCTTGGGGGAGGATGGAAAGCCCGGCGCGGCAGAATCCGTCACGTGATGGGCTCTGAGCCTCTCCCCGTGACGTCACCGCAGGGCAGTCACACGCTAGGGCGGTCGTGCGGGTTTCGTGTGGTGCTCGGTGCTGCTGCTGGCTCCCGCCGCCTCCGTGTGCAGGTCTCCATCCTGACAGCAGGGGACCAACCCTTGTAAATTCCCCAGAAGCTTTTTGGAGGCAGCAAGTTGGGTCTACCTGTGACAAAGATGCTTTTCATCCCTCTTCACTGCAGTGTTATGTTTGATGCCTGGTTTATAGCATCCATAATCACCATGGCCATTAACTTTTTTTTTTTTTTACCTGGTTTTGGCCTGTTCTATTAAGAAAACAGTAAATTTGTATCTTCCAAAGAAAAACTATATTCACAATCTACTGGTTTGTTTTTTTTTCCTCTGCACACGATAAAATATGAAAACTTAAATAATTGACCTACTTTGGGTATCTGTTCACCGTTTTCTACATTCGAGTCTCTGAACGGGCTCACGTATTTGAGTGCAGGGTTCTAAGCAGGCGCATTACAGGTGTGCCTACGTGAGGAAATCGACCCAGTGAGACGCTCTGTCCTCTCTCTGTTCTGGCAGAGTGGACAGAAACAGCCTCAGTGTGAGGCAGTCAGAGAGGGCCTCTCTTTGTATTAAAGCGTCTCTCCTGTCGTCAGTCCTGAGGGAACTCTCCGAGTCATTCATTGTCAAGAAGACTTTTTCAAGTTGAACAGTCTCCATTTTAAAATTAAAGCCATCTAGCATTGCAAATTAAGTGATACTTTAACCAAACCTAGAAAATAAATATTTCATCTGAACCAAATTAGGCTGCAGCAACGGACAGACTACTGTTCTAAAAAGCTGCAGAATTTTGTACACAAAATTGAAAACTGTGATTCATAACGAAATTGTCCTTCGCTTTGGTATTCAGCGTATCTTGCTCTGCTTCTTTCGGAGCGTGCGCTTGGCCAGTGAAGGCCCTGCCGCAGCAGGTACATTCTTCGAGGAGGATTGCTTTCCAGCCAGTGGGTTATCTCCTTCTCTTCTGCTCCACAGGCACTGCCCAGACTCCAGGAGGACCTTTACGAAACGGTTGATGCTGGAGAAACACATCCAGCTCATGCACGTATTAAGGATCCCGACTTGAAAGAAATGACAGAAGCCACCAACGAGGAGGAAACGGAAATAAAAGAAGACACCAAGGTCAGACATTGCAAGTGCTCTCTTTACAGGGAAACCGTGTTGCCTTGCTTTTGGCATTCATTCTTTTATTTAAATTTTTCTACGGTTACACGATTTTAAAAATTCAGACTATGCACGAAGGTATAAGATAAGAGGTAATCCTCTTCGACACCCATTCTGACCTTTCCTCTTGCCCCTAAGAGGGAACCCTCATTAAGTCTCTCTCGTGTCCTTCCAGAAATGGCTTTAGGGATGTACTTATATAAAGAAATTTAGAAATTTGATGTCGACTCACCAAAATGAGCTCTTAGCCAGAAGGAATGTATAAAGCTAGATTGTTTTTCACTGGGAACATATCGATTGTGACAGGGTCCTAATAAACATTGTTCTTTCTCGCTTCCCTCTGTAACCATGAAAGCTAAAACGACAGATTTGTGCCTTATCCTTACATCAGTGGGTAGTGAGCTTGGGCCAGGTCACTCTGTCTGTTAACCTGCGTCCCAGGCGTGTGTGTGCTCAGCGCCCTCAGCGAAGCGGCCGTTCAGCAGGCGTCGAAGGGCTCTGCTGTGCTTGGCACCGTCTGGAATGTACCTGGGTAAATAAAGCCTACGTGTGCTTTCAAGGAGGTAGTCCTTGAGTCAGGCCAGTCAGACTCCAAGCCAGGCTAGTGTCCCATTAGTGTCCCCCTTAAGTGACGGGGGGCGGATAGGGGGAGTTAAAGAATATAGGTGGAGGGGCAGCTTCAGGGTCAAGGTGTTTGGGGTCCTACCTTCAGGTCAAGGTGTATGAGCGGCGCCTTGTAAACAGGGTAGAAAAGATGGGAGGGAGGCTTCGGCTTGGAGTTTTGGAGAGGGGAACGAAGGGGACTTGACGGGGGTCGGATCCGGAAAGCTGGAAGGGAGGGAGGAAGGCCTGGCCCGAGGGGGGAGGAGGGTGGCGGGGGGAGTAGGCGGGAACGGGCAGTTCCTAGAGCAGCTGGGTCTTCCCGTGGCTCCCTGTCTTAGTCACGGAAAAGGCAGCACCAGCGTTTTCTCTCGCACAAGGAGCGTTTCAGTCCACCCAGCCCTGCGTCTCCCTGGCCCCGTCTGTGCACCCAGCTGGTTGCCCTGCTCCAGCCCCACTGGCCCTTCTCCCGTCCCCCCCCCCCCACACACACACGCGGGCCCCAGCTCAGGCCTTCTCAGGCGTGGCTCCCGCGTCTGGGCTCTCCCCGGCGCGGTCACATGCTCGTGTCCTCTGCTGCAGGCCTCTGTTCACCCGTCGCCGTCACGCGCTAGGGAACCTAAGCACCTGCTGCCTGCTCTGCCTCGCACCCCCTCTCCCACGTGCGTGGCCTTCCTGTGTGCGCCACACTGTGGGTTGGCCGCTTGGTCGCAGCTTGTCCCACACTCCACTGGCGCCTGCGCTCCCTGGAGGCAGGGACTCGTCTGTCCGCTGCTGGGCCCGTGGGCCGGAGCGATGCCCGGTGGCCCAGGGACGGCCCTATTCGTGGAGCGGGTGAGCGACCTGAGCCGCGGGTCGAGTGGCAGACGCACAGCTGTGAGAAAACCCAAATCCCCAAGGTCACAGCACGTGTTTTCCCGGCGGCTGTGGAGCCCAGGAGAGCTGGTCATTTATCACCCACAGGGCGGGACGGCTTTCACTCGTGTCTGCTTTTTTCTCAAAGGTTCCCAGTCCCAAGCGGAAGTTGGAAGAACCAGTTTTAGAGTTCAGACCTCCCAGGGGAGCCATTACTCAGCCGCTGAAAAAGCTGAAGATAAACGTCTTTAAGGTTCACAAATGCGCCGTGTGCGGCTTCACCACCGAGAACCTGCTGCAATTCCACGAACACATCCCGCAGCACAAGTCGGACGGGTCTTCCCACCAGTGCCGCGAGTGCGGGCTCTGCTACACGTCGCACGTCTCGCTGTCCCGGCACCTGTTCATCGTGCACAAGCTGAAGGAGCCTCAGCCGGCGTCCAGGCAGAACGGGGCAGGGGAAGAGAACCAGCCGGAGAGCAAGCCCGGCCCCGAGGACGGGCCGTCCGACGGCGCCGTGTCCGACCGGAAGTGCAAAGTGTGCGCGAAGACGTTTGAAGCTGAAGCTGCCTTAAACGCTCACATGCGGACCCACGGCATGGCCTTCATCAAATCCAAACGGGTGAGCTCAGCCGAGAAATAGCCACAGGCCGGCCTTCCGTGAGGAAGAGCCCCGTCCGCCCTGGACGAAGAGAGGACGTTTTTGTTACGAAAAGGTTGCAGAATAATAGCGTTAACAGTACTGTCTCGGCTGTTGCGATAAACCCTCTTTCCGCGTCCCTTCTTCACCTCGTCGTGTATATCCTCAATAAGTATTAAACCCGTATTTGAGTTTAAAAGAGTTTGTATATATTTAAATGAATAACTTTTTATACTCTTTGTTACATGTTTGTATCAGTATTTAGTAGGAAAGGTTTTGAGTTTTTGGTTTTTTTTTTTCTGGGTTAGAATTTTTTTTTTTTTTGTATTATTGCTTTAACACAGAGTTCTTAGTAACAGGGGCAGTTCCTGAACTCAAATAAACCATTTTGTATGTTATGGATTTAAAAGGGTTAATTAATTCCAGGCTAAGACAATGCCTTTTTTAGTGTTTTTAATTTTTAGAATTCACTACATAACGTGTAGGCGATCGTGGGTCTCAGAACCCTAGGGACTTTTAAGTGTCTTCGCACTATCCTCAATGTGCCTGCTCGAAGCCCGGGAGCACGTGATCCCGACACACCTGCCTGCACTCAGGCGGTGTTTGGCATCTTCCCCAGGCCGTGCCAACCGGTGTTTAAAGCAGCCTTGCACCTGGTTTCTTTCCCCACGGCGAATGAGAACATAGGCCAGAAACCCAGTAAGGAAGGGGGATTTCCTTCATTCCGTCTTAGAACGGGGGAAGGAGGATGTTCTCAAGGTAAAAATGGGGGCTGGTGGTTTTCCGGTCGGATTGGCAAGGCTGGCTTCAAGAGCACAAAGAGATAAAGTCACGAAAGGGCTGGACTACTGTAAAAGTTACACATAACGTAGTTAGACCAATAGATTTATATAGTCAAGTTTTCGTCATGTAATTTATTAACTATTATAAAGACAACAACTAAAGATATCAAGTATTTCTCTGGCTCTTGACAGGAAGACAGAAATCGTAGCCGACTTCACCCCTTGCTGTCTCAAGAGTTGGCATTTCCTGGGTGCTACTGCCGAACATTCTGGTACTTAGAGTTGGGATGCTCAGCTTTAACCACCAACTTATCAATGCAGCAGCCTCCGCTCGGCGATCGGCCGTTAGATTAAGCACTGAGCCGCCTGGGTCTAGTTCGTTCATTTCAATAAGTCTATCTACTCTCGGTAGCTCTGCTTTATTCGAAGTGCAGCAGAGGTACTGGTCTGTCCCCTGCGGTTATAGTTCTCTGGGAAAGTTATATTTTTTGGTTTTCGTTTTTGTCTTTTCTTTGGCATTTTATATCTTGTATTTATCCCCCAAACATGTTTTGTACTTTGTCATTTTTTTTTTTTTTTTAAGAAAAGCAGTTCCTTTGTGTATATATAGATAACTTGCATGGTTCTTCCGTAGTCAGCATTCGGTTGCTCAGAAGGTCTTGCTGCTGTGAGGTGTTACGCACTACACCCATCATACCTGTATTAAACACATTTCACATGTAAATAAACGTGGGACGTTTGGCCCTTGTCCTTCCGTGAGAGAGTTATTGATGGTGGGACTGGGACATCCTCATGAAACTTAGGAAGTGCTTAATTGCAGGGACGGGCTACAGGATGTTGCAGAATTCTTCCCACTCAGAAGAAGGACGTATTTGTTCTCCTCAGCAATCAGCGAGTTCGTCACTTTCCCGTCGGCTCCATCAGGACGTCGGTGTAATCCGAGGGCATGATTAAGTATTCCTCAACGTGAAATTCAATTGCTGTTCCTTGTTATATTTATACTACTTGTATTGCTCTAAGTTGTATTCATTGCACTTTCATAATGTTTCTGCATTTGAACCTTGCAATAAACCTGGGTGGTGGGCTGCACAGGTCTCACTAGCCTAGTTTCACAGTTGAGGAAGCTGAGCTCTGCTTAAATTCTTTGCCTAAGCCCTCATAGCTGGGAAATGGCTTTGCGTATTAGAACCCAGATATTCTTGCTCTAAATCTAGTGCTCGCTCTATGTGTTTATGTACATATTGACAAATATTCATTTATTCGACAAATAAAAAGTATGTGCAAAACACGATACTAGAATTTTTGTTTGTGGCACTATAGTTTTTACACAATAACCTGGAAGTGTGTCTACTCTTAAATACCCAGAAATGCTTGGTAAAATGAAATTGGCATCTGTTAAATGCCTACTTGAACGTCTAAGAAAGTTTTTAAAAATGCCCAGAGGCACAAAATGAAGAAACTAAACCCAGAGAAGAAAAATAGCACAGGATGCTACAACCCTGTGAGGAAAGCTGGGTGGTCGAGCTGATAAGGAGATGAAATACGTGAAAGCAATTAGAAGGACAAAATGGGAAGATCTAACAAGTTTTATAGTTCCAGAGAGAGGGAATAATAGTGGGAAGGGCCACCGTGGAAAATGCTTAGCCATTAACAAGGAAATGAATGTGTCAGGTACATGTGAATGCTGAGCAAAAATCCACGTTGGGACTTGTGAATCCCACACCTTCTTTGTTAGGTGTAGATGTGTGTGGTTGTCTGGGCATTTGAGAAACAGGATACAGTCAGAGCAAAGGCGGAAGACTGGGATATGCTCATGAATTCTCAGGAAGCCCGTTCCCTCTCCTTGGTGGGGACGTGGTTGCTGAGGCTGACAGAAAAGGCTCGGGTCAAGTCGCAAAGAGCCTTGAATGATGGACTAAGCTGTTTGTGCCCCAATAGAGATTTCTTTGAACAGGAGAGTGACATAACCAGATTAATTGGTGACAGTGTTTAGGATGGATGGTGGGAGAGTGTATCAATCAGAATAAGTTAGGTTATGCTGTGGTTACAACCCGAAATCTTCATGGCTTATGACAAGGAGACATATTTCTTACATTTGATGTTCATTGTGGGTTGACTGGAGACAGGGCTCCAAAGCTCCTTGTCCCCTTACCCACTGTCACAAAAGTGGCTGGTTCCTGTGGCAGAGGAAAGGGCACTCTATTTCAGAAGTGGCAGATGTCACTTGTTACAACTCTGTGGCCGAAACCAGTCACATGGTCTCACCTAATTACAAGGAGGCCAGGAAGTGCCATCTTTCCACATGCCCAGAAGGCAGAAGGCTGAAAATATCTGAGCAGCATAAATGACTGTCACAGGAATAAAGTCGAAATCATTGTGCCTCCGGTGCTAATACACATGGGCATGAGGACTTGACTGAGGGCGGTGGGAGTAGACTTGAGGAGAGGCTGCAGTTGCAGGTAGAATTTCAGAAGTATAGTGTCAAGAAGTGGTGTCAAAACGATTTCATGCCTTGGGATCCAGAGAAACAAAGGATAAGTCTCGCTGGAAGTTCAAACCCAGGTGATTTCTTAAATAGATGTTTTTCAAGGTTGACATTACTTAAACAGAAATATGCAAGGAAAAATCACAGCTAGTTAATGGGGAAGCTGGTGCTGTACAAATATATGCAAGATACATATTTGTTTGAATGTATGTGGCTGGATGACTCTTTTATTAATATTTGAGTAATAGTGATACATCATGAAGAATGCTAGCAATGATAAAAACAAAATGAGCAACAGTAAAACGTGGGCTTAGACTACACGTAGAGACCACTTCTTCCTCCCAGACACATTTTCTGCAAATTCCTCACTCCTACTCTGGTAAGTATTCTAAAAAAACAACCAATTACCCCCCACCCTGAAGCTCTCCTGAATGCTTCTCCCCAGGGTCAGTCGCCTGATGCGTTCTATCTCAGGGTCTTTAGCCAGACAGGGAAATTTTCTGTTGAAAACTTTGGCCAAGATTTAAAATATTATTACTTCATAATATATTTGTCATGCTGTGAGTACTTTTTTTTTTTAAATGGCTACTTGGAAGAGGAGAATGTGTCTGAAGAACTTCACAAAATAAAATACGACTTAAAAGAACCATTCACCTACCCAAAGAAGGGTCTGAAAATAGAGGTGTGTGCCAAATGTGAAATGCTATCTACACCATTTAGTTACACACACACACACACACACACACACACACACACACACAATGCCGTAAGAGTTCCAGATTGTAGCTCTTAATTTTAACCATATAACTAAGGAACCCAGATATAGTTACCTTAAAAACTGGGCTACTATTCGTACACTATTCATTCTTTATTTAAATGGACACTTGAACCTTGTTTGTTGCAAGTTTCTTTTTGAAATCATGACTAACATCCCTACAGAGTTAATTATATACCTTAGGGATATGGCATTGCAAACTTAATATCTGCAAAGAGCATCTCTTCCAGCTACTTGAAGCTTCTGGAATAGCCAGTTGTTATTCCGTAGTCTTCATTACTCTGAAAGCACTTATTGTGAATAGCCCAGCTTCGGTCCGTGTGGTTTGGGTGTGAGGCTGAATTGGAGACTTGGCTACTGTCAGTCTGTCTTATAAAAAAGAACATTCTCTTGTCCATTTCCACCTCCCTACTATCCCAGTTGATTTTGGTGCACATTTTAGTAAAGGCTCTTAATTCACTGAGTGATGGAACTTTCATTATCTTAGCCTATGTTTTTCTGGGAGTTTGCTCATTCACGTTTGCTACCTTTGTTGGAGAGGTAGATCTGGGGTGCCCAGCAAGAGATCCTGAATGAATTAGGGTCTTAGCAGGATGTAAAGAGCACATTAAAAGAGGTTTTACTTAAAAAAGTGGAGGGGACTACATACAGAGCCGTGGTCTGAAACAGGGATGTTGAGACCCCCAGGGACTAGTGCTGGCGGGGAGCAGGCCTGCTGAGCTGCGTCGGAGCTGGAGTCCCGGAACGGGGCTTCTCCGTCAGCCAGAGCCACCAGGAGCAGGAGGGTGTGGGAGGGACATTGCAGAGAAGCTTGTCTCGTCACACTCAAAGGTTTCCTACCTGCACCTTTCACTAGCCGAAGCTCAATAAAAGCCAGAGGACAAGGAGGCCCCAGGAACAGCCCGTAATGTCAGCGAGTGGGGCACAACGCAGGACAGGGAGGGATGCGTGATGGATCAGGGATACCGGTGGGAGACGGGATGATGACAGACAAGCTAGAACGCACTTTCAGAGGTGCCTCCTCTACACCCGTCGTCTTCTCAACATGCATTTTATCCCGTACAGACAGGCTGCGTGTGAGCTGGAAACAGGTACCCTGCATTCCGCATTTACCTTTTTCTAAGTACCTCACAGGTTTATCCTATACCCCTTTTCTAGTGGCTGTTTTTACTTAAGGAAACACGAGAGCACTTCCCCCAAAATACTCTTTACTAGTTCCTAAATTCAGTCTATGAGGTGAGTTCTGACTCCAAGCAGCATGATTTATAATGTTTCACAGCATTTAAAGGAACTGAGTGTTCAATTTGCTACTTTATTGCAAGCTGCTTGTCCTGGAGCTTTTCTAAATTACACTACCAGGCAGGTCTGTTTCTAAACGCAATCCTTTGCAAGACTATTTTTATCTAGGCGAGCTCTGTAGTTAGAGTCCACTATGTCTGATTTTCGGGTCAAGTCCAGTTTAATTCAATTGGTTATTTCTGGAGAATAAATACCATTTATTTGATGAAAGAGCAAAGAAGACATAGATTGGAGAGGGTGGCGTGATGCTGGCAAGAGTCAGGAGAAGCAGAGCTGCGCGTGTCAAAGGGAAGGACCCTTTCTTGAAAAAAGTAGAAGCCATCGCTAAGTAGAGGTAATGATTTTGTCAACTGAGTGTCTGATACCCTTCCAGCCTTGGGGACTCTGCCATTGTATGACTCTTAGCAAGAGATGGATCTTGCCTCTTGCTCCAGAAGCCGGAAGGTGACCACCCCCCACCCAGGCAGCCTAGCCTCAGGCATAGGATGACCAGTACTTGGCCAGAGCAATGCTCCTGCTTTGACTCTTCTGCGGATTATACAGAGAAGCAGGGACAGTTTAAATTTATTCATTCTGGTGCATGGTGGCAATGATCGTGGAGAGTGACCTTGTGAATTGCACTTGTTGTTCAGGGGAAGGGAAGGACCAAGATGCGGGAGGAAAGGACGTGGATATCCCTCAGCCTCTCTTCCCCTGGGGAATCAGTCTGCCTTCAAGGAACCACTGAGCTGGCGTGGGCCCAGGAAGTGCTGACATCACGTCCGGACGTTTCAAAGCTTAGACTCTCGCTTGCCTCTGAACGAGACACCATCCCAACAACTTGAGAACATCAGGTATTTTAGAAGAGACCAAGACAAACGGAAGCGGGTGCCTTTCAGCAGCTATGAGACCCCAGGGGACCTTCCGTTGCCTGCATCCTGTCCGCTCACCAAGCTCATCTCCCACCACTGCTTCCTGGCCGTTCCTTTCGTGCACAGGCTCATTCCCTGCACAGGGCCTGGCGCTTCCTTCCCCTTCGTCGTTACTCCCAGGTGGGCCTTGTCACTTCTTTCAGGTGGGCTCAGAAGTCACCTGCTCAGAGAGAATTTCTGGGTCACTTTGCTGCCGTGTGCCCCCTCTCCCCCCCAGCTGCAGCACACGCACACGGCTTCACCACCCTCCATTACTCTACCCGGCACGATTTTTCTTCCTAGCACTTATCACTCCTGACATTTTATGCCTATTCGCTCATGGCCTGCCATCTTCCAGGTGGATGTCCCCAGCGCTCCGTGAACTCTGCCTGCTTTCCCATCTGTGGCCTCCATGTCCCCGCGTGGCACGGGCCGTGGTTTTTTAAGGCTGCGCACGCAGCCAGCAGCCGTTAGTTACGATTTTCCTATCAGGTTGATCCTTTTCCCTGTCCGCAAAGACAGATCCTTGTTTCCTCAAATTCACTGCCCGGTGGTGAGAGGCCTAAGGCGCTTTCCTTTTCAGTGAGCTCGTTATGGGGACTAAAACGATTGTGGTGTGCTAGCACCGCAGGATGAGTGTTGCTGCCTCGGGAAAGGATACAGGCCTGCTTTCAGGAAAGGTGAGCATCGTTTATTTTCACGTCCTATTTTTTATGCCTAGCGCATAAAACAGGTGGTTAAAATGTCGTCATGAAGAAACAACAGCTGAATCTCCTGGAACCTGATTAGTGATCTTTTTTTTTTTTTTCTTTTTCCTTAGGGCTTGGGACAAATAGTAGAAGAGTCTTGAGCTATTATGAATTTCCCATAAGTAAGAATACCTTTTTATTGCAATGGTATTTTAAATCATTTTAGGTGGTTTTTATACTAATTATTAAAATGTGGGTGTATATTCTGCTCACTCTGTTGTTTTCTCCCAGTTGACAAAAGATGGAGTAGTTAGCACTGAATTCCAAAAGCGTTTTTATATTTTCAAGGACTACACCGTGTCAACAACTGACTTGGAAATAAATCCAAGTTTTAGAGATTTTTCTGTTCAGTCACCCAGAAGAGGGCCCTCGCTGGACCATGACCATGCAGGAGCCTTGATCTTGGACTTCTAACCCCCGGAAGAGTAAGAAATAAATTTCTGTTGTTTATAAGGACTGGTCTGGCATTTTGATACAGCAGCCCCAACAGACTCAGACGAAAGTCTGGGACACTAGAGGCTACTGTGAAACCGTGACCCGCAGGAAGTCCAGCTGAGTCTCAGCCACCCACAGGCCAGGTAGGGTCTCGTTCCCACAGTGTAAAGAAGGTTTGCATCACATATTAAATGTAGTTAGGGAGGCTGCTATTTAAAGAGGGCCTTTCTGGAAAGAAAATATTTACACCCTGAGGAATCCAGACCCACACATTTCATGTTTCCTTAAAGCAGATGAGCACTGTCCCCCGTGGTTTTCTGTCAGCATCATTTCCTTCCCAGGATGTGTGCTCTAAGCCCCACGAAATGATGTCCTTGTTTATCCCACTCCTTCCGTGGGGGAGTTCATCACTCCCACACCTATGTGACTTTCGAGTAGGGCAAACACATGAACAGATGCATGGAATATCCAGATGATCACGGAGAAGTTCTCCTTTGCTGACCACTTCTCCAAATGTTTTATAGGTTGGATTCATAATGGTTCTGGGGAAAAACCCCATATTGCCTCTTACCATCCTCAGTATATTTTTAAGCCCAGAGATCTATGTAAGACCGTCTAACCAGAGAAAATCTGGCCTTATCCACGTTAATCTGCATAACTAATGGAAGCCAGGTGGTCAGCAGCCCTCATATCTACAGCGAGATTTTACCCAACAATAACAAGTTGTGTATAAATTGGTTTCCATGGTTTGTGGATCTCGGCCGCTTTGCAGGCGGCTGAGGAGACACAGCTTGTTTCTGCATGTTAAGGAGTGAGCAATGTCGTATTTCCCCTCAACACGTTATAGACGAGTGTTTGATAAATATATAAGACTCTTTGTCTAAGAGGGGAGCTTTATCCTGATAGGTTAAACAACAATGATGGTCCTGACTTTACTATTTTGTCTACTTTCTTTTCAGTTTCCATTACCTTTTGTTTCTCCTGCGAGAAATATTTCTCTCAAGTGCATGCAAGACACTGATGAATTCCTTTCTGATCTGAACTCAGTGGAGCCCAAAGAATACGCTCTAAGAAGTAAGTTGGGTTCCTTGGCCTGTCGGGTAGGTGAACAGAGGGGCAGTCTGAGGTTCGTGCTGGAGTATTCTAGGAAAAACTGTTGAGAGTTAAAAATACAGAACCGAATAGAGAGGAGGAGATGAGCCTCAATTTACAAACTGCGCCAGGAAATTGAGAAGGGAAAAGGAATTTTTCCTGCAGAAGGCAATAGAGGAAGTGCTATCAATTCTAGCCAGAAGGCGTCTTCTGAGGACCAGCCGCTTAATAAGATGAGAATGGTTTATAAATTGCATGATGCTGTTTACCATTATTGGAGTTGATAACATTTCATTGTCGTATGACATAGCTTGTGTTATTTCTTTTTCTAGAAGGTTAGTCTGCTTTTGAGAATAAATTGCTTCATTATTCAGGGAACGAGTCGTGCCCATTATATGTTTGAGAGGAAATTTTGAGGAGCATGCTGGCGAATGGACTGGTTCAGGCTGGCAGAATTTCAACTGTCACCAGACCGTTTTACATGTGATATAGATGATTTCAGGCTGCCGTAATTTATCCTTTATTAATTGCCCCAAATTATTCTCATAACTAAAGGGATACATACCTTCCTGTCAGAAAGGGGTAGGAAATGTGGGGTAACCTCTCTGGGTGAATGATTTATTGTTGATGCTGATGGAAACCACTGACAAGGAAAAATGTAAAACCTCACTCTTTCCAACGCCAGAAAATATCATAGCAATTTCCATGTCCATTTCGAATGCATTCATTTTCTATTGGAAAACAATCAGTAGCTTAATATACATCCTAAAGATAAACGAAAGTTTGATCTAATAGTGAGTCATTCAAAATAGCACGAGGTTTGAAGTAAGTGCCATTAGGCACTGGTTGAGATGTCTTGATATTTAATGACATGGGGGGAACGATAAATCCCATTAATTCAATAGCCATCTTCAAGCCCCATGCTGGAATTGATTTTGTTTTGCTGCAACACTTGGTGATATTGACAGGGAACATTCTGACAAACCCAGGCCAAATACGCTGGCCAAGAATCTCCAGAAGGAACGATGACTGGCTCAGGTTCCTGGTGATCAGATGGTGGCACGTATTATCATCATTAGTCACAGCCTCGTTAACACTTTATTCGCCTTCAAAGGTCCTCTATTTGTGTACCAACGAAGTGTCAGCTGTAGAATCTGAAAAACTGAAAATCATTGTTTTTACATTTAATTATGTATTTTTAAAAATGTTAACATTTTTTTTTGATTAAAAGAAAAACGTCCCCGAGATGAATGGTCCAAGAAAGATGTGCCTGATTTACATAAATAAGATGGGTGACAATTGCTTCGTTTCAGAGCTGAAGGCTGCTGTCTCCAGTTATTCTCCCTGATTTTCATTCTACCATCTAGCATCAGCAACACATGACATTCTTGTTTTGAAATTTTGCCTCAGATTTCTGAGCCCAGGACATGGTTCTGACCTTCGTTCTCAGCATGATTTTCCTGACAGTCATGCGATGGAAAAATAATAAGAGTCAATATAGAGAGAGCACTTTTTCATGGCAGGCACCGTCCCCAGCCCTGTACATGGGTTCTCTCCCCTGTGGGGAGAGTGTTTTTATCATCTCCGTTTTATAAATGAAAAACTGCGCCTCAGAGATAGAAAGTATTGTGCCTGAAATAAGTGGCAGAGATAGGATTCGAGCCCAGGTCATCTGATTCCCACGCCTGGACTTTCAATTACTGCCTAAAATCAGCAGCAAGAGCAACAACGGGGGGAAAGGAGAAGCAAAGGAGCGAGGCAGAGCTACGTGTGTTAATATGGAGGGAAAATGCAGAAACACATCAAGAAAAACGTTGTAGAATAATAGATACGGTGCATGAAGTTTTAAAAATGCCAATTAAGGCGCTCTACTGCTCTGGGAGACAGGCATGTGGGGAACAAATGCCTGAGAAGAGTAACCCCAAATTCAGTTAGAGGTTGCCTTGGTAGGGGGTGGTTAGGGTGGTGCCGCACCAGATTTCACACGATGGGTCAAGTTTTATTTTTTGAAGCTGGGTGAGGGGAGCATTGATGTTTCTTATTTTCTTCTTATGCCCTTTTAATAAATTAAATGTGATATGATAATGTTTTAAAACTCCACCCCCAATCCAAAGCATAGAGATGATACTCAGCGGGGGTGGTGGGGTGAGGGGTTGGGGGGAGGTGTCTACAGAATAAGGTTGAGACAGAGGATCCTTGAAATTCAGGCAGAGATGTTTGGCCTTGCAGGAGGGCACTAGAGTCATCACTGTCTGAGAGCAGGAGAGAGGCTGACAGAGACTTAACCTGGCTGTGGGGAGGGTGCCTGAACGAGGGCGTAGATGTTACAGGCAAGAGAGGGTAGCAACGTGGCTCCACGATGAGGCTGCACGTCTCCGTCCTTCTCCGTGTGCTCTCTAACGGATGCTCGTACAGCATCTTAGAGGGAACAAAACCCATCATGTTTGTGTGCTTTGATCTTGCCGCCCTCTGGGGTTGCTGTCTGATTTTATCCCCCTCTTCACTGCCAGAGTCCTCAGGCCAGCGGTCTGGCTCCCCTGCTTCCGGTTTGGTTTGACCCACAGAAATTTACGTTCAGTCTCTCTCACCATCTACGAAAATGGCACCATAAAAGATTTCTGCCATCCTCCCTCCTGATTAATCATTTTTTTTTCTCAATTTTCTCTCTCCTTGACTGCTCTGGTATTACCTGACTTCCTCCTTCAAGGTCATCTATTCCTAATTCAGTGACAGTTTCCTGTCCAAGATGTCCTTCCTCAGTGAGGATCGGTCTTCTCTCCCCTCTCCTTTCTCTCTCCACCTGACTCTCTGCACGTTGCTCCAGGCATCCAGGCATTTGTTCCTTTTCTCATCCTACTTTTCTGGTAACCTAGTCACATTTTAGGGACAGGGTGGAGCCGTACAAGTCGTGCTTGTCCTGGCCTTTGGGCGCGCCCTTCCCGTTTAGGTCCATAACCACCGGTGTGGCTGGCCTCGCCCAAGCCACAGTCACTTTGCCAAACAAGTTTCCTCAGCTGTGAAGTGGGGAGGCCATGTTTCTCAGTCTGAAAACCTGCGGGAGTTTTCATAAAAATTCCAGTGCTGCTCCTTTGGGCCTTATCATACATGTTCTCTAGAAAAATGAATTTGTGTCTCTTCTTCTGGATGTCTTGTCCCGTCTTTTCCCTGGAGAAGGGCTCCCGGAAGCTAAGGCTCATGGTCGATGCCCTGTTTTGCAGGTACTGGGTATATATGTATATAATTGAAAGAGTGGAAGACTAGAAGGCAGGAAAAAAGCTGTTGAACGGAGACACCGAGGCCATGTGACATTTCTTTGGTCCTGTTGGGCATCTGGTTGGATATTTCTGCAGGTCTTTTGCCATGACCCGCTGTGTTCTCTGACTTTAACCACTCAGGGATCTCAGCTCTCCGTAAACTTCTCGTCCCTTCCCGAGCACACAGCCGCTGCTTCTACCTTAGGCCCAGAGCTTCCCCAGCCACGCCTCCCACGCTGACGAGTGGCATCCCAGAATCCCCACTAGGAGAGGGTCATGGGTTGAGCCGGGTCCTCCAAGCAGATATAGTGAAACCTTAACCCCTGGTGCCCCTGGCTGTGACCTCTTTCCAAAATAAGGTCTTTATAGATGTAGCCACAGTAAGATGAACTCATATTGGAATAGGGAGTGCCCTAATCCAATGGCTGTCGCCCTCATAAGAGGAAAACAGAGACATGCAGGAATGCCATGTAACGACAGAGGGATGCCTCTGTAAATCAAGGGAAGCCAGGGATAGCCAGCCGCCAGCACAAGGGAGGAGAGAGAGATGGGACAGTCTCCCTCCGGCCCTCCAAGAGGAGCCAGTGCTGCTGACTCTTTGATTTTTGGACTTCTGGTCTCCAGAACTGTCAATAAATTTTTGTTCTTTTAAACCATCCAGTCTGTGGAAATATGGTAAGAGAGCCCCAAGAAACACAGTGAATGCCTCTCAAACACACCCTCTAGAATCAGTGTGTGTTTGTTATCTGAGATGAAAACAAACAAGGGGGAAACACACACACACACACACACACACACACACACACACACACACACACACACCCCAAAGAGCGATCAGTCTCAGGTCCTGGAACTCATTTTTCTTGAGAAGTAGCGGACCCACCCATGCCAATTTCGTAAAGCCCAGCCAGACCCATCGGACCCTGTCTGCAGCAGAGGCCTTGCGGGGGAGGCTATTTATATGGAATTAAAACTGTGCTCAAGATACTGAGGCCCCATGGTTTCTGCGTTTTCACACGATTTCTGCATTTTCCTGCACTTGATTCCTTACGGACAGGACGAGGGGGAGGAGGAAGCCTCTGGTTCCCAAGCTGCCTGCGAAGCTTTTCATTTCCTGTTTCCTCTAATCTCCTAACATCCTTGAAATCTTCCCCAAGCAGCGACTTTTCCCATTAAAAGCGTTCTTAACCCTGCGGGTCCCTTCTCCCCAGCCCCTCCACCAAGTCCCTCAGCTCGCCCTGGTGGCCAGGTGGCTGAACTTCCTGCCCTGATCACTTACTCCCTGGGGCTTCATCCGTCATCCTCTGGCAGGATAATTTCACGTCTCCTGTCTGCGTGTCTCATCTTCTCCTGGAAGCCAAGGCCTGTGGTTTATGCTTCTGGGAGGCAATCCAAAGGAGACATTCACGGGGCTGGCCAGTCCCTGGCCCCGGCTGAGCCTTTGTTTTCCGGTCACCAGTGGAGAACCATCTACTTGATTTGCAATCTCAGAACATAGCCTCTTTCCCCAGCCACCCAGTCTGGAGGACATTTTACTTAAGGCCAGCCCCTTCACCCGTGCTAGAGCTGGGTACAGAAAAGATGCCGAAACCCCCAAAAATCTTACCCTAGAGAAAGGGTGACGCCATGGGCTCCACTGGCATTTCTGGGCTAACTGGATTTCTGCTGTCCATCCTGTGATAGGCTGACACATGGTCCCCAACACGGTACCCACATCCTAATTCCTGGGACCTGTGGATGTTACCTTGTACGTTACACTTTACAGATGTAGTTAAGTTAAAGATCTTGAAATGGGGAGATTATCTTGGATTATCCAGGGCCTGAAATTCAATCACATGTATCCTCAGAAGAGGGAGGCAGAGGGGATTGTGACACCCAGAGGAGAAGGGGAGACATTTCTGCAGAGGCCGAAATTCGAGTGATGTAGCCGCAGGCTGAAGGATGCCAGCCGTTCCCAGAAGCTGCAAGAGGCCCAGAATGAACTCTCCCCTGGAGCCTCTAGAAGGAGAGCGGCCCAGCTGGTATCTTGATTTCAACCCAGTGATACTGATTTGGGACTTCTGGCCTCTAGAACTATGAGAAAATAAACTTCTGTGCTTCTGAGGAAATGTGTTATAGCAGTCACAGGGAACTAATACACATGCTATTCTTGTTCTCCACGTTCAAGAATAACAGTTGCCCAGACTCTTCGCTATGAATGCTGAAGATAGTTATTGCTTTTAGGATTTGTTTATGGCTCAGCATTCTAGAAGCTTTGCTGCCTTCAGCTTCATGGCACAAGTGCCTCCATGTTTTAAAATGAATGACCATGGACCAAAGACCTTTTCTCCGTTCAAACTCAGATATTAATCAGCTCTGCATTTTAATATCCATATATCATTACTATCATGTTAGGAAAGGAAATGGTCTGCCAATTAGTCCAGCAGGATCGAGAAGAGCTTTTGATCTTTTGGTAATGAAAACTTGAAACAACTGCCAGGGGATCCGAAGTAGCAGGTGGGATTCATCATTAATTGTTTTTTTATCCTCCTTCCTTCACGATCACGATGGATCTTGCCTTGGACGGTGCCCGTGGCCAGACACCTCAGGTTCTTGACAGAAACTAATAAAGGACAAAGCAGGGAAAGGGCACCTTGCCTATTTGAGTCCAGAATCAGAAAGGAAGCTAATGCAATTGAACATTCGCACAGCATACAAAATAACCTCAGCTAGAAAACCGTAAATCTAATCCAAGAAAACCAGCTTACAAACCAAAACAGCAACTGGAAAGAGAATGAGAAGTCGATCTTCTCTAGCGAGGCGTTGGGTATCCCCCTGCCTTCATCCTTCAGACTGTCACCTGAGGGTGAAGACAAACTCAGTATTGACACCTCTCTTATTTCTCTCGCCTTCAAACCCACAGTTCCAGATCCCTAAGCTTCGAGCTACAGAGTTAGGGATACTCAGGTAGTGAGGGAGGAAGGAATTTGGAAATTGTTCAGTCTATTTATAACTAAATACATTCAGTTTTTGAAATTGCTGTGTTATTTTTCTTGACACAAGGGAGGACCTCAAAATACATTGGTAGAACTGGATTTGGGGCAATTAGACATCATTTTTTTTTTTCAGTTTATTTCGACTCAGTAAATGTTTATTGAGCTCCTCCCAGGAGACATCTGTGAATGAAGACAGGGACCTTCCGTCACATGGGAGGCAGACAGGTGAACAAGTCACCCTTTGGTGCGATGCACTAAGTGGAGCCTGCAGTGCTTCTTGGGGGAGACTATCCTGCCAAGGCTTGCAGGATGATTCAGCACTTGCCAAGCAGATGGGAAGAAGGAACATTCCAGGCAGAGAGTGCAGACAAGTGCAGGCCTGGTGCGTCCCATACGGTGGAGCAGAGGGATGGCTGTGGGTGGGAGGATGAGCCTGGAGAGGCAGGTCGGGTCACGAAGGGCCTTTGAAACCACGCTCAGTCTGGAGTTAATCCTAAAGATCAGAGCACTCAAGCCTGGCTACACATAGGATCACCTGGGAAATTCTGAAAAACAATTAATGCCCAAACTCCACTCATGACCAATAAAAATCACTCTTTGTGAAGGTGGGGCCTGGGCATTAGGCTTGTAAAAAAAACAAAAACAAAACAAAAAAACTCCAGGTGAGCCTAATGTCTGCCCAGGGTTGAGCATCATAGCTCTAGATCAGAGATCTACAGAGTTTTTCTCTAAAGGACCAGACAGTAAATAATTTCAGTTTTCTGGGCCATATAGCCTCTGTTGGAACTACTCACTCCCATACAGGCATACCTTGTTTTATTTTGCTTCGCTTTCTTGTGCTTCGCAGATGTTGCATTTTTTTTACAAATTGCAGGCAAGGCTCCCCTCCCTCCCCCCACCCCAAAGTGAACAGATCCCAGCTCACTTTACTGCCGTCCTTGCCTTACTTCCGTGGTCTGGACCCCACCGGCAGCATCCCTGCGGTATGCCTGTCTTGTGACAGCACCATTGACAATACGTGGAGGAGCGAGCTGGCTGTGTTCCAATCCTTCAGTGTGTTATCGTCGATCCACAGTGGCCCCTCCTCACCCTCAGGTTCGCTTTCTGTGGTTTCGGTTACCTGTGGTCAACCTCAGTTCAAAAACGTTACATCGAAAGCTCCAGAAATGAACAGTTTATAAGTTTTAAATTTGAGGCCGTTCTGCGTGGTGTGACTCACGCCTTCTCGGACGTCTCCACGCTGTAGGCGCTCCCGCCTGGCAGTCATGCAGCGGCTGTCTCCGTTCTCAGCAAGAGGGAGAGCAGTTCGGACATGTCACGGAGAAGCCGCGAAGTGCTTCCTTCCTTTAAGTGACAAGATGAGTACAGTACAATAAGCTATTTTAAGAGAGAGAGACCACATTTGCATAATTCGTATTACATTTATTTTTATAATTGTTCTATTGTATGAGTTATTGTTGTTAATCTTGTACTGTGTCTAAGTTCTGAATTAAACTTTATCATAGATATGCACGGAAAGGAAAAAACATAGTCATGTATATAGGGTTCAATACTCTTTGCGGTTTCAGGTACCCCCTGGGTAATGTACCCCCCAGGTGTAAGGTGGGCTTTGTGCGAGTTATATTTACTAAGTAACGTATGAATCTGTTCTCACTGTAAAGGAATTGAAACAACACAGGCAAAGCTCGAGTCTTTTATGTTCCCTCATCCATTCTCAGTCCCCTTCCTGGATAACAGCTATTATCGATGGATGTGTCTCTAGGCTTTCTAGAACTTTGCAGAATTTTCTTTGTGTATATCCATCTACTAGAAAGATATTGTTTTATTTTGCAAAATTTAAAAATATATTTATTGTTCTTAAATTTGCTTCTTTTTTTCATGTAATGATATGTCTTGGAGAATTTTCATGTAATAATATGTCTATATAAGCTGTTTTAAGAAAAAAATGTAAAATTATAAGTAAGGACACAAAGAAGATTTCAGGAAATTGCATGGTATCCAAGGCAGATGAAGTAAAGGGGGTCAAATATGGGGTTTAGGGGAGAGTGAAGTAGGTAAAGGGGATCAAATGTATGGTAGCTGAAGGAAACTGGACTTTGGGTGATAAAGACACAATAAATATACAGATGTCAAATGATAATGTACACCTGAAAATTATATAATTGTTCTCCTTCAGTGATGAGAGGGATTGTAGATGCAAAATGCAGGCTCGAAGAGTGGCCTCTGATATATCTGTCTCTCTTCTTTCTTCGATCATTTAAACTTGAGAGGTTTAAATGGTGGAACTGAGTGCCTGTAAATTCGTTTAAAAGTGACTCAAGGAAGCTAACTCTGCCCACTTCTTTTGCTTTGAAATTCAGTGTACGACTCTGTCGGGAAACTTGGGAGCAATATTCTCAGTGGAAACGTGGACAGGCTGGGATCTTACAGTGAGTGCCTCTCCACCCATACTCCCTCGTGGAGCTTCCAAGGACAGTACTGCAAGGTTCATTTCCTGCAGGTGAGCACGGAGAACCTGAACACACGCTCTGTAAGGACGTAAACCTCATGATGTAGAATCCACTACAACTTCACCCATTGCTTTTCTTAATTAAAAAAAAAACTATTAAGATGTTTTGCATAAAGTTAACACTAAATTTTAAGCAGTGGGCAGAAAGTTGCTATTGTGTTCTGAGCCTGAGACATTATAGGAGGCAGTTGTCCATAAATCACATAAGCCTACAGATGTTCCTCTTACCATAGTATATGAGGAAATATCGCTGGAGGACCTTAGTGGGTCACGTTCCAGTCCCAGCCCACATCCCTAGGCATTAACTCCTGACTCACCATCAGTTTTCGGAATACCAAATGGGCTTTCTGTTACTTATAATCCTTTCCAGAAACAGAGCCCCAAAATGTGTATTTGAGGTTATCCGAGCAGATAGGCTGGGACTTTAATGAATACATCACTGAGGTCACAGGGCTCAGTATCTTCAAAGCAGGTTAATTCTTTTACTGCTGGGGGAAAAAGAACTAGAACAGCACAGCCTTCGACTACCTATAAAGATAGACTTCATGCATGTCACACAACACTAAAAGAACATGTTACTGGTTTGGTAATAACAAGAGTATAAAGTAATGATAAGAAATCCAAACCCTCTAATATTGATGCTATAAAATAGTCTTAGAACAGTTAACCACTAGAGACAGGAAGATTATCACCCAGCTCCATTTGTCTCACTGAAAGTTATGATGATTGCTTGAGGGTTTAATCAGTGTGTCCAAATGTCATATCCTATTTTCAAAGCAGATTAATGGCTCGGTATCAGAGCAAAAGGTCAGGTCTACATAATCATGTAAGTTATATATTTAGAAGCATCCCAGAAATTTTTTATTTATAATATGATCTTTGCTTTATTGGGACAGGCATTCTAATTCTTGGCTTGATTTGTTAATGAAATCTTTACTTGATATATAAATAATGACAACTTGGCAATTTCATTGAAAATCGTAGGAGTGTTAACTGTTAATATGGGAGAGAGATGTAGCTGGGCGGACTGTCCCACATGGGTGGCTGCTTATTTATTTATTTATTTATTTATTTATTTATATTAAAAAAAATTTTTTTAAAACGCCTACAGCACCTGGTATTCCCAGCTGGTCCCCCATCCAAGTACTAACCAGGCCCAACCGAGATCAGACGAGATTGGACACATTCAGGGTGGCGTGGCCATAGGCTACATTAAGCCTTGGACCATGTTTTCATTTAAATGTGGGTGCGTCTGACGCACTGTGACTTTGCTCAAACTGCTCTGCTATGGAGAAGCCATCTCCAAAGAAGTCAGCAGACTTTCCTCCTTCTCATACCTTTCTCTTCCCTTTCCCAGTGCGCTTCCTTGATGAGTAATGCAGCAGCCTTAAGCCTTACTGAGAAATGATGGCGCAGCTATCCCATGAGCACTAGCATTAAGGCATGTGTGACATTGTGTTTTCCCAGGATGGAACCGACTACAGCGTGGGTGTGTGCGTCCCTGATTCGTGTGCCGAAGAGGATGTGACTGTGATGTCTCAGCTGGGTAGGGCCCGGAAAACAATTGTCTCAGCATCAAGTTTGAAAAACCCTAACTCCTTGGAGCCAAGAAAGGCTGTTCTTTTAGGACCGAACCAAACTCTCATCCTGATAAATTCAATAACCCTAGAGGAATGGAGTTTGGGCAGCTTGGGGGTGGAGGTGGTAGAACAAGAAGGGAGTCGGTAGGAAGGAGGGGAAAAGCAGTAAGGAGAGGTAGGAGCTGCATCTCTACTAAAAGTTGAAGCTTAAACGATCTCCCCTCACACTCAGCTGCCTGGTCAGGCCTGAAGAAAGGAGGCGGGTGATATCCAGTTTCTATGCTGTGCGTGTTCTCTGCTGTGGTCCATGTGTGGGGATCTGTCAGCTGCTAAATCCAGAAGCCATGCCGAGCCAAGTGTGTGTGAGGCCAGTGTGTTGTAATGGATTAGGGCCCAGCATTTGGTCCTGATTGTCACCTCCCAGCTCTGTGATCTTGGGCAAGTCACTTAATCTCCCCATACTTCCGGCCTCTTCCTCTGTACAGATGGGGGTGGACGTGAAATTCAGTCCGGATGTAACTCTGCAGCCTTTCAGGCGTATCTGACCTTAGCCATGAGGAATGAACACAATTTAGTCTGCGTGGAAACTGGTTTGATTTCCCCTAAATCTTTCAAAATGTTCAAAGGAAGAGCTTTAAAGCCTAAAACTTCTGTCTTTCGTATTTATTCTGGTGATTGAAATAAGAAGTAACAGGGCACATTAAAAGGAAGACTCTGTTTCTCTACTTCCCAAACCAAATGTGTGGGTTTTCCCCTCACATGATGCAATTCCGACATGAACTACCTGGAGGCAGTGCTGACCCCACAGATTAAGGGCTCAGTGCCACAAGAATGCTCCCTGCTTCAGACACCAACCATAAATAGTGTGGGTCCTGTGGTTACCCACACTTGGGTCTAATTTGGCTGCAGATCAGGGGTTCCCATGACACTTCAGGTTTGATAATTTGCTAGAACAGCACTGAACTCAGGGAAATCCTTTACCTATCATGGCTGGCTTATTAGAAAGGACAAAACTCAGGAATAATAGTCAAAGGGAAGAGATGCATAGGGCAAAGTATGTGGGAAGGGGCACAGAGCATGCAGGCCTCTTAGTGTGGACCCCCACCCCCCCCGGCACACCCCCAGAAGCTCTTAGAATTTCTTTGTTTAGGGGTTTTATGGAGTTTCTATAATGTAGGCATGATTGATGAAATCCCTGGCCATTGGTGGCTGATTCAAACCCCAGCCCCTCTTTCCTCCCCAGAGGTCAAGGGTGGTGCTGAACGTTCCAACCCTCTAATCACATGATTGGTTCTTCTGGAAACCGGCCCCCATCCTCCTAGAGTTACCTCATGAGCATAAACTCAAGAATGGTTGAAAGGGGCTTATTATGAATAAAAAAACAGATGTCCTTCTCACGCCTCGCACTCAGGAAATTCCAAGGCCTTTAGGGCCTCTGAAGCAGGAACTGGGGATGCAGACCAAATATATATTTTGTATTATGTCATGATATCATACGCATTATTAAAGTCCTCTTTCCAATGTTGATATCACAAGTAGTTTTCAATAACCTTAAATTGCCCTCCGAATTTGTTGTTTCTCCCTGCAGCTGCTGGTATATTACCTATTTATCTAACCAAATATTTTATGTAATGTTAAGAAAACCAATTGTTACAAATCAAATTTCAATTTCAATTCTTGTTACATAAGTCAGGAATACCCTAGCAGCAAAGGTAAATGTGCAGTTGTTATTAAATTAGCATTCCAAGCGAATAAATGACTCCCTAAGTCTAAGTTAATGCTCATTATTAAAAGATGCTACAAATTAACCTATTTTTTTTAATGCTAACCTTATAAATCGGAGTTGACATTAGAATAAAATGGAAGGTTAGAAACCATATCAAGGAAAGATATGACTTATTTTTCAATTACCATTGGCATACAATATTATATTAGTTTCAGATGTACAACGTAGAGATTAGACATGTATATACCTGGTGAAGTGATCATCCCGCTATGTCTGGTACTCATCTGACACCGTACGTGGTTATCGCAATATTATTGGCTGTTGTCCCTCTGCTGTCCTTTGCAACCCTGTGACTATTTTAAATAACTGCCCGTTTGGACTTCTTCATCCCTTTCACCTTTTTCGCCCATCTTCCAGCCCCCCCACCCCATCCGGTGACCACTAATTTGTTCTCTTTTTTACGAAGATGTTTTGATGATTCTCTGAGAAACTGGGAGAAGGAAGGGCCCTGAGTAGGGCGAGCGGGGCTGGCTCGGCAGGTGCGTTCGTGGGCTTCAGCCTTCGCTGTCGAGGAGCTTCTCCAGCACAGAGGCAGCAGATAGAACTGGGAGTGTCTTTGTTCACGACAAAGGTCCCGTCTGGAAAGGATTTGTCCGCGATTCCTTAAAGCTTTTTGATGGAGTTGCCAATATTTCCTCTGCTGATGTGGGGGCAAGCGACTCAGCGATCCCAGGAGGTGGCCGTTTGTGCAGACTTGACTCATTCAGGGCAGGAAGGCAGGGCACTGGCAGATGGACACGGAGCAGATAACCCAGTTTTGCAGAGAAAGGGGAAACGATTCTGGACAAAATCGTTTTGCCCCAAAATGCACATTGTGGTTGCCGTAGGGTGTTATAAAATTTCAACCAGCAGACTTTGCGTGGCTTCCTGAGAATGAAAATACATAACGTCAAAGTGTCGAGATTCTAGATGAAATTTGAGTGTGATGTTTACAAACCCAGTTATAGGTCCTAACAACTCATATCTGCGTATTTTGGGTCACTTATTGTGTCCCATTCCCTAGGGATCATGGGATGGAAAATTTCTCTTTCTACCCTTCTAGGTTCTTTGGCTGATCTAATAATTGAGATAAGACAGATTAATGAGGAAAAAAATTTTTAATTTTGTACATACGGAAGCCCCATAAAAATATGAGACTCAAGGATGAGTCAGGCAGTTGAGGCTTATACCATCCTGAGCTAAATGAGATAGGGGCCTGGGGCTTCAAAGGGGAGCAGGGTAATTCACAGGACAATAAGGAGAGCAGGTGTTTGGTGGATGTTTGCCTTACCAAACAGATAAGGCGTTCGAATAAAAGCATGTCGGGTAATAGCTCTCTCTCTGAGCCAGGCCCCTTATCTAAATTCTTTAAGGCGGTTTGGGGCGGCACATTCTCCCCGTCAGGATCCTGTACCATCACCTGGGTGGAAGAGATGAATCACTGCAATCTCAGCCTCCATCACTATGTGGTGCGTTCCGCTCTGTGCGTCTCTCTGTGCCCGCATTTCCCTCTGTATATGGACACAGCCAGCCATACTGGATTTAGGGTCCACCCTAACCTAGTGCGACTTCATCTGCAAAGATCCTATTTCCGAGTAAGGTCACAGTCATGGTTCTGGGGCTTGAACCTTTCTGGGGGGACAAATTCAATTCAGAAAACTACCTAATACTTAATTTCCTAATTTGGCTAGATTGTCTGAGTCCCCTTAAACACACTAGGGAGTTGGGAAGGTGGCGATTCAGCCACTTAGCCCAGGGTCCTGCGCTTACAACACACTTGACAAACGTCAGACAAATCTGACTGAAGTTTAATTATGAGGCAAAGGATTTTATTGGGTCACAGGGACAGCACAGAGCTGAAAAAGAAGGGGCTTGGTTTAAGGGTCTGTTAACACTGAGTTAGCAAACATTATTCATACTCAACTTTGAAAGGCTGCATATTTCCATTTTTAGGAGCTCTCAGTCTGTCTCCTGTCCTGATGGAAATTGCAGAACATTATATGTTGATCACACTGTCTTCATTTGCAGGGCCCAAAGCAATGAGTACTGAGCTGCCTGCAATCAGTGTTTAACAGTGTCTTACAATACGCTGTAAACTGTCTGCTCTCCTATGCTCTATTAGGCTAATTTTATCTTGCTATGCCGATTACAATTAGGATGATGAGGCCTCCATCGTTGAACAATGGTGTCAGAACTTCAAGGGATGACTCCCCCCACCCCCACCCCGCTGCTCTCTCTCCCTGTGCGCTGATTGAGGAAATGGAGCTATTCTAATAATAACTCCTTGAATCACCCGCAGAAGTGCCTTCCCATTAAGAACTCAAAAAGAATCGAAAACATTTCACAGAATACCATTTTCCGTTCTCAGTTTAATTCAGAAAATATTTATTAAGCACTTTTATACGTATCTCATGTATGTGCTGGGGGACAATCAAAACAGCTGAGACTTACTCATCTTAGGAAACCTGCAATTTAGTAAGAAGTGTGTGCGCCTGAGGCCGCTGGGAAACGCTGTCAGGAACTACCCGCTCCATTGCACACGGAGCGCCGGGGACAGACAGACATGTGGAAGAGCTTTGGGATGCGGGGAAGGCCAGCCACATTGGAGAGGGTGCAGGGGGGAGTTTGTAGCGAGAGCTGAGCTGGCCCTGTGTTAGTGAAGGAAGTGAGGTCATGGCAAGACGTTGGTGGGAAAGAACAAATAAAGGTTTCAAATGAACTTTTCTTATTCCGCTGTGTAGACCCAGAATCCGGCACAGTGTAGATACGGAAGGTGCTTGAACGTGCATGGGCTACCAGCTGGCTTTCTTTACCACGGCAGGATTCAGAGCTGGGTGTAGGCGCTTCTCCTCGGAGCTGCTGGGACCTGAGGACGTTGACTTGGGTGATTGGATGAGGTTGGACAAGTCTAGCAAACCAGCTGTCCAAAGGGAGCCCTGTTCTGAGGGTCTTGGCCTGGTTCCCCTCCCAAGTGCTGCCCCCCCGAGCAGTGATTTGGTGAGTCCCTATGTCAGATTTCCAGGGCTGCCTTGACAACAATACCACCGTGGGGGGCGGGGCTTAAACAAAAGAAATCTATTTCTTGCATTTCTGGAAATCCGAGGTCAGGGTGTCAGCCGGGTTGGCCTCTCCTGAGGCCTTTCTCCTTGGCTTGCAGACGGTGCCGGCTTGCTGTGCCCTTACATGGTCCTTCCTGTGCATGCTCTCATGTCCGTGTCTAAACTTCCTCTTCCTTTAAGGATAGCGTTGGCTTGATTGCGGGCACACTTCGTGGCCCCATTTTAACTTAATCACCTCTCTGAAGGCCTTACTCCAGGTGTAGTCATGCTGAGGTACTGGGGGTGGGGTTCAGGTCTTCAACTTGATTTGGGGTCCTCTCGGGCTCAAGTCTGTTCTACTCACGCTCTTTCCTTCCTGACCCTTAGGGTCCCCAAGGTCTTGGTGATCAACATGAGGGGATGGCGAGTGCTTTGGGGGAGGGACGCGTCTGCAGGGCAGCCCTCAGACCTAGGCAAAAGGGCTCTTTCCTGGGCTCCACACTTTAGGGGCCCCTCCTCTGGCTTTCCTCTGGATGTCCCTCCCCGCCATGGACCCAAGAATTCCCTGCCCAGCTGGCTCCCAGCCCCCCTCTAAGGAGTGACTGCAGTGGGTAAGGTTAAGGGATACAGCATAGGTTGTCAGGACTCGTGCCTGTAAGGTGCTTGGTGGTGTAGGAACAGAGTGTGGGAGGAGAAAAGTGCTGAGCCAGGAGCTGGGGGGTGGGGGCGGCACCCCCATGTGCTCTGCCCCAGGAGTAAATATAAGAGATGGGCCTGCATGTGCCCTTTCCAGCACCTCTCCAACACCCCCACCTCCCCGCACACACGCACTGCCTCCCTCTCTCTCTTCCAGCTTTTTCTGGCTTCTTGGCTGGGCCAGAGCTATATAGAGGTTTAAAAGTCACTGCCACACTCCAGAGTGGGTAAGGTGATGGAGCTGGGCAGAGCCAGGACGGCATTTTGTGCGTACCTAGCTTGGACTCCCTGTGGGGCAGGGCGCCGTGTTAACTTGTCATCCAGGTTTGCCCACTCAGCAGTGAGGACCCGGGTTTCCTGTGTCCTTCAGGGTCTGGACCCCATTGCTCAACACTTGGGGTTTCGTCCCAGGCAAACTGCTGAAGGAATTCCCATGGCACCTGAGGCGAGGTCTGCTGCAGCCTGCTTTTTGGGCTTTGGGGCCTGTGAGGCAGCTCCTCTCTGAGTTAGATGAGGAAACACCATTGTTGGAGACAACGGGCGTCCGGTTTTCAGATGCCGTTAACGCCTGAGCTTTTTTGGAAGGGAGATTCAGATCTAACAAAAAAAGCAACGGAGGCGAAGGAAATTTGACGTGGAAGCCCAGAGGTAGACTTTGTCTTTTTATTCCTAATTCTGTTGTCTTACACACTTTGTTGCATGTGGGGCTCTAAGTGAAATTTTTTTAAAAATGGTTTTTCAACAATGTAGGTAAACTCCAACGTTTTTACACCTAGATTTTTGATTTCCCTATGGCCTCCAAGATGTGCTGTGCAGTTAAAGGGACAGAGGAAGGTCCCGGCTGCTGCGGTCTCGCGGGGTGTCTGCCGAAGTTCACCACAGGGTCAAAGCTTTGCTTTGCAGGCCCAGGAAGTTGACTTTCTGTTTATCCAGGGTCATGAAGCTGGAGGCCTGATCCACAGGGCCCAGAGGCTCATGAATGAATAGTTGATTCACACAACAAACTAGAACGTCCAAAGGGAACAGACGGGTCAGCTGGTCAGTGCACTTCTTTTTCAGTGGACGAGTTTTGTTTGGGAAATTCACATACCACCAGGAAGTAGCTCGGGGAGCATCAGTTCGGAGCAAGTGGAATTGGATCATGAGGAATTCTGCTGCCTGTTGTGGGGACGGGAGAACCCTCACTCTTGGCCAGTGCTGAGGACACAGAGACAACTCCTCCTTATCCTCTCGTCTTACCCTTAACGGGTCACAGTTCAGAATCACAGTTAATCATACACTGTTAATCTTTTAGTGGCCTAATCGGACATTCAGAAACCCTTGAGTCACACCCATGGGAACAGTGGGTGTTGGAGGTGAAAAGGACATTAGAATACAGTGTGTCCGACCCACCCTTCCCTCATTACACAGATGAGGAAATGAGACTCAGAGAAGTGAAGTGACTTGCCCAGGGTCACAGAGCAAGCTGGTTCAAACCCAAGCCTCCTGTATGCAAGTCTAGGCAATGCAGCGTGGCGGGATGAGGTAGCTCAGGAAATCAAAAGACCACATCCTACGTCCTTCAAGTTCTTACGCCCCCCCCCCCCCGAACAAGTCCCTGCCCTCCACTTAGCAATAACAATGAAGACGACCAACATTTATTGACCTCTTACTCCCTGCCAGGTACTTTCTAAGTGCTTTACAGTCATCACTGCATTTAGTTCTCACAACAACGCTATGAGGTAGGTACTGTCATCTCCATTTGCCCAGGGGAAAACCGAGGGGTTGGAAGGATGGAGTAACTTGCCCATGGGGATACAGGAAGGGGTGGCCGCAGGCTCCCGCACTGGAGGACCTGCATTCTTAACCGCTGCGCTTAGGTTTACATACTGATCTCCGGAGAATTGTCCTAGTCTGTAAGATAAGTGAATAACAGCTCCTTGTAGGGTTGTTGATGGATTGGAAATAATGACCAAACATGTCTCATCTCTAATGGGCACTTAATAAACAGCAGCATATTTTGTTATTTGTAATTGACATGGCTGTTTCATGAAACCAGGCCGTGTCCCCCATCCTTTGAGGAGGACTTGGATGTCCCCTAGTCCTGTGGTTCTCCAAGTGTGCACTCTGATTAGCAGCAAGGACACCTGGGAACTTGTTAGAAATGCAGATTCTCAGATCCCACCCCCAGGCCTACTGGATCAGAAGCTTGTAGAGAAGAGAGGCAGGAAGAATCTATTCACCAGGCCCTCTAGGTAATTCTGAGTCACGCTAAAAACCTAAGACTACTACCCTAGTCTTACCACTGATATCTTTTATGAACGCTTTCTTGCTATGACTAATTAGCTGTGTCCTAAGCTGGTGCTCCTTAGCTTTAATTTCAGACAGCTCCTTTCACCCACCTTGTGGGCATCCTTCATATTGTTCTTTCTCATATTGCATTTATCTCTCTTGTGGGGACCTGTTTGCAAATAAATTTGAGCTGGCAAGGGTGCCTTTTCAGGACTGTCATTTTCTGCACTGTATGCGAGGAAAGAGGCTAGAGTCTGGGCAGGGTGGGAATTCAGGAGACCTGTGGGCCACCTCCAGCTACACTAAAAGTTCCTAGTTCTGTGAGTTTCCACATCTTTGTGCCTTATTTTGCCTATCTTTAATCAGGTATATGAAGAGCTAGCTGTCCTTTCTAATGTCAAGATTTTGTTTGGAAATAAGAGATATGAAAAATCTTGAAAAAATATTTATTGCCAAGTAAAGTATTATTAACACAATTCTTTTTTTTTTCTTGGTAGATATTTTAAGATTCAGAAATGCTTCATTTTTGGCTCCTTCTCTGTCTCTCCTTACAATGAATTCTTCCTCCCCATCTGGTGGGGTGGCCAGATGTGCTACTGGACTGTTTCCCCTGGACGCGTTTGCTGCCGTGTGTCTGTGAGTACAGGCACCTGAGCTACCTGGTCAGCGGGTGTGTGTGATGGGGCTGTTCTATCAACTTCCACTCACCAGCTACACTGAGCCATTTCAATTTCTGCCATTGAATGCTGTCCAGCCCATACTGTCTAGATACAGGGAGATCACCATTCACCTTAGACAAGAAAATTCGTAAGAATTCAAGAGGAAGGCTGGCCACGCCCAAATGTCATTAGGTTTCAGGGTCACTAAGAAGTGTATCCTGTCCCAAAATATTCCTGTTCCTGTCGTATGGCCACTGAAGATCAATTTCTCTTAACTGAGGCATCGCTTTCTCACAAACACCCAGCAGTCTTGCCTGGTACTTCTGCTTGGCATCTCGCATTGCCAGAAGCGGAATGGCTGGCCCGTAGTTCGAATCATTTGAGAAGGTGCTTTCCTGAAAACTTCATTTAAACTGCCCCCAGGAGGGGACGTCCATGTCCGTTTCACCCCTCTGTCACTGGCATCCAAAGCTCCCTTTCTAAAAACGAGTACCAATTTAATAAATATATCAACTGATTTAATTTACATTTTAAAAAACCGGTAACGAAGGTTTTTCCCCTAAAGTTTATTTATCTGCTATTCATACTCTTCCCTCTCCCTTCCGTGTGTGTGCTGGTTGGGTTCGTATGGATTTTTAAAGTTCATTGGAAAGATAAAGGGCATGAATCCTGAGCCATATCAGCTACGAATATCTGCCTCAGTGTGCTGGTTGCTTTTTGTTTGTTTGTTTATGTTTTTTTTTTTACAATTATAATGAGTTCAGTGAAATCCATTCATCTTTTTCTTTGTAATTTTTTTATTCTCGGAAAGTTACTTCCAACCCTTAAAAGTGTTGAAGATTTACCTATATTCTAGCAGGGGACTTGAGTGGTTTCATTTCTGCTAGACTGTTTTCTCCTCGTCTTACTACAGCGGCCGTGTCTGTGAGATGGAAGTCTTGGCATCGTCTCACTTGCCTCTTCTCCCTGCAGGTTCCTCACTCTGCTGGGCCTGGTCCTTCCTCTGGCTGGAACCGTCTACGTGGCAGCCAGGGCTTGGGCGTCAGACCACAGGGCGTCCCCAGCACACGACACGCATTCGGCCACTTACGGGAGTCTGCCTTTGAGAGAGATGGAGAGAAGGGAACAAAGAGACAGAATCCGATGGGCCGGTGGCCTGGCCCATCTCTCACGGTCAGGAGCCCTGAGCAGAGGGGAAAGTAGGCATTTTCATAAACGAAGAGCGCTTGTGAGAGGTGATTTAGATGGGTATGACACTGGAAAATAATCCCCGCAGCGCCAGAGTCCAGTGAACGCCCAACCGCTTCTAACTGCCAGTGGGGAGGCTGGATCTCTGCTCTTCACAAGTCAGTCTTTGTTGACCATCAGTGTGTTAAGGCGAGGGCCCTGAAAATGCTGCTTTATTTCGTGGGCACAATTATCCAGTGTGTTTTTGTGCTGCTGGACGACTAGGTCAGCGCAGAGCTTGGGTTTTACTATAGCAAGCCTCAAAGGCACAATTCCGTGATCACAGTGTCTGTTTCCAGTGTTGCAACCACACCGATGACTCAGAACCTCCCCGGCATCACCGAGGTACACGGTTTCTGGAAACCGCAGCCGCCGGGGAGTGAGTACGCAGCACAGCTGATTTAAACATGGCAGAGCGTATCTGAGTCGGAAACAGATAACCCGGCACGGCGTGGTGAGAGGCTGGACTGCGATGAGTCACACTGTGTTGCGTTTCAGTTAAAAATCAAGAGTATTACCTTCATTCATTTCCACATGCCCATATGGCAAGGCAAAGAGAACGCACACATGCACACACACACGCACACACGCACACACGCACACACACAGGAGGTTCTGCGGTGGGAGTGGCAGACAGAGAGCAAGTTTAGCGCCCCCACCCCCCCGCACCCCGTCACACCTGCCTTGGTTTCTAACTCTGCCCTTGGTCAGGTTCTGGCCTCGAGGAGCCTCAGTTTCCGCATGTGTAGAATGGGGCGCGTATACTAGAATTTGTTGAAGGGATTCAATGAGGTAATGTCCATGCACCTTCCTAATTGGTTGTCCTTTTCCTCATGCTCTTCAATTGATCCGGGAGAGGGGGAGGGGCAGGCGCCAAGCCCTCTCGTTACCCTGACCTCAATGAGGTTGACTGAGTTCCAGGGACCCGCCACATGCTTCTAATTGTCAGCTTGAGGGTGAGCCTACAGTTAACAGAATCCACCATTGCTGATCATCCATAGGAGCCCGGTTTAGCCTCCTATCGATGGCTTATAGAGCCCTGCATTTTAAGGACAAACTACAGGATTTAGGGCATGCGCACCTGGTGTGGTCTTAGGAATTGGCTACTTCAGATTCTTGGCCCACAATGAAACTCTATGATCTAAGGTTACGTTAGCTTTTTCAGCGACTACATTTAACCGAGGCCTCAAATGGGGGATTTCTCTGCTCTGTGGCTGTAGCAATTTTTTTTTAGTCTTTAATACCATCAAAGTAAAATATCACATTTCTGAATGTTTGGAAAGAAAAATCGAGATGGAGAGAACCCTGGGTTCAGCGTTTTCTTCTCTCCACCTTTACACTCACCAGCGAGTCAAATCAACCTAAGACCGCCACGTCTTCTAGAAGTTTAGAGCTATATCGGGTGTTCTGGATCCCTGGTTCTTCATCTTCCAAATAACCATTGCATGTGCGTAGAGTGTTTTCCTACACGTGGGCCGGCCCTTCACCATTTAGACGAGAAGAATAGGAGCCAATGTTTGCGGATGTGTTCGCGAAGTTAATAGCTATGGGTCCAGGCCCTGGAGGTCAGGCTCTTGCTCTGTGGCCCGTTGCATACAGTGGCCTCACAGTCATAATAACTAGAGAGTCTGAAGATGCTGCGAGGGTTTTTATAGCCCTGTCGTGGCCAGCAGTTCTCAGACTTTGGTGGGCATCAGGATCCCTGAAGCCTCAGAGTCAGTTAGGGGCAGGGCCTGGGGCTGTGCATTTCTAGCAAGATGCCAGGTGATGCCGAAGCTGCTGGTCCAGGGACCACCACTTTGAGAACTGCCGACCACCTGAATTATACTTCTCCCTTTGCCCCTGTGCTTTACAATACTTTCCATTACAAATGAGAAAAGTGGCACTCAGAGAGACTGCCTTCGCTGGACCAGTTTCTTTCAGAAGATTTTACAAGCTGCTGCCAGTTAAGCTGACCCACAAGTAGAATTTAGACAGGAAATAAATAACGAAGCAAAATGCATTCAGCACTTGCTTTTGCCAAATTAGGCGCTGGGCCAGATGTTTGACAAACGTTCTCAAATCCTCTCAAGACCACTGCCAAAAAGTGTGCTTAATTTAAAAGCGAGGAGACAGGCTCAGAGAGGCTAAGAAACTCGGTGGGACTCGGTTGAGCCCAGGTCCTGTATCTTTCCCTTGCAGCATGTGGCTTCTCGGGGGGCTGAGGGGAGCCAGGTGACACTAGGTATGGGACCACTATGGTGCTGTGGTGCTGCCCCTCCCTGGTGACTGAAAATTCCTCTGAATGAGAGGTGAGCTGTGTGCCACCTTCAGCCAGGCTCTCTGAGAGTGACGCCAGTGGAAAAACTCAGAGTTACGGCTGGGCCCTCAAAATACAGCGTAATTACATTCTTCCGTTTCAGAAGCTGGTTTAGATGGCCAGAGCTTGTTTGCAAGCTAGCTCTTGTTTGTAAGTTTTAATTCTGCAACGGTTTCTGGTGCCCACAGTGTTTTAGGCACAAAGCTATGTCCAGGAGAAAATATGAGTCTCTTTGAGGCAGCCTTTGGAGACCCTTATTTCATAACTCCAACCACTTAATAGGATCTCAGAAGGAATTAAATTAAAACTAAATAAATAAAGGGAACCAATTCAGTATAAGGGGTTAACCATTCTTAAAGCAATAGGGCTTAAAATAGTGAGCATAGTATCTGTGATATTATCTCACTTGCTCTTCATGAGAATCTATGATCATAAGATCTATTTATTCCCCATTTTGCAGATGTGGAAACTAAAGCACAGAGTAGTTTAAGTCACTTGCTAGAGGTCACAGAGCTAATAAGTGACAGCCAGACTCAGAACCAGGGGTGTCTAATTAAAAGGCCTGTACCCTTAGCTCCTGGACCATCCGCCCCTTGTTGTCATACCTTCGCCTTGACAGGTAGGGATGTTATTTGCTGGTGATTCATTCTTAAGGGAGCACCAGGGATGCCATTTTAAAGGAAACGCTGGCTTCATGTGGTTTCTTGATGCTGTCTGAGTTCTCCTCCCCTCAGCCCTCTGTAACACAGGACCATGGCGAGGCACTGGCATCCTGGGGCCTGCGTAAGGCAGCGTGTTCTGTGCAAAGCAGTGTGCCTCAAGTCAAGTTCTGTTAGGAAAAGTCAAGTTTCACTGGGGAGGGAGACCAAGTCCAAAGGTCCACATACAGATCAAGAGCGGATGATGAAGAGCTGAGTCGAGCCGCCCTGGGTCACATTGAGAGAAGGTCTGGGTGACAGCCAAGGTCACTGGTGTGTGTGTTTTGACTCTTGTTTGTGGAGCAGCGTGGCACTGGTCTGGCTTCAGCAGGGGCAGTAACACCTTTGCTCTCGCCCAGGATTTCTAGGAGCTGTGGACCAAGCTCTGAAATGCTTTTCTTGGCAGAAGAATATGCCAGCCATCTGGACTACCAACATGCCAGGGAGCACGTGCCCTGCACTGAACGGCATCCGAGTCTTGAGTCTCCTCTGGATCATGTCGGGGCACACCAGTCAGATGACCGCGTGGCTGTCGTTGGGTGCGGAGAATTGATGAGCCTTTATGAGCAGTCAAGGAAGAGAGAGGCTTTTGTGGGATAGGGTCACGTTGGGCCACAGGATGGGAGGCCACAGCCTTCCCTACGAGCAGCCATCCTCTTGTCTTAGAGACATAGCCATGCCCCATAAATGAGTTATCCAAGCCAGTGTCCAGTGGCTGCTTTACCTCCCGTGAGGTATAAATCAAACACCTGGTTACCAGGTGAATACTGATACCCGTGTATTATATTTTCATCATCCAAAGAGCTGGGTTTCCTCTCATCACGATTAATTAAGCTGGAAACTAACATTATTATTTCTCCCGGAAAGACGGGCATATGTAAATAAATGTTGTGCACTAGTCTTGAATCAATGTTTCTTAACCTTCTCCCTGTCGCTGAGCTCCTGAACTGCTCCCATCAGTGGTAGTGATGCTCTGTCAGCAGAGGCCAGATACACACATCAGACTTGAAGGGAGGCAGCCGGCCCAGGGTGGTTTGAAGAACATACCAGGAGCTCAGCACTGGCCCATGAATAAGTGATGCTGCTTTAGTCCCAAGGGGGCCGTGACCACTATGAATGCCCAAAGGAGCTCGAAGCCTGAGTTAAGGTTAAGTACCTCAGGCATCATTGTTTATTTCTAGTCCACATTCTCCTCTTAAGTGAATTACAGGGATGCACGACACCCTCCCTGTACAACCGAAAGCTGAAGGTGTTCCTCTCACCTTTTCGGAAAAGGTAAATCACATGATTTGCTTCTAGCAGACAAATAGAAACAGCTTTTTGTGTTCGTTACAGATAATGTTCTCGAGTGGAAAACCAGAGTACTTAAAAACCCACTGTACCTTTGTTCTCGGAGCGGCCCCTTCTACCTAGGGGTGACACATTTTTCTTGATCAGGTAATATGGTATTTTTGTTTTTTCTGCTATTGTGCTTATTGCTGATTTGGCAGGGGGGGGCGGGCGGAGGGTAGGATGTGTGTATGTGTTGCCATTCTCACTTAAGTAAGAAAAACTGAACGGCTCGCATTTACTCGCCTGGCCTTTGCTCTGTCCTCCTCTGGACCGTTCTGCTGTCACGGACTCCTCTCCTTTGTAATTTCAGTTTATGCAACGGGTTAGAATGGCTCTCTAAAATGGGCCTTTTACAGAGGGTGCTTTTATTTCTCAAAATTGTTGGTTTTGGTGGTTCTCACATTCTGATCCACGTACTGATGCGACTCCGTGATGAAGTTCCCTATTCTTACTATAGTAAAATGTGAAAGAAAAAAAAAAATGGTGCGGTGTTTCATAAAGCTGTGTCTATTTACATTAACTACTGAGAGGTAAAATCTATTAATTGTTTGGCTATCTCAGGCGCTGTGTTACGTACTTTGCAGCATCACCTGATCTCATCCTCACGATAGCCCTGTGCAGTAGGGACCATTGTTAAAAGTCCTCACTTTGTTCATTGTGGTAGAAGTCACATAATATAAAACTAGCCACGTAAAGTGAACAATTTGGTGGCATTCAGTACATTCCCAATGCGTGCAACCACCATTCCTCTCTAGTTCCAAAACATTCTCAACTTCCCTAAAGGAAACCTCATACCCAGTAAGAAGCTACCCTCCAGGGACCCCCGTTTAAAGCCGCAGGGCTGAATCGTTCTACTGGGAGGAACGTGGAATGAGAGACCGGGGCTGGATCCTGGGACTCCTGACCTTCAGAAGATGGAAAGAAGGGGAGGGGCCCGGAAAGGAGCCTGAGAATGAGCAGCAGTAGGGGACGACTAATAACCAGCCCTTTTCCGTAACACTTACTCCCCTGATATCCTGATGGCGTGCTCCCTCTCCTCCTCTGTCGGGATTCTACTCACATGTCACCTTCACGACAAGGCCTCTCCTGTCTCCCTATTTAAAATAAACCCACCCAGCAGTCTCTACTTCATTTTTCCTGACCCGTTTTCTTCTCGTTATCTATTACAGCCGCCCCTCCCTCCCTCCCTTCTCTCTTTCTCTGCCCCTGCCCCCTGGCCCCCTCTGGAATGCAGGGCAGGACTTGTTCTGTTTTGGAACTGCTATCACCAGTGTGGGAAGACGTGCTAGGCACAGGTGCTGCTCAATAAATAGGTGTTAAAATGATTTCTTAGTTGTTTTATCCAGGACTCTGGTGTGACGGTTTCTTAGGGTAATGCAGAAAAAGTAATGCAGAAAAAGTAGGGTACAGAATGAGCTGAGGCCTGTCCACTAGGGCAACAGCTCATGCTAGGAGGCAGCCAAGGTGACAGTAGGGTAGTCCAGGCGGGCCAGGGTCAGAGTCCACCATGGGCAGCAAACCCAGCAGAGAGACGGAACCACTGGGCACCAGATTTCCAGGAGGACATAGCTGGGTCTAACCAGGCAGGTGAAGCCCAATCACAGGAGACCTGGGGCACGCATGGAGGATGGAGAGGTCCTCCCACAGTCCAGCAAAGACCAGAAGAAGGCAAAAAGAGACACTGTGTGTTAGATGCACTGGTTGGCAGAGCTCCAAGCCCTGGGAGAGAAGCTGGCAAGGACCAATCAGGATGGCTTGAACCAAAGCCAAAGCTCCAGCTAGGGAATTGCCACTAGCAGGGAAGAATAAAAGGCATGAGAGGCCACTGGTCATCCTGGGCCACCAGTGGGAGACTGAGACAGCAGAGAAACCATCGGGTCAGCTCTGAGTTATCCAAAACCCAGATAGTACGTGCCCCCTTTATCACAAATACCTCCATCCTGGCTCGGCCTGGGGCCTGGAGAGGGATGTGCCTTTTATCAGTGGTTCCCAGAGTCTGGTTCCTGCACAATGGCACCAGCATCATCTGGAAGCTTGTTAGAAATGCAGATTCTCAGGCCCTGCCCCAGACCCACCGAGTCAGACTTTTTTAAAACCTATTTGCTTTTAGTTCTCATTGCCAATCCCAGTAACTTTTTTTTTCTTCTTTTAATTTTCATTTTATTACTTGAGAAAGTGCACATATTCTTTTAAACAAACTTCTTGTTTGGACAATAGAACAGTTGCCAATAGTGATACCCAGTATTATCACTATGTTAAGAGCTTAAAACCTTTTATCCTATATGATTCTCACAATAAACCTATAAAGCCAGAACCAGTATCCTATCCATTTCTACAGATGAGAAAGTTGATGTTGAGAGATGGAATAATTTATCCAAGTCTCCACAGCAAGGAAAATTAGAAATGAAATATAATGTTTGTCTCATGCTGAAACCATCTCTTAACCACTACGTCACTGATGGGTTTCCATGGGAAAACCAAAGAGTTCCAATTATCTTTAAGAATAACTAGCGGGGGACAGTTTGGAATCCTTGTCCACCACTCCGGGTGACTTCCTACATCTCTGCTGCAGGGCTTTATTCTTTCCCGGTCTGTTTAGGTCACTGGCTCTCATTAGCCTCCTGGAACTGGGTCTCTTGCTAGGGCCTGTTTTTCTGCCAGCCTTTTTCCTTTGTCCTGTCTTCATGAGCGGACAGGCTGGATGGTGTGCGCCCGCACACAGAGTGAGCCCCACGCCTTGCTCAGCAACCAGGCTGGCAGAGGGGAGCCAGTCCCGCTGAAAAGAGAGTCTTGCTCAGGCCTCTGATGCACCCCCTTTCCTGAAAGTCAGAGGAGGCTGGAATCCGAACGGGCCGTCCTGCTTCCCTGCCTCAGTGTTCTTTCTTAGATGTCTCCATAAATTTCGTTCCTGTTATAGTGACTCCTGTTTGCTGCATTTCAAAAGAAGGTTTAGCTGGCAGAGAATAAAGACATTCTCCAGCCCTCCCTGATCCCTTCCAAGTCCTGCGCAACACACATGGCCTTTTGCAACAGGAAATACATTTGTCCCTTAGGGAAACACCCACAAGGATCCCTCGCATAAAAGTCAAAAGGTTGGGACACTCATGCACAAATTTGCTTACCATCGAGTTATAGCTCAAAGGCGTAGCCTCAATTTCTTCAGCTGAACGTTCTGAGTAATGACTTTGTTGTCAGAATTCTAAGTGGGATCTTACACAAACCACGTAACAGTCACTGAGTCTTAATTTCTCTATTCAGTAAGCAGCATCAATAAATCATCCCTTTAACCGAATTGAGCTATTTATTCCTCTGATTATTCACTCGGCAAACACGCCCTGCAAACTCGTTTGGGGTGGCTCAGGAGGCAGTCCCCTTAGCGGTGGTGATAGAAGGTAGTTGGGCGCTCTGGAGATGGAAGTTCTTGACATCGTTGTTGCCGTAGACCAGCGTGGCGGTTATTAGTGCCCACCAGGCGTTTCCGGCTCTCCTCCCTCCGGGCAGCTGGTCACATTCCACTTCCTGGACCCACCGTGGTTGGCAGGTCCCATCACTGGTTCTGACCAACAAGTGGTTTCTGGTATTGCCATCGTGCTGAGAGCTGTAAACATGTCCTTTTGGGGCTAGGACATGTAATGGCTGGTGCGAGGCCCTCCAGACCTCTCTGGTCCTCTGCCATGGTCACTGGTGAACTTCGAGATAGTGGCGGCTTTGTCAGCCTGGGTCCATAGTGAGGAAGTTGCTGACCCCAAAGCAAATACCCCGGGCATGTAGTGCAAGCAAGAAAAACAAAAAAAAAATGATTGTTGCTTTAAGACTTGGAGATCTTTTGTTCCTGCAGCATAACTTATTCGATCTTGATAGAGATAACCAAATTAATCAACTGATGAACCATATCATTGATAAATAATTCCTGTGATTGTTCTCTTTCTCTCAGTGGCTGGTTAAGTGCAAGGTCATTTTTAAAGATGCATCAGACTTCAGAAAAAGGATTAACTGCTAACGTCATACTCAGATACTACTTCAGTCGCCTTTTAAGGTAGGCCTATTTGTAAAATTTCTCAGTCGATTATTGCTGTGTAATAATTTCTTATTATTTAGTTTTTAACCCTTCTCTGAGAGAATTTTCCAAAAAAAAAAAAAAATGAGAGAAATAATTTTCTTCCTTAAATACAAATGGGTTTTTTTTTTACTAGTTTTCTGGCTTTTACCAAAGAAAGATACCAGTTTTCATGGGATTTGTCCTAATAGAATTTGAACTCTATTAACCTAGCAAAAACGTCCTCATTCCTTAGCTGATGGACAGCAGATTCCAATCAACGTGCTTGTGGAATCCGTATTCACTGGGAGAATTTGTATGGCTCCTGTAAATTGGTAGTAAGTGGATCCTGTAAATAAGAGTACTAACGGTGATGATAAAAATAAAATAAGATGCAACCAGACGGGGCTGGGACCATGGTGGTTCTGCCGAGAGAGAGGCCGAATGATGATCTTTATGACTGTGTGACTGGCTGGAGCAGAAGGGTGGCACCATTGAGACGATACGGAATTAGTAGTGGGATAGCACAGTGGGCAGGTATGTAATCAGACAGACAAAGTGTAGGAAGTAAAGGACCCTCAACTCGTGTGACCCAACCCCTCCATTTGTATGTTTCTAAATCATGGTGAGTTGTTGAACTAGGTAGAGCCCAGCTCTCGTTGCTCACGGCCCATGCCCCTCTGGCGCACTAGGCTCTCAAGAAACAGGAAACGGAGTGTTTGAAACAACCTTTTGGGCTAATAAAACGGAGTAGGGAAGGTCTGACTCTGTAGTTTGCCTGCTGGGCTTGCATTCTGGCTCAGTCACCTGCTGTGTGACTTTCAGCAAGTGTCTCCTCTTTGCTCGAGTTTTCTCATCTCAAAAGTGAGGAGACTAATAGTGCCCCTTCATTGGACTCTCCTGAGAATTAAATATGAAGAACTTAAGAGAAGCGCATGACACGTCGTAAGCCTTCAATAAGTATAAGCTATCGTTATTGCTATTGGTTATTTACATCTTTTAACTGTCTTAAAAATAGGGTAAGAATGAGTACAAGCTAAGAAATAGACCTTTACAGATTTCTTTTCACCATAGGAAGGACTGAATGCTTATTCTGTCAATATGTTTTGGGTACGTGTCACTGGGTTAAGTAGCCTGTCCTGCCCTGTGGTTTTCTGGAGGAGAGGAACTGGCATTCCAGCCAAGGGTTCAGAGTGATAAATACTAAGATGGGTTAGTTAGGGGTGGGGTGGGGCATCTGGTAGCATGGTGGATTCTGCCTGGTAAACTTGCTTTAGAGGGAAAATCCTGGAGCTGGAGATTCAGGAGCAAGAAGTGTTTTACTAGGAAGGTAAAGCCCTGGTGAAGGCAGGGAGAGCTCAGGGTGGTGGGGAGGACCCCTGAGAGTCAATTACTGCACTGCTTGGGCAGGAAAGCAGGATCTGGACGGGCGATTGGCAGCGGGAATGGAGAGAGGGCAAGTCAAGGACACTCGGATTTTCTGGCCTGAGCGGCATGGCAGATGGAGGTGGCATTCTTGAGATAGGAAGCTCTGGAAGAGTGCCAGATGGGACCAGGAAGAGAATGAGTCCAACCTAAGACAGAACTGTTGACAAATGGAGGGAAGTGTCAGCAACCCGGTCTGAACTCGCCTTCTTTAAGGTGAACCCAGCGAAAAAGCAGCCGTGCTCTTGGCCGTTTGATGTTCTCTTTCACGTAGGTAAAACTCACTGTTATTACTCAGTTATGACTTCTTACTTGCCCGCTTACCTCCAAGAGGAGTGAAAGTAAGACGATTTGTTCACATTCACTTTCTGTATTTATTGAGAGCCTGGAGGATTCAGCAGTTAATAAACCATGCAAGTGCCTTCCAGCACGGGGGTTACATTCTAGTGAGGAGAGGTAGGCAATAAACAAATAAATATGCAGCATTCAATTGCAATATGCTAATACATTTATAATAGGTCAGTGGTGATCAGTGCCACAGAGTGATAATTTGGAGAAGGAAAAAAAGACAGGGTCTTCTTCTGCAAGGATAATCAGGCAAGGTGACGTTTGTCCAGAACCTTGAAGGAAGTAAAGGAGTGTTCTAAGCAAAAAAAAGAAAAAAAAAATTCTGTGAGAGAAGAAGGATCCATTCAGGGGGAAACAAGCGTAAAGGAAATAGGAGGGAGGATGATTGGGGTGCTTGGGGAACCTCGAAAAGGCCAAAAGTGCTGGAGTGGAGAACAGAGAGAAAGGTCAGTGCAGGGACAGGTGGGAAGGTGACCCAGGTCCTGTAGGGTCTGTGAGCTGCCTGCAGGACTTACTGTTTTATTCTGACAGGAGGAGCCCTTGGATGCTTCCAGTAGGGCAGTGGCATGGTCAGCTTTACATTTTAATTAATTAATAAATCAATTAATCAATTAATTAATATTAAGTTTATTGAGGTAACATTGGTTAATACAATTATGTAATTTTCAGGTGTACATTATAATCTGACATCTGTATCAGATTTACATTTTTAAACACTCACTCTAGCTGCAGGACAGAGAACAGACTCAAAGAGGCAGGGGCGGGAGACAGGAGACCAGTTGCAAGCTATTGCAAGTTACAAGAAAGTGCAAAAATCCAGCTCCTAGGAGTAAAAGGGTGCAGAGGTTATCTCGCGGAAATGAGGAGAGTAGATGCTCCAGACCCTTAAAACTGTTGATTATTCCAACTAGGAGCCACATTTTAAAAAGTAGTGTTGTTGTTGTTGTTTTTTTAAAATAGGTTGTGATAAAAATGTCTAACAGATGGATATATACAAAAATTAAGGGGCCCCCTTCTAGTCTTATGAATTCATAGTTTCTTATGAATCCTTGCAGAGACTTTCCATATGTTTTTATGCAGTTATTTTCCTCATGAATAGGATTATACTACATGCTATATTAGCATACACTATTTCGCATGTAGCTTTTTTTTCACTTAGTGATTTAGCATAGGCACATTTCTCTCTTTGCATGCTAAGACCCGCCTCACTGATTTTAAAGGTTGCCTGGGTGGCACTGTGGGGTGGACCATCATGTATATAACAGGTTTGTCCCATTAGTGGGCATAGAGGTAATTTCCAAGGGTTTTGTTTTTGTTTTTGTTTTGTTTTTGCCATTTTAAACAGTGATACAATGTATATACATATTTGTACAATTATATGAGCATGTTTGGAGGGTAAATTCTTACTAGTACAATTGAGGGTTTGGCGCATCTGATGTTTGATGGACATTTTCCAATTTGCCTTCCCACCCGCTAGATCTGAGAATGCCTACTTCTCAAATCCCCACAATGGCTAGGATTGCACATTTTAGTCTTCAAAAACCTACTTTGACTTTAAATATTCTTGGAGCTTGGGCAGAATGAAACACGTGTACGTGTATTTTATTTATATGGCACTTTCAATGTTTCAAACTATTTTCTTATTGATCTCATTTAATTCTCAAAAAATCTTAGGGGTCAGAAAAGCCTCCTCCTCCTTCGAAGAATCTAAGAAATCATCACCTCCCTTTTCCATAAGAACGGGGGAGAGAGAAGTGATGTGATTTTCTCCGTGTGAAAAAATTTAGACAAAACCAGAACTCGCGTTTCTAGTTTTCCCCCACGTCCTCACTCTTCAAGGCACGGCCCGCCCAGCAGCCTCCGGCCCTCCCCGACAACCCCTGACTCCGAGGCTGCATTTTAACCAGCACCCAGGGGAGGGGTGTGGTAACAGGTGGGGCATGCCGCCTGTACCACGCTCCCTCCTGAGGACATCTGACCTGAGCAGGGGATGACTTAGTCTCCCCGGGAGGGGGAGGAGACAGATGGTGGGAAGGCAGTCTGTGGGAGCAGCTGCAGGACATCGTGGGGTGGCTCATCTGGCAGGACCCGGCGCCCAGCCCAGCGGTCGCTCGGTGGCTGTTGCCTGAGCTGACCTGGGATGCTGCGCCTTGGCACAGTCTGTCGCCCTTGCCCTCAGCAGGTCCAGCCCTGCTCCCCAGAGGGACACTTGTATGACTTGCTCAATGAAGAACAGTATATTCGCTTCAGCAGCACCTGAGCCCGCACGTGCTAGGCGCTCAGGAAAAGATTTTGAACCTGCGAGTGTCTGAGGTGTGTCTGGGAGGTGGTCGCCCAGCCAGGGCAATCTGTTTTAGAGCGTCTTATCCGCATCCCACCTTGGGGACAGATGGGAGCCACTGTGGAGTCACCTTCTCTCGCCCGACTCTTTCCTGGCCAGGCTGCAGTAGTTTAATCGTTGAATACGGGTTAGGGGGCCAGCCTCTTCACATGTACTCCGTGTGCTTATTGGTTGGATTATTCTCCCTTGCTCCCTGGGGACCCATCTGGGAAGTGCCCAAGTTCCACCTGGACAACTGCCGACAAGCGTGGTGGACAAACTTGCTGTTGTTAAATAATTTCTTCTCAGTCCAGAATCCGGTGAGTCCCAAGTCGCTGGCTATGAAGGGCAGATGGGCACGAAGGTGCTGGCTCACTTCGCATGGCTCGGTGAACTTTCCACTCTCTCCGGGCATATTCCCTGGAGTGACAGTGATGCTGTAGGAAGGTGGGCTGTGTGCAGGGCGGCTAACGTCTAGTGATGGAGTAGGTGATACTGCACTGGTCTTGGCAGGGGCAGGAGCTGTGCAAAGCAGGGAGAGGAAGCTGGGTAGTGGGCACTGAGGGGGCAGCCATCTAGGTGAGCATCCTGGATGCACCTACCCTGCTCTGTCCCAGTTCCTGCTCCAGTCCCTGTCACCCCACAGGGAAAGGACACTTTTTTCACCTCCAAACAGAGAGCCTGTGAGGGGACGGAATGTGGCACCACACCCTCACCATAATGAATTCTATTCAGTTTGTAGCCAGACCTGAGAGCAACAACAACATCTGTATATATCGGCCATGGCTTTCCTAAAGCCCTAATCGCCTCAGAATAAACTTGGAGCAAATGAAAATGAAAGAGCTGTAATTACATCATGTCACTGATTTTTTGCATATGCTTTGAAAGTACACACATAACCACTCACTCGCTAGGTGGCTGCGTCCCCCTCACCAGTGCCCAGTGGCTTCGACAGGGCGTACGCCACCTGTCACATCAGCAGCACCTGAGCCAGCACACGATAGGTGATCAAGAAAAGATTCTGAACCCACGACTGTGCATCTCGCTGCATCCAGGTGGGCCCACATCAGTGACAGGAGCCCACGGAAGATCACCTGGGCTGTATTCCCAGACGCGGGCTGGCATGGGTCATACGTGGGAATCAGTGGTAAGGACACAAGCCAGTCACCTCTCTGAGGTAAAGCCACCATATGTCCTTGGAAGCAGAGTGTGAGGGCCAACAAGCCTCGAGTCCTCACCAATGTACCCAGCGTGGAACTTGTCTCTAACTGGGACAAGGAAAGCTGTCCCTTCCGTTGGCTAAATCTGGTCTCCCTTGGATGGAATGGGTGGGAGGAGTCACCAAAGCGCCTTTTATCGCTGGAGCACTATAGAGAATTGTCCCCAGGAATGTCCTCACATTGAAGAAGAAATACAGGTAACCACCTCGCTTCACACAAACATGCAGAGCCTGTGGAACGATGAGCCTCTGACCAGACGAGTTCGTGTCGATCATGCATGGGAACTCTGGTTTCCCACACAACTCGTCTGGAGCCAGGCCTCTCTGTTCTAAACGGACACGTTCTCTCCACCAAGGGTGGGGGGCGGGGAGGGCAGAGAGAACAGTAACCCTTCTGACCCCAGCCGCACCGCAAGGATCATGATTCCTTACGTCCATGTAGCATGATAGAATTTAGTTCCCACAACTGTCCTAGGTGATTAGCTTTTACTGTCGTTCGTTGGTTGGTTTGTTTATACAAGAGAGAAAAATGGTCTAAATTCCCATTTTGTGACATGGAACCTCCCTTCAGGCTCGCTGCAAGGATTAATTAGAAGAGATGAGACACGTGAAATATCTGCCCCTCAAAACTCCTTTTCCCTCCCATGGAAATTCCCGCCACCTGCCTACTGAATGCTTCCTCTGGACCAGGAAGGGAGACCCGTCCGGTCAGCGATGGAGAGGGGTCACCTTCGCTAACCTTCGCTCCTCTCTTCTCAGTGCAACGGCTGGACCTGGTACCTGGCTAATGACTTTCAGTTTCATCTCACGACACCAGCGATCATCGCGGTCCACGCGAAGTGAGTCTCATTGGGCAACGTCTCTCCCCACGTGGCCTCTTTCACGGAACGCGTGGGGCACACTCCTGCCTGAACGCGGGATCCTCCGCCGTCTACCTCTGTTGACCTCCTTCCATGTTCCCCTCTAATCTTAGCCCCGTGCAAATCCTGCAGAGTTATAATCAGTGTGTATGTAACATCCCGGGCTCAGCGTTTCCCATTTAACGCCTTATAAACATTCCCACATATTGACATGACCCGTATACTTGTCAGGTTTGGGATTTATATACCCATTTTTTTTATCGTGGGGCATCTAGATTGTTTCCAGTTTTTCATGGTCATAAACAGCGCTGAAATGAGTGTCTTTGAAGATAGTACTTTGTCTCTTAGTTATTTCCTTAGGGACATATCTGTAAGGGGGATTACTAGGTCAGAGGGTAGGAGCAATTTTGAGGTGCTCGATACATATTGTGAGATTGCTCCCTGGAAAAAGCGAAGTAATTTACAGTGCCCCAAAGAACACGTTGGTTTACCTGCTTCTCCGCATTGGGTATTTATCCGCCGAATTTTTGTTAGTTTTAGAAAAGCTCTAAGAATTCAATAATTTATGAAGAGACGTATTGTTTATGAATCATCCATGCCGTATTTAAAAAGATTTATTCTCCTCTTTTGTTAAAATACTTGCTCAATTTAAGAACATTGGAAAAAACATTAGGATGAAGAGTGGTTGGAGCACAATCACCCTAGATCCATTTACCTCCCCCAAGGAGAGGTAAATTTGTTGTCAGTATTTAGTGTTGATCCTTCTGACCTTTTTTTCTGCAAGGATTCTGCATATATACTTTAATATCTTTTAAAAATAGTTTTATGAATAAGCACTTTCCTATAATTTTATTTTTTAAGTAAACATAATTTTAATGCCCACATAGCATTCTATTCTATGAATGAACTCTGGTTACTTAGACCTTCCTCTATTTCTAAATGCTTGGATTATTTCCAATTTTATACCTTTATAAATAATAGTCTGAGAAACATTTCCATGGTAACCATGGGTCTCCAACTTTAGTGTTTCTTTAGAAACACCCTTAAAATGAATTATTGGGTCAGAGGGCATAAATATCTTTTGGGGTCACTGATTCCTCCTGCTGCCAGGGGAGGGGCTCCCCAAGCAGGAGCTGAGACACACTCAGGCCCATGGGGCTCTGCCTGGGGTGGACTCTTCCTCCAGCAAGGTAGTCAAACCCTGAGAGCTCCCTTGGGAGAAGGGGGAGCAGCTGGGTCCAGCAGAGCCAGGGCCGGCCAGTTCTCTGGGGCTGTCACGGTCTGTGATGGGCTACGGCCCTCGGAGGGCTCAGGAGACTGTAGCGAGTGCCCGCAGGTACAGGTGGGTCAGGTGTGAGACATCTGCAGGCTCAGCAGCCCTGGCAGAGGAGACGGGCAAGCCTCTGCCGCCCTCCTCAGAGGCGCACTTGCAGCGGGATGCTCTGACTGCTGGTCCAGGTATTTAGTGAACAAAGGGCAGGAGAAATGCTGTGGGAAACCCTGGAGATGGTGCCGGGGGCAGGCAGAGGCCTGCGAGGCAGCCCAGAGTCTTTCCAGACCAGAGGGAGACACTGCTGTTCCTTCCTCCCCTGGCCTAGGGCTCCCAAATGGCCTTCGGAGGGACTATTACTCTTGAGAGAACAGGGGTGGTGACCTGCGCTTGAAGCTCTGGCCTTTCTCATTCTCATTGTCCTGGGAACGATCCCCTCAAAGAGCTAGAAAACACAGCCGCTAACCTAGCACCAGGCCATACGTGCTGGGGTTGAAGGTCCTGATTGGTGAGGCTGGGGCTCCGGAGGACAAGGGGTTAACAGGAGGGGAGGGGGGCGTGTGTCACTGTCGCCCTGTGTGGTTGTTTGGGCGCCTCTGCACATCCGTGTGCTCGGGCTGCCATGACAAAGTACCACAGACTGGGGAGTTTATACAACAAAAATGTACTTCCTCACGACTCTGGAAGCTGCAGGTCTGAGATCAAGATGTGGGCGGGGCTGAGTTTTTCTGAGGCCTCTCTCCTGGACTTGCGGATGGCAGGATTCTCCGTGTCCTCACTGGATCTTCCCTACGTATGTGTCTGTCCTAACCTCCCCTTTTTCTAAGGGTACCAGTCGCACTGGATTCGGGCCCACCCCAATGACTTCATTTTGCCTCAATTATCTCTTTAAAGACCCTGCCTCCAGATAAAGTCACATTCTGAGGTGCTGAGGGTTAGAATTTGGAAAAACACAATCCAGACCATAACGATCTCCATCAGGTAGCTTGCATTTAGCTTTTACATGGAGGGAGGGAGAGAAGGGAGGCTTTTTTTCCTTCAGAGGACACACTTGCCCAGAATTCTAGTAATTCAAGGACAGAGCTAGAGGGTCCGGCAAAAGGCACAGTAAATAACCAAGGTTACTAGTCATCCCAGCCCATACTCAGGGCAGACATCACTAATCAACCTCAGCATCACTGAGCGAAGACTCCTCCTCCATCCACGGAGCAACAATGAACTAGACTGGCTCTCTGGATGGACATCGTTTGCTCCCTGTATCACTGTGCTGACAACTGGATGGTGTCTCTCCCTTTCTCATGAAGAACCACGGCACCTTCAAGCGTGGGATAGGGTTGGCAAAGGTGTCCTCCAGGTAGGGTTGTGCCTGGATGGTCTTGCACCTCTGTTGGACGTCTCTTCTATACACCACAGACCCTCCTGGTCCCAATCCTCACAATTCCGAGTAGGTACAACCAGACGGAGCTTCACGCTGAGCCCCTGTCCCTACATCTCATTTCCTGCAGAACCTCCTACATCCGACAGCTAGGACTCCTCAGGAACCCTCTCAGCCTTGCCCGTGCACAATCCCAAAGTGTGGAGGAATTCATTTGTGTGGGGTCACCCTTGACCCTCGGGGCATAGAAGACAGTAGGAAAACCTTCCCTCTTCCATCCCCCAGGACAGTGTTCAGGTACATTTCATAAGATTTGCAGAACATTCTGGAAGAATCGAGCATCGGCCATTTTGATAGCTCATCTTTGCACTGAATTTCCCTGCTCCCCTGTTTCACTACCCCATCCCTCATTTCCACCCCCTCGTGAGCTATTTGCACCCAGGTATTTGTATCAGAGTTAGTTAGCATTCTGGTGGGGGGAGAAACCGCCATATCCCCCTCCCTGTGCCTGGAGTCGGGGTGCCCATGCACCCAGTGTCCAAATCTCCCAAATCAACTACCACTATGGGTGTATGGTGCTTCATAAGTGACAATGGACATGCCCATGCACGGTCTTATTTTGAGCTGCACGATGAATTTCAGGGTGGGGCAGGTAAAGATACCTTTATTCTCCCTTTCTGGAAGGAAGCTCAAGTTCAAGTTCCTGCCTAGCGTTATAAAGCTAGGAAATGGTCAGATCTGAAGGCTAGCTCAGATTCTCCCGTTCCAGCCCAGCTCTCCGCCCACTCGGCCACAGCTGCCCCATCAGCCTCGCTCAGAGGCAGGCCTAGCAGGAGGTACCTCCGATTGCCAAGGTTTCAAGTCTTTGGCGCCCACAAATTTTGCAGTGGGTGAAATTGAAGAACATTCCTATCAACGTCCTCTCTTCTTTGCAGAAGTAAACGCATCCTTATCCTCCTCGGGGCCGTGCTGTTCTTGGCATCTTTCGTTGCCACCGCTCTGCTCACGCTGGCTCATGACCTTCCGGTGGCAGCCCCGTCAGAAGCCAGGTAACCACGCCTCCCAGGCTGCGGGGGGGGGGGGTCCCCCTTGCCCGCCGTGAGAATGGCCAGGACCTCCCAGGGAGGGCTGCCCATGAATACCGACTGTTTGCACTGTGCTCATGGGCTTGTGGGGACACTTGGGAGGGAAATGTTTGGCCTGGATAAAAAAGTTGATTGCAATTCTGTTTCCAAACTTCTGAACCTTTCAACTTGAACTGAGGGTCTTCTCACACTGAAAACACTTCTCAGAGGAAAGGGGCGCCCCCATGTGGCTGTATTGTGTTTCTCCTCCAGTGGCAAACAGCCGCTGGCTCTATAGTTGGATGGAGAAACTGAAACTTGAGGAAGTTGGGGTTACCCCCTGAAGGTCACTCAGTGACATAGGTGTGATTTGAACCTAAGACCTCACCTACTAGGCTATTTTGCCTCCCCAGTGAGGTACGTATAACAATTCTCCTTTAACCACCTGTGTATTTAGTAATAAGAAAAACTGGTCATCTATTCTCAATACAACAGTCAGAGTGATTCAGATGACAATCAGATCCTGTCGGTCATCTGCTCAAATTCCTCCAATGGCGATCCATTGCCCTCAAAGTAGAATCCCTGTCTGACCTCATCCATCACTCCCCTACTTGCCGACTCTGGATCAGCCTCATTGGCCTCCCCACTGCCACACACCAAGCACGTTCTCTCCTCAGGGCCTTTGTACTTGCTGCTCCCTCACGAGGAGGCTTTTCTTTAGAATCTAGATCTTGGCAGGGCTTGCTCCTTCAATTCCCACAGGTGTCTGTACAAATGTCACCTTCTTGGAGCCGCCTTTACCAACCTCCCGATGTAAAACAGCCCAGAGCCAGGCCAGGTACATAGTACTCACTATGCATTTGTGACTGGAATGCATGGTGAATGAATGAATGAATGAATGAATGAATGAATGACTACACCCTCGACCTTTTGACCAGGGGAGCATCATGCCTTCTGTCATGTCACTGGCCTCTGTGGGCATGGCCAGGTGACCAGGAGGGGCTTGCTCCTATCTCTCCCAGTGGTTCTCAACTCTGATGATTTTAAGTCTCTCTGATGCTCCCAGAAAGCACCATCTTGAACCAGTGGAATCAGAATCTTGCAGGGTGTGGCCCAGGCAACTGAATTTCGTATGAGCTCCCAGGAAGAGATTCACTTCTTTCAGAAGAGGCTCCCTTCTGAGAACCACATGTTTAGAGACATCCTGATGTTCCAGCCACCAGAAAAAAAACTATTGAAAATGAACTCAGCCATTAGATTTCCTTAGGGTCCAGGGTGAGGGGCCCAAGGAAATTTGGAATTCCAGCAAGCCAGCGGTGGCCTACGGCACGAGGTCACTGCTTGTGGATCGTTACTGAGGAAACGAACAAACATACCGATTTCCTTAGGATTTGCTGATTGCCTCCACGGGCATCTGAGCCACCCCTTTCTCACGTCCAGATCAAGCATAACCTTCCGTCTCATTTCCTTGTGATTTTAGCGAGAACGCGACTCTGTTGTATTTCTCGGAGTATTACACCAAGCCCTACTGCCGATTCGGGCCATTCCTCGTGGGCCTCTTTCTGAGCATTTTTATGCACCAAAACCATCAGGGAGACGTTCTCAAAACCAAGGTAAGGTTTCCCTCTGCCTCACTGTGAGGGCCAGGTCTGCTTGAGACTGGGGTGGTCCATGTGGCCAGGCCCTTACAAAGCCCCAGGCAGGACCCAGACTGCTGGGCCTTTATTGTGCATTAGCAACGTGGTGGGTCTAGAAGATAAGAGTGGCCTTATCTTCTTCACTGAGCTCCCCTAAGAAAGCTCCAGACCAGAACCGAGTGGGGTTCCGCCCGCTGGAGCCCAGGACACAGCTAAGGAAGCCACTGACATCGGAAAACTCACCCAGTGAGATTGCAATGGCAAGACCCTCCTCTGAAAGGGACTTTTCATAGCACATGTTCTTTGACCCGCAAGACCCGAGGGCAGAATGTCTTACTCACCTCTGAATGCCGAGCACCTGGTTCTGAAGTCCGGATTTGCTGAAGGCACTCAATAAACTAACAGAAGAATGATAATTTGCATCTCAATGGAAGAAGAGCCAGGAATTCCCTTGCATGGTTAGGGTACAATGCCAACACCATATCCCCTCTGCTGGGCCCTACTTTTGTTCACCTAAGTCTTGTGGATACCTCACCTAGACATTCCAGAGAGGAGGCCCTGGTCCCTGGGAAATTATGTGTTGCTCATGGCGGGAACAAGAGAGAGGGCTTAATTGGAAGGAATGGCGATTCAGGGGTTATGTGACCTTTCCAATAGGTCACAGTTATGACATTACCCTGAAGTGCGCAATTAAGTTGTAGATTACAACGGAGTGCCACTAAAAGGGGTGCTTCGGGGTAGTCCAGGTTACGTGGGGGCCCAGGCAGAAAATGGGGGCAAGCAAAACAGGAAAACCCAAAATGCAGATGGAGCATTTGGGAACCGATCTGAGGCCAGCGAGGGCCAGGGGCGTGGAGTTAGAACACACGTCAGGCTGAGACGGAGAAACAATGGAGAAGACGGGTCAAAACGGTGGGAAGCCGGAAAATGAGGACCCGGAGGCCAAGCCAGAGGCAGCCAGGATGTGCCGTGTGCTAGCGAGGCGTTAAGATGCTGGTTCAAGTTCATGTAGACGTCGGGAGCTTGAGAACTGAATGCAGAAGTGGGAGAGATCCTTAGACAACATACCTGAGTCTTAAAAGGTCGCATAAGGTGACATGAGATAGAGCATCTTGAACTGAGTGCAGTAATAGAATTTAACTTACGGAGCTGAAACTTCGAGCTGAACTTCTCCATCCCCCTTTCCTTCTGCCATTTTATGTCCCCGCTGACGAGGGTACAGCCCAGGTAGGGGCTGTGGGCTAAGAGCACTCACGTTCGTGGTGGGGGGCGGAACCAGTCAAGAAACCTTATTTGGTTAAAGGACAGCATGAGAGATTAGTAGTGTGGGGGTGGGTTAGAGCATTATCTTTCCTTTTTCCTTTTAACTTGCATTTTAAAAATGATTCGGGATCCACAGCAAAGAGCAAAAGCACACAGGAGGTCTTGTGTCCCCTGACCCAGGTTCTGCCACTCGTCACATGTTATATAACTATAGTACATTGTCACAACCCAGAAATGGACATTGGACGAATCGGTGACCTTATATCCACCGGTTTTATGTGCACTTGTTGTGTGTGTGTGTATGTGTGTGTGTGTGTGTGTGTGTGTGTGGTTTCGTGCACTTGTATCCCATGTGTAGATGTCATTTGTGTCACCACCACCACGATCGAGATACAGAATTCCTCCGTCACCATAAAAACCTCCCTCATGCTGCCTATTCATAGTCACACACCTGTCCTCCCCTCCTTGCCCTGACCTGAACCCCTCGTAACCACTAATCTGAACCTCCTGTTTTAGTCAAATTGGGGCATCGGTTGAGGTTTACAAATAGGCATCTGAAGTGACAAGAATAACACACAAAAAGGAAGTTAGGTAAGAGGAAGTAAATACACAAGGACCAAAATGGGCTATGACGGCGTCTTTCCTTTCCCTGCAGGTTCAGGCTCTGCTGGGGTGGATTTGCTCCCTGTCGACCCTGTTCACGTGGTTGCTCTGGCACGCAGTGGACGACACCTCGTGACCCCTTCAGCTGTCGCTGCTCTCTACCAGGCCCTCCACCGGGCCCTGTGGGCGGTGGCCGTGGGCTGGGTCGTGCTGGCCTGTCAGGAAGGCTATGGAGGTACGGTGCTCATGTGGCTCACTCTGCCCCCTCAGAGGTGACAAATGTGAGGCCAGTGTATACGGAGGGACCGTGACTTGCCGATGAGCGACTCAAAAAAATGTCAATTGGTCTGCATCCTCGGGGAAACCACCCCACGTGCTCTGTTTAGGATTTTTACGCTAGTTTATGCGCACATGCTGATTCTGACAGAAAATTTTTCAGACTCCTCTGTGAAGCTGGTTTAGAAGTTGGAAGAGAACAGGTAGGGTCACGTGTAAGAAAAATATCCCAGTGCAGGGACCCTCTGAGTTCTGGGCGCACCCGCCCCGGGACTTGGTGAGCTCATCTGGGAGGAGACACGGCTTGGCTGCCCACATGCCCTGCGGCCCCTGGATCACAGGGGACCAGTTATTCAGGCCCCTCGTCACATGCAGGAAGTCAAACTAAAAACGGGCTTAAAAGGCAAGAATCTTCTCCGGATTAGAACCGTCTGTTCCAGTCCCCTGAGATTTTCTCTCCTTTCTTCCCTATTTGGCATGAGGCAGGACATGGGTACTTGAGGTGACAAGACAAAGCCTGGCAGGAAGCGTCCGGAAGAGGTTCAGGCCGCACGCTGCTCAGAAGCCCTCAAGGTTTGGCACTAACGCCAGGTGGAGGCGTGACAACCTTACACCGTCGGGAAAGGGCCAGGATGAGCTTCAACTTTGGCCTGTGAACCCCAACCAGTTAGTTAGCAAAGGTGGTGAGAAACCATGGTTTAAGGAGAAAAATGACGAAGCGGTCACACCGCCTCCCGCTGCCTGGGCACACGCTCACGCCAGGCCCCGTGGAGAACTTTCCCCTATGACCCCAGGTCACACCGACCATAGCCCCACAGGCAGAGCTGTAACCAGCTCTGTTTCTCAATGAGAAACATGGGGCCTGGAGATGGAGCGACACGGGAGGTCACACGCTGGGTAGTGGCTGGGCGGCTGGCAGTGCACCCGGGACCAAGTGCAAAGGCCAACACCCATGTTTTTATTTTTGTGCAATAGTTTCCCTCTCAGCTGTTTGATTATTCAAATTGATTTTGAATTTCGTGAGTATATAATGATGAGGAATTTTTCTCTTTAATATTTTAATTTTAAAGCTTTGCTTAAACGGAGAAATGATGTTAAAGAGGAAATGGTTCTGTTTGCTCCGACTCGTGTATTGCATCGATGGGCAGTGTTTGGGCACACGCCGCACACTAACACCACTCCCACTGGTGACGATGACCCTGAGCTGTCACAGAGCCTCAGAACATAAAGAAACACTCTCCCTGGCCTGGCACAAGCCACGTATGGTGTGGTGGCAAATGTCACGGCATTCCTTTTAATGTGAAAAGTCCTACTGGGTGCAGACTAACTGGCTCATGCACATCATGAATAGAGAGAAGGGACTTAGCTTAAGTCAGAGCATTAAACAAATTGAGGGTATTATCATTATAGAGGAGCTGGGAAATGCTATTGATCGTTAGCCTGCGTAGGGATGCTATCTCTGTGAATCCAGTGACCAACAAACCCTCTGGGTCTGTCTTGAACAATTTATCTTTTCAACCTGTGTTGTCATTAGCCAATCACTATTACAGGGGTGACCAATGTTCTAGGTTTGCATCTCCAACACCATTTTAAGATATCAAGATTGATTAAGGTGAATGGAGAAGGTGATGTGTTGGATAAATTTTTAGAAAATATGTCCACCTGATAACCTTTAGAAAAATGAACCAATAAAAGAACTTTTAATGACAAAGAAGAGGTGTTTAATGAAAGTCGCAGGACAAGGTGGGATCTTTGTGGCTCAAATCATCTTCTCCATCATCTTCAGCCAATGCAGACCACTGGTCTAGTTCCATTCAAGGTCATAGTCTCCTTCAAGGTCATATTCTGTCGTGTTGCTCATGTCTCTCCTTCAGTTAAAATCTTTTAGTGGTGCCTCGTCATCTACAGCAGTGGTCCTCAAACTTTAATAATAAATTGACCTATCCTAAAGATATAGGAATTCTTTTGGCTCCTTAGTAGTGGCTTAAATTATTTTAATTCTAATTTTACCTAAACACTAGCAAACCTAGATACAAATTTTTTATGTCTAAAGCACATATATTTATAAAGCCAAAGTAAATTTATAAAGCAGCCATAGAACTATAAAACCAATAAAATATGAATTAACACATTCATTTAATGTGATTAATGGTTGGCAGGAGCCAGTTGTAGCTCATGACATGAACATGGTATTGTTTGCTTTAGGACATGTTCTTTTGTGTTTGGTTTACCTGCTGATTTAATTCTCCTACAACTGTTTTATTTGTTCCCCAGTATTATCTTACTTCATCTTATCGTTTGACATTCAACTGGGGGCAAATACACTTTTGTGTATGAGTCCAGCTCTGTTTATTCACTCGATTAGATGAAATATTTATTGAGTGCTTGCTCAATGCTAAGCACTGTTGTAGATTCTGGGGATGTCGCCATAGACAAAACTTCTCTCTTTTAGGAGATTACAATGGGGTAGGGAAAGCAGAGAAACCAGGAGACTCTAGTATATTAGTCCCCAAAGCTATAACACCCCAACTCCTGGGGCCTCGCCGATGTGGTTAAGTCAAAGGTCTTGAAATGGGGAGATTATCTTGGATGATCGGGATGGGCCTTACGTGCAATCACATATACCCTAATAAGAGGGGCAGACGGGGATTCGCCCACACACGGAGGAGACAGGACATGCAGATGGAGCAGAGAGATTTGAAAATCCTGGTGCTGGTTAGAGTGATGTGGCCACAAGCCAAGGAATGCTGGCAACTACCAGAAGCTGGAAGAGACAGGAACGGATTCTCCCCCTGGAGCCTCCAGAGGGAGTGTGACCGCAACACCTTGATTTTGGCCAATCATATTGATTTGGGACTTCCGGTCCCTAGAATAATGAGAGAACAAATTTCTCTCGTGTCAAGCCACCACGTTTGTGCGACTTGTTAGAGACGCCATAGGAAACGAATCCAAGACCGAAAAAGTAAATACATTTACATTATAATTTCAGATGCAGATAAATACAGTGACTAAAATTAAAGCGGGGATTGGAGGGTAATTGGAATAGGGGCGCATTTGCAATGCGTGGTACGAAAGCTTTCCAGGCAGAGGAATGCTGAGGCAGAGGTCTCCAGGCTGAGTGAACCTAGCAGGTGGGAGGAAGAGAGAGATGGGAATGAGGCGGCGAGAAGGGTCGCAGCGAGGTCACATAGAACCTTCGAGACCATGGAGGGGAATTTAGATTTTATTCTAAATGCCATGTGACTTTAAAAGATTACTCTGGATGTTGCATGGGGACTGGAGGGTGGCAAGAATGAGAACAGAGAGACCGTGTCTGTCGGGAAGCTACTGTACTGTCCCTGGAGGAGGAGATGGAGGCTTTCACAGAGGAGGTGGCGAGCAATGGTCTGAGCTGAGATACGTTTTTAAGAGAGATCGACGGCACTCTGTGGGGTTTAAGAGAAAGAGGGGAGTCTGGGATGGTGGCAAAGGTTTTATCCTGAGCCGCTGAGCCAACAGCGATCCAGAGCTGAGAACTGGAGACGAGGCTTGTTGCAAAGGAGGAACAGACAATCCCGTTTTGTGGCTTAAAGCAACAGAAATGGATTTTCTCACAGTTCTGGGGGCTAGAGATCCACAATCCCAAATCAAGCCGTTGGCACGGTTCTCCCGGAAATCTGAAGGAAAACCTGTTCCACCCCCTCCCGCTCCCGGCTCCCGGAGGCTGCTGGCCGGCCTCGGCGTTTTGCGGCTTGTAGATGTCACACTCCGATCTCCGCCTCCCTCTTCACGCAGCCTTCTTCCTGGCCTCTCTGTCTGTGTCTGTGTCTCCTTTTCTGTCTCCTCCAAGGACACCCGTCTTTGGATTTGGGGCTCACTCTCATCCAAATGATCTCATCTTAATTTACATCTGCAAAGACCCTTATTCCAAAGAAGGCCAGGATCTGAGCTTCCAGGTAAACAAACATATCTTTTAGGAGAGCGCTGTTCAGCCCACTGCAGATGGCAATAAGTCCTATGCAGGAGTTTCTCATTTAATTTTAAGTCTTGGACATTAAATAGCCACAAGTGGCCATCATATGGGACAGCACGTTTCTAGAAGATAGAGCCAGTTATGGAATATTTGTCCTGAAGGGGGCCTGGAATTGACTGAATGCAAGCCACTTGATAACGGGTGAAGAGTCTGAGGCCCAGCGATGCCACTTGCCTTGTCCCAAGGCCCAGCGGCTGTGGCTGCACCCTGACATGGTCTCTCGCAAGGACTTTGCGCCTTATTTTATATGTGGAATGTTCTGTGCCTAGGGTTTGAAATCACACTAAGGAAGTAAATTGACTGTAAACTCAATATCAGCATCTCTCAGTTTTTCATATTCCTGCAATGGGAAGTCGTTGGGTTTTTTGGGGTGGCAGTGGGAGGGAGGAATTCTCTTAAATATTATAAAGAATGAAGACCTTCTTAGAGGAAGTTCACAGACTTAGCTGCAGCACCCAGGGGAAGCAGTGACGACAGGGTGTCTTTGCCCGCCCAGGGAGAGGCTCACATCTCTGTGAATCGGGGCCTATTTCCTCCAGGTCTGGCGAACCGGCTGCTTTCTTGCAATTTCTGGGGTTTCCTGGCCGAGATCAGTTACGCGTGCTACTTGGCGCACCCTATCGTCATCATCCTCTACAACGGACTTCAGGAAACGCTCATTCACTACAGCGACACCAATATGGTGAGTCGGCCCGGCCCTCAGCTCTGCAGCGGCTTCATCTGGAGCTCAAAGCAACCTCCCACCTCGCCTCGTGCGAAGCCTGGTTTTTTGTTGGTTCTTGTTGTCGGTGGGCGGCCTATCGTTCTTTGTTTTATTTGAGAGAGGGCGTCTGCACAGAATCATATCTCTGTTTCATTGTTTTGCTGGTTAGGGGCTGTGGGTCTACAGATCTATTTTTGACAGTTCGGGATGGTTACTATCCGAACGCAATCTGGCTTAGCGTCCAGACCCAGTAGGCCTCTCGCAGTAAGACTGCGTCCACTGTGCCTCTCTTTCTCCCCAGTTCTATCTTTTCTCTGGACACTGCGTGCTGACCTTCATCGCTGGGCTCGCCTTGACGCTCTTCATTGAGAGACCATGTCGGGACCTGAAGCAGTGTCTTCTGGGAGCGATGCCTAAGGTGCCATGGACGCTCTAGCAACACCCGAAAGAACAGCTGGCCCTTTACTAGCGGTGACGAGCAAAAGCAGCGGTGGCCTTGTGTATGCAACGGATGCTTCTGTTCCTGAAAAGGGGCGTGAGTCCGTTTTGTGAATGTCTGTGATACACAGGTTCTCTGTGTTTCATATAGAAAAGGGTTTACTGTGTAAAAGAGTTCTATGATCATCCTTTGCGGTAGCATAATAATCACCCTCTGATATATCCTTTTAGCAAAAAAAAAAAAAATCTGGATATTTTTGGTCTCATCCTGTATTTATTTTCTGTATCAGTGATTATAGGAAAACAGTGAATGTAGTAAATTTAATGTAATTTGGGTTAAAATGGCTGGCTTTTCTCATTAAAAATCACAGCATGTAGTTTTCCTCAGCGTAATTGTTTTTGTTATAATAATACCTCTGTAGACTCAGTATCTCGGGATAGTATAGCTCACTAACATGCACAATTCCTGGGTTGTTGTTGCAAGCCTTACAAATGTTCTTTTCTATAACATGATCCCTGTGACGGGTTACATTGTATCTCCCCAAAAAGATACGAAATCCTAATCCTCCTAGGACGTTAGGCAGTGGGCTTATTTGGAGACAGGGTCTTTTTGGAGGTGGTCAAGTTAAAACGACACTGTGTGTGTGTGGTGCGTAGGGGGCGGGGTCTGTGGGCCTAATCCAGTATGACTCATGTCCTGTTAAAGAGGGGACATCTGGACACAGCAAGAGACATGCAGCTGGACACAGCTGTGTCCCTATTTCTGGACACAGAAGCAGGGACGACCGTATGAAGACACAGGGAGAAGGTGGCCATCTCCATGCCAAGGAACGCCCAGGATGGCGGGCAGACACCAGGAGCTGGAGGAAGCGAAGAAGGATTTGCCCCCGGAGCCCTCAGAGAGGGCATGGCCCTACTGACAGCTTGGTTAGGACTTCTAGCCTTCCAGAATACGGAGGCCATACATTTCTGTCGTCTGATGCCAGACAGTTTGTGGCCGTTTCTTTGTTACTGCAGTCCTAGCGAAATAATCCCTCACCCAAGCTCCATCGAGACAGGAAGACCCTAGCAAGTGGCCTCTATCCCAACCCCCTCGGTTTCAGCAATGACCCCGAGACGGAGAGGCTTGCAAGGCCAGGTGGAGAATCTGAAGTCCGGGCTCCTTCCTTGCGTGAAGTTTCTCAGTGTCCCCACTGACGTATGTCTAACATCGCCTGCAACACACTTCTCTTTGTGTACTTAATAACTGAGGGATTTATCGACAATCATGGGGCTAAGGAGCTTCTGAGCACAGATCGCCCCTCATCTGTGTCTGCTCTCTTTGCCCTCAAGTGGATCTGCGAGGGAGACAGACCCCTGAGGGGTTAGGAGGGCTGTGAACCTCGAATCCTTTGATGGGCAGTTGACAACTAACCTTGTCCTTCTCCAGCCAGACTTGGGGGACAAGCCACGTCTCCCCGAGGATTCTTCTGCAGGCAGAATCTGACAAGCCTCACCCTGGCGTGTTCAGTGTGCAATAAAATTCACACAGTTGGTGTTTCGGGTAACTCTGGAGTCTGTCGGGTTCCTCGGGAGCCCTCTGGTGGCTGATTGGGCGCCTGACCCCTGACTTCATCAGGCCTCGGAGAGACCTGGAGGGCAGGAAGCATTGCAGGAGGACACTGCAGTCCAGCTGGACCCCGGCGGGAAACGAGTCACCCGCCAACATTGCCGAGCACGCGAATTGCCAGGTGTTTCTAGTGATGAGGCTGGAAACCCAGGGCCTTGGCAATAACTTCCCAGTTACTAACGCGGCCTTCCAAAGTTTCGTCCATGAGGCAAAAAAAAAAACCCTCTCACTACTGCCATCCCAGAACACAAAGCGGGGATAAAGTCTAATTTGATTGTGGCTTTTGTTTCAATCCACGATTCCTTAGAAGTTGAACATTTTTTTATAGGCTTCGTGGACCTCATTTGGATCCTGAAACAACCGTAAAGAAGCATGTAATGTTTATGAGACAGTGAGAAATGCGAACTCTGCTGAAACTGGGTGATATTAAGAACTTGTCAATTTTTAAATGTGCTGATGGTGTTGTGGTTATGTTTTTTAAAAGAGTCCTTATCTGTTAGATGCATACTGAATACTTATGGACAACATGATGTAAAATCGGGTATTTACCTCAACATAATATCAGGAGGAAGTGGGACAGATGACACAAGATTGGCCACGTAGTCATCATTTTTCAAGTACATGGGACCTCATTATACTACTTCCTCTGTTTTTTTGTATATGTGTGAAGAGTGTATACTAATACTGTCACACACACATATAGAGGATTAGAATAGTGTCCATTAATGGGTGCCTTCTCTAATTCTCCCTAAATTCTGAAATCCATGTTCCATCTCACATACCAACCTGTGGATAAAAAGGTCACCCCAACAGTATAGAACCACCCCTACGGGCCCAGAGGGACTCTAGCCTCCCTTAAATTGCTCCCACTGGTTTGGGGGAGATCTTGTTTGCTTTGTGAACACCTAGACTCTGCTCTTCCCATTTTTATGGCGCTGGCTCTCCTCAGCCCACGCCTGCCCTGCCCTCAGGGCTGCTGAGAGCCGATGGCGGGGACCAGTGCCTCCTACACTTGCTGACGTCCCTACTCCACCCTCCCAAGCATGCCGCCTTCTCCCGTGACTTCTCTGGCAGGATGTGGGCTGGGCGGGCTTAGTGTTCAGGCCGCTGCGTCCATTCAGAGCACAAATGGTCTCCGCAAATGCCACAGGCGGCTAAGTCCCCTCTGCCCCGTGTGCCATCTGTGCTTTTTCATTCAGGCTCTGACGCAGTGCTGCTGGGCGCCCGTCGCGTCTTTGCAGGAAATGCTCATGCAGGGTTTCCTCACTCTGACGCAGGTCCGTCTTCTTTGGATGCACTAGGAGTCTCTGGGTGCGGGGATGCAGGGGGACCCTTGACTGAGATTCAAAAAGAAAAACGAAACTTTCACTGTTGCAGTATTGAACATCTCAATTGGTGCACATGTAAATAAGCCACAGGCCAGCATAAGGAGGTCTTTGTTAGAAAATATGCAAAGAGAAGCAGGAAGGAAGAGAGGCAAAAGGGTGGCAAGGTCTGTCCGCTCAGGCATGAAACAAGCCGGGGGAGGGGTGGGGATCAGGGGGAGGGTGGGGAGGCTTCTCTTCTGTGTTGCTTTGTCTTAAGTAGAATCGGAATTTGGAACAGGCAGAGGCTTGAGAGGTTACCTGCTCAATGACATCATTTTACGGAGAGGGCAGCTGAGGCTGTGAAAGTTGTTACTCTCTGAGTTCACACACCTGTCTTCACAGGACCAGGACCAGAACCTGTTCCGCTCGTGTATATGGTAGAGACAGGGGAGCAAAAGAAACCCCCTTTGCTCTCCCTCCCCATATCCAGACTTATACACACACAGCGTATGTGGGTATGGGCACACACATACGCACACGTGCATGTATACGTAGTCACATACATATCCCTGTTCTGTTTCTTACTTTGCAAGTTTCCTCTTAACAACAAAGTCTAGAAAAATCAACGTTACCTGCCTCGAGGACGTCTCTTACCTCTTCTGTGTGCAGAACAGCCATAGCAACGGTTTCAGACCTGAGGGACATCTGTGCTGTGGCTGACTTCCATCGCCTTTCTGCCTTTGGTGGGCGAAGTCACTTCCTGGGCTCGGCTCCCTTTGGTTTGAAGAAATCCAGGTGCGGAATCCAAAAAGCTTTAGCCGCATGTGTTCAGGCGACCACAAGAGGGCAGCACCTGAGAGGCCAGGGCAGGGCCCCGCTGCCTTGTGAAACCAAGCCCGAAGATTCCCAGGAAAACTGTAGGGGGGTGGAACTGTGAATCAGGAGAGTCAGAGAGTATTCACGGTTTCCTCTTACATGGCCAGCCTACGAGATACTTGAGAATGTCGCGAGGAACAGAACAGGATTCCACTTAATCCCCTTGGAAACATATCTCTAACCTATCTGTTTTTTAAACTGAAAACTTACATCTTGGCAGTAGTTTCCACTGACGTCTTTCTGGAAGAACTGGAAACGAACCCATGTTTTCACTTTTTCAGTTAGTAAGATGAGAACTGCCTGTCAGACTTGATTTTAAAGTTCCTGGATCTTTAGCATCCAACGCATCAGAAAAATGCCCAGGAAGGCCCTTGCACCTCCACCCCCATCCAGGTTAAGGGCAATGCCTGGACGTCCATCTCTGGTGACGGAGTCTCTTTGGAGGTGCTGGCATCCCTGGGTCGAGGCTGGCTCAGCTCCAGGCTGCTCTGGGGGTTCCGGGACTCCTGAGCAAGGCTGACAGTGGGAACGGCCCAGAGACACCCCAGAATCCCAAGGACACGCATGGGCCCTTTGGGGAGTGGGGAAAGGTCCCGTGCCTTCTGGGACCACATTGGGACTAGATGCTCAAGACTCGTGGCATTGCCCGGCTCTCAGGCCGACTTTCCTCAGTCTCCTGGAAGCTCGTTGGTGGCCCTTTGGGTGTTGACTGGAGTGTTACGACACTGACAATAAGCTGTCCTTGGCCACAGTGAGACAGGAACACAGAGCGATTCGGTGGCCCTGGCCAAGGCAGGGTCTGGCGAGGTTAATCTGAGGAAGCCTTCTGGTGTGGTCCTAGACCAGCCGCAGCAGCAGCAGCACCTGGACACTTGTTAGGAAGGCAGATGCTCAGTTCCTAGCCCAGACCCCCTGCGTCCGAGGGTGGGACCCAACACCAGGGCTTCAACAGGCCCTCCAAGAACTCTTCTGCAGGCTCAGTTTGGAGGACCACCAAGCAAGCACTATGTAAGTGGAAGTGTTCGCAGATGCAAAGCCAGGTGACGCTTGAAGTGAATTATAGAAGAAATGGGAGCCAGCATATAGAAAAAGGGTAAAAACAGAGAAGAAAAAAATTTCGAGCCAGCGTAGAGTGTAGGAGCTTCCTGTCTCCCCTGGGTGTGTAACTGCACCTGCTCCAGGGTATTATTGGCAACTTAATACCTTGCCACCCTGCCCTGTCAAGGTTATTTGACTAAAAACAACCCTTGTAGTAGTGACCTTTTTATTCAGCTAATATTTCCGCCCTCACCGCTTCCAAAGCACACAGAGAAATCGGAGGGCTGATGAAAATCTTTAATTCTACTCAATGCTGAAGCCTTCCCAAACACGGCGTGCTTTCAGAAAGAGTTTCTTTTATTAGATTTCAGATTATTGAAAGTTATCTGTCTCTGCCCCTAGAGGGATCGAAGTAAACGAGGATACGAGGACTATGGTGACGTGTGGCGTGTGGCTTCCTGCCCCGCGGGTCAGCTGCAGTTGTGGGCAGCCAGGAGCCAGATTTTGGGGGGTTCTTCCTGAAAATGTCACCGTGAGCCCAGGAGGCGGATGCAGGCCGCTTATCAGCAGCTGTCCCCAGAACGAAAACGTCCTCGGTGTAAAGCGAGTCCTTCCAGATTCTGCTGCTCGAGCCGTTGGAGTCGCCTTGACTTCCTCCTGCCTCAGTTTCCTGTCTGGAAAATGAGAGCTTAGGGCTTTAGTGCTCCGACAGCCTCTGTCCGCCCCGTCTGTTTCCCCACCCTCCTGGCTCTCTTCTGTGTTACGACCATCTCCACTCCCCGAATTTCCTTCTTAAGCTACACCGTTTGTGCTGTTTCATAACCTCAGTCTTCATTCTCGTTTCATACAACGAGCCTCTTTGTCCTCGTGCGAGCCGAATCTATGCCTTGAGGTATCACACTGGAACTTAGAAGAGCTGATTTGAATCATTAACGAGCACTTGACTCGAACCTCAGTTTCCCCATCCGTGGGTGACCATGGGCAGACAAACTATCTCGTTTAATCCTCACAACAGCCTTTGAAACAGGAACTGAACAACCCTTTGAATTAGAACTAAAACAACCTTTGGAAGTATACTACCAATAGCCCCGTTTTAGAGTTGGAGGGAAAGGAGGCTCAGAGGAGCTGGGTGAGTTCCTACGACGGCAACAGCATCAGTAGTCACGGCAGAGCCGATCGTCAGGCCCACGGCCCGGCGAGGGAACTCACCGCCACGCCTTAGTGACAGGGCCCTTCCCGCATGGCGTTCGTCGGAAGAAGAAAATGAGCAAACTCTCTAAGAACCTTTCGAAAGTAAACCGTACCAAGGAAAGGAAGTGCACTGTATCTTTCAGGCTGGTAGGGGACCCAATTCCGTCTTCCTGTCCAGTTACTGCTTCTGCCGAGATGTTGGTCCAACTATTTAACAAAGCGGTCAAATGAGAGGGAACGAAAGAAAACAATTTGAAGAGTCCGAAGCACAAACTCACAAACAGAAGCCACAGAGGAGCCTGAAGTGCAGGCTGGCCAGGCCAGGGCAGTAAAATAGGGCCTCCTTCCCCATGCAGTCACAGACCCCCTCCCGAACCCCACAACGACGGCCACGCAGTGTGGTGCTGAGGGGGCCGTTCGGACGCTAGCCCACGGCTTTCCCTTGGCACATGGGGTTTTTTCTTCCACTTATAATTCCCTGTTTTTCCCCATTCTTTTTCTCTCTCACTCTCTAATCCATCCCCTCTATCTTGTCACCTTTTCCCTGTTTGTGAGACTATTTCTCCACCGACACCCATTTTCTCTTTTGTTCATACTAGCAGACACCTAATAGCTAGGCACGTGTTTGCCCAGCTGGACACCATTTCCCAGCCTCCTTTGCAGGTACAGCCATGGGACCAACTGACAGAAAATGAGCAAAAGTGGGGCGTGCCACCACCTGGATGCTCTTCTCCTTCTGCAGCCTGGAGCTGGACACGGCAGAGACCCTCCTCGAACATCATGGCAGATGCAGAAGGACGCCTTCCTACACCAGTCACATGTGAGTGAGAGAAACATCTCTGGTCTTTAAAACACTCAGTTGTCGAGTCTCTTTGCTCTTGCAGCCTTGCAGAGACCTGATGAACACAGCTTCCTTCCTTGCCTTGTCTTCCCTCTACCACTTCACACTCTTCTCTCTTTTCCATCTTCACCTTTCCACGCACCTGCCAGGCTCTAAACCAGCTCTACTTAGAACTTCCTTGCAATCACATTAACACAGGGGCTCCCGTTACCTTAATTAATAGATAAGTAAGAGAGTGTGAACCTGTCTCCATCCCCAAAGACCAATGTCGAGCAACTGTTAAAAATGAAAATTTTCTAATTATAAAAGAACACTGGAACTAATCAGTGATTAGAGCAGGGTTGCAGGATGCAAGGTTAATCCACAAAAATAATTTGTTTTCCAGTTTAGCAGCAATGAACAAGTAGAATTTGACATGAAAAACACAATACCAATACATAGAATTGTTTCGATCGGTGAAAATTACCGTACCGTTTGATAACTCTACTGGTCAATACACGTCAGTATAAATTCATCCAAACCCGCAGAATGCACACCACTAGGAGTGAACTATAACGTAGCTGATGGAGTGTGAGTGCTAATGATGCGGAGATCTAGGTGTGTCTCAGCACAAATGCACCACTCAGGTGCGGGATGTTGACGAGCGGGGAAGTTATACCTGTGTGAGGGCAGGGGGGACAGGGGAAGTCTCTGCGTCTCTGCTCGGTATGCCTGTGAAGCTAAAACTGCTCTCAGAAAGTCCTTAAAAAGAAGGAACACATATTCTCCATTCAGAAAACGTGGCGAGATTAATGGAAGCAAAGGAAAAGAAATAAACACCAAAGAAAATAAACTGCTCACAATTCGTACCCAAAGTGGCGGGTCGTGGGTGGGGGCAGGAAGCTGCTGTGAATTTTTGGTGTGTGTACTTCAGGATTGTTTTTCCTATACACATTTACTTATTACTTCGTATCTTAATATATATGTGTTTCGGTTGTTGATTTTGACATTACAAAACAATAGCTCTGAAAGCACATGATAGAAACAATTTTTTCTTTGGTATTTGAAAAAATATGCCTGTGAGTTCACATAAAACGAAAACCCCTCAATAATGGCATGCATTTAAGAAAATCGAATTAAAGGTGATATCTAATAAAAAAAATCCCTTAATAGAGTTTACAAAAAAAATTCATATCTATTCATACAATACATGCACCACTATAAGTACTTTGTATTTCCTGACTCAACAATTAAAGAAAGACAGACACGTTTGCTCCCTGTAATCCAGACAGAGTCGGCCTGACGGCTAGTTCGTGTGGGCAGAGAAATGCTGGCTGCTGATGAGTGCAGCGACCGATTTCATCTGTTTACTCTACTCCCCCAAATTCAGATGCAAACTAGCTCTGAAATGACAGGATTTTCCAGTTTCTCTGCTCATCCAGCTTTCTCACGTTACTTCAATGCCACGTCCTGTTAAAGTGTGAAAATGCTCTCTCTACACAGGCAGAGGAACGAGCTGCCTAATTCCCTAACCTGCAGGCCAGCAGGGACCTGCGCCCTGTATCTTGGATGTGGGGAGAGAGAAATGTGGTTTCCTGTCATCGCCTGAGTTGAAATGAGCGTAATCGGCATCTGATGATGAACTTCTAATGTGGTCTGCTCTGGTCCGGAAAGAGAATTTTACCTGCTGCTGAGAATAGGTTTGGTTAAGCAAGATGGGGGTTTTTTCTTTGGAGAGGGAGCAGGGTGATATTTTTATCAGTGTGGAAATGAGCTTATTAAGGAGTTAGCATGGATTGAGAACCAGCCATGGACCTGAACATGTGCTAATCCTTTGGATGATTATTTTATTTACCCAACCTGAGTCACTACTTATTTCCATAATTAATTGAGGAACATGAGACTCAGGGAGGTTAAGTAAACTTGTCCAAGGTCACAGCTGGTAACTGGCAGAGAAGGGTTGAAACAAGGCCAGCTGATTCTGGCTTGGCTCTTAACTGGTGCTCGAACAAAGAAAAGGCAATCTAGCCCTGGGACAAGGCTGTGTGGGCTCCCTAGTCCTTCTGTGGCCTAATTCTCCACTTGGTTGTTCATGGAGAAGGCTCAGTGCCAGTGACCAAAGGTGACCAGTCCCTTGGGGCTTGTTCCAGCCGGTGGACATGCTAAATGCCCTTGCACTCTCCCTTCTTTGCAATGTTTCAAGGAGAAGGCAGCGAGAGACGCCTGCCACAAGCTACCAGGGATTCTCTTGATCTCGAAGGCTGCTTCGGGGACATCTGACTGTTGGTTCTGGAACCAGGGGGTTTAGCCATATGTAGGAAAGAACGAGGAACCGGATCCGTGAGACCTGAGATTACCACATCAATGATGCTATTTTGTAAAAGAGGATGTGCGAGTTGGATTTTGGGGAAAGCCTCAAGCCTTGACCCTGAATGCGTATCTTGTTTCTGCAATGAGAGAATACATTCTTGGCAGGCAAAATATTTCTTCTCCTTGAATTGCATGCTCTTCAGCCCTCTCAACACCCAGAACCTATCTGATTCCTTCAATGGCACCGAACAGTTGCCTTCAACTTGTCCTTTATCCTTCATTTGTATGTCGTTGCCTTTTGTATCAGCTTTGTAGGGCTGCTGCAGCAAACTGGAGGCTAGAAGTCAAGATGGAGGTGTTGGTAGGGTTGTCCCTTCTGAGACTCTGAAGGAGAATGTGCTCTATGTTCTCCCCTGGATTCCGGAGGTTTGCTGCTCACCTCTGGCACTCCTTGGCTTCTGCTGCATCGCCCTGACCTCTGCCTTCACCTTCACGTGGCATCCCACCTGTGTGCAAGTCCCCTTTTTATAAGGACACTAGTCTTCTTTTTAAAGGGCTCAAAAATATATATTTATTTATTTATTTACATTTTATTTTTTTTTCCCCCCTCCCCGTACCCTCTGGTAAACACTGGTCCATTGTCCATGTCCATGAGTCTCTGTTTGTTTGTCCTGTTCATTTGTTGCTTTTACGTTTATATCCCACATATAAGTGATATCATGTGGTTTTCACCCTTTTCATTCTGGCTTATTTCACTCAGTAGGATTATTTCAAGATCCATCCATGTTGTTGCAAATTACTCCTATGACTGAGTAATATCCCATTGTATATACACGTACCTTTAGCCAGTCATCTATCGTAGGACATTTCAGTTGCTTCCATGTCCTGGCCACTGTGAATAATGCTGCTATGAACGTCAGTGTGCAAATATCTTTTCGGATATGGATTTCGGGTAAATACCCAGTAGAGGGATTGCTGGATTATAGGGTAGATCAATTCTTAGTTTATTGGGGAACCTCCATACTGTTTTCCATTGTGGCTGCACCAATTTGCAGTCCCACCAGCAGTGCATGAGGGTTTAAGGACATGTCTTAGTTGATTAGGGGCCCACCCAGCTCCAGTGTGACTTCATCTTAACTGACTATTTTTGTAAGGCCCCTATTTCCAAATAAGTCCACACTCTCAGATATGGGGTGAGGACTTCAACATAATAATTTGCGGGAGAGAAGAGACACAATTCAATGCATAACATCTTTTTAAACTTTGCATTTTTAATAAGGCCTTTCCAGAGGCTCTTTAAGACAATATTTTCTGCTGCGAAAGAGGAGATGTATAAAAGAGACCTCAAAAAAAAAAAGTGAAACGGTTGCTCGACAGATAGCTGCCATTAAAGACACGAAAATACGAAATCGCCCACAGGAAAACCATTCCGTTCACTCTGCAGGGTGACAGCCGGCCTCGGCCGGGGAACCGAGCGCACTTGGTCCGCGAAATCTATTATTTTCACAATGCATTTCGAAAGAGGCTGCGATGCTGTAAATTAGCTTCCCCGCCCTCACCCCGGCGCCACTGTCTGCTCACCGACAGGCGAGGGAGGCTCTTTGCTTTTCCCTCTGCGTGTTAGGGCCCAGGCTCAGCATCGCAGCCTCGGGCCTACCCCGGGCGGGTTTGCCGCCAGGTCCTGCAGCTGGGGGTGAGGGTGAGAGTGGGATGGGGGTGGGGGGTCCTTTCATTTGTTCTCACAGCCTCTGCCGTTGTACGCAGAGTTCTGACACACGCTGTTGTTTGGATGGCCGTGTAAACCGTGGCGGGGCTGCAGCTGACCCGCACCAGGCAGGCCTATGAATGGAGCTGGGCGGCCATAGAGGGGAAGCCCGTATGGGGGCCAGTGGGACCTAGCCTGGACACACGGCTTGGAGAGGGGGAGGACAGCGCCAGAACAAGCTGTCCCTCACATGGTGCTGTTTAGTCGAGGGTCGCTGTGTGACCCTTTGCTTGTCCTGCCCATCGTGCGCAGGGACTCTTCGGTACTATTCTCGTCACTGACGTTGTCTGGCAATTCCCTTTCTAAAGAGCCAATCAAAGAGCTGTGCGGTGGGGGTGGGGGGGCAGGGAGAGAAGACACAAAAGTGGCTAGGCCCCCCAGGGATGGCTGAGAGGCCCCATTCAGGGCAAGGCCGAAGCCTCACTCAGGCGTGAGGCTGCTTCCAACACCACTCGCATGGCCTGGCCGGGTGCTAAGGAAGAGAGGGACCGAGGTGAAGACTGGTGCCCACGACCCACCTTCATTGCCACCTTTGCCCTGTTCGCACGTCCAAGTGGGTTACCCGCCTCCTCTCCCACCGTCTCCACCCTTCTCCGAGAAAGAGTTCATGGAAGTTCACTCTGATGGGCTACATGTTTGCCTCAGAGTCAAGGCCTGCTTGTTTTTTGCTTTCTGGGCCATCTGTTGACATAACACTATTGCGCATGACATCATGTTGGGGCTGTAGCCAAACTTCTCCGCAGTTTTCTGACCTGCTTCTCCCAAATCCTCAGGGAGGCCTGGCCAACCTCCTACTCATGCAGGGTTCCCGTGCAATCCCTGGTTGCCCTGCCTTCCTCGCCCATGTCCACGTTCACTTCTAGGTTCTGTCTCAACTTCCTGTTTGATTTGCCTCCAACCCCCTCACTCCCATGGAGTCCAATCTGCTTCGGGTCGTCCCAGTAGTCAGGGAAGAGTTTTTCCAGAAGCTGTATACTGACCAGGAATATCAAAGCTAAGGACAGGTGCCAGAACTGAGGGCCAATGTGGGTGGGCGATGCGGAGGAGAGTGGGATGGGTGGGGTAGGGCTTTGGTCAGGAAGGAACCGTCAACGATCGATCGATCGATCGATCGCTGGTGAAATCTGAGCCAAAGAAATGGCAAAATCCCAAATCCAAGGAAAGCCCAAGGCGACAGGCAGCTGGGGCCATTGTAGATGTAATGAGAAACCACATGTGCTGAATCTGATTGAGATGCGTAGAGGGATACCTGCTGAAGTTGGATGGCTTCTGAAGGCCTATGACGGTATTTGAAGTCTGGCTTCTTGTCAGCCTGGCTGATCAATTGTGCCTCTGATTCCCACCCATTCAGTGGGCTCTTGGAGACTGGATCTAGCTTGGCTCCCTCTTCCCCAGGCTCTTGTGGGTCCTGCCTCACCTCCGGCGTCACTGCAAAAGGCATGTGGTTTACATGACTGGATTGGCCTTGTCTGAGCAAAGTAATTAGTTAAATAGTGATAACATTGGGATTCTTCTCTCTGGAAGGTCTTTGGTGTTATGTGTGTGCATTGGGCAGCAAAAACCTTGAATCATTGGGGGGGAGGGTCATGATTCTAACGGCCCCCTGATCCCTAGAACCCACTTCTGAGCAACAAGTCACAAAGCCTTGCATTTGGGATTCTGACTTCTCTTGACCTTGTTCCCTCTCTTTTGTTCAGTCGCCTGTTCTTGTGTTTCCTGATACTTATGGCTAGACTGAGCAGCAGGCCCCAGAACTTGGCCTAGTTTATGGGTGTGAAGCGACCTCGAAGACTTTCGATCTTTCCTGGAACATGGATATTGATTTCTGGGTAGCATGAGAGATGGTAAGTGAGACAGGCGTCTCAGGCCCACTCCTCCCCTATAAATCAGCATGAAACCATAGGGGCTACGCCTGCCAGGATCAATAAGACAGGGAGGCGACAAATAGGAGAGAACTGGGGTGACTGTGGAATGGCTCCCTCTCTTATTTCAGACCAGGGCCCGTGAGAGTGCGGCCAGACAGCACGGTCCCTGCTTCTTTGCGGTATACATTCCATCGTGTCACCGAGGGCTCTTCCATAGCTATTTTCCTTGATGGTGGTTATCCCAGTTCTCAGCGGAGTGCGTGGGGCACCCTGCTGGTTGGTCCCTGACCAGGTTGAGGGTGGACCCTGTTCTTTTGATCTTAGTGTAGGACTCTTTGCGGAATAAGGTGCTGCGTTTCTTACATCGCCCCTTGACCTCAGACTTCCAGCCTTCAGAACTGTGACAGTAAATATCTGTTGTTTAAGCCCCCAGGGTGTGGTTCTTGGGGAGGGTCACCCCTGCAGGCTAATATGCCTTCCACGGGGTGGAGCCGGGCAGCAAGTCCATGCCGGTTCCAAAGTCCCCACTTTGGGCTGGGAGGCCAAGGTGTGTCATTGGCCTGCTGGGCAGAACAGACCGAGTGCTACACGGCACATTCAGGAATGCATTTCTGGGTGTTTCAGAGGAACCACTGGGAGCGAGGGGAGGTAGTGCTGGGGTAATTGACCCTCGAGGCTTTGTTTTCCGTACCTTCTGTCTTCCTGGCACAGTTGGTGAGACGAGGCAGAGAGAAGACAAACAGAGGCTGCCAAGTCTGATGACAGATGCCAGGAAGTACAGTCGGCACGTGGGGAGCGTCTCATAATCAAGGCTCTCCCCAGACACATCCACAGGGTTTCTGGACAAACAGGTACTTGCAGACATGGTTTTACCCCCGCTTTTCTCCAGCTGCACTTGGTCTGCTGGTTGCAAAGCGTGGTCCCAATGAACCTCCATGCGATGATGCAAGAGCCTCCCCCTGCTAACAGCACTTCGTCAGGCTTGCTGAGACACGCAGACCGAGAGCAGGGTGGCTGTGTTTGCCAGATAAATAGCTGGAAGGAAGTATTAGCACAGAGGCCTCTGACCAGCAAGACAAATGAAGTGACGGGAAAGGCACAGTTTTGCAAATGAAAATAAGGTTCCACTGGCTAGAGGCACCCAGGAAGATCTGCGTATCAAATACGGAGAGTGTGGGTGAGAGGCCCCACAGCAGTCAGGACGCAGGGTGGAGTCTAAGCCAGGTCCCTATGTTAGGATAGGAGAGGATTTCCTAACGACTTCTACTCCATTCTTGTCAATGGCGGGACTAAGACACATTTGAGAATCAGTGTCATTTTGTACGGTATGAGAAGCCCACCAGGAAAAGGGCCTCACTTTACTGTCATCTTGGGAGCTCTCTAACGAGCTTCTTAAAGGTCAGGTAACTCTCTAGAGAGGAGAATGCAACATCGGCCCTTTGTTTTCTATTGATTAGGGCCCAGAAATCTCACGACCAATAAAGTTAGACGTTCGTTTGTAGAAAAGAATTGCTGATGAAATGCAAACAATTTTGTTGGTAAAGGAGATAATTCCAGAGATTATGACTTATTTTTTGCCCTGTAGGATAGTAAGCTATTTTAAGAATATAATTCAGAAATCATAATCCAGCATTCTGTCTAGCCACCTGAACTTCTTATATCTTCCCTTAAACTGGCTTTATCATTCTGCCGTTTTCCTCATTAATGAGTTACATAAAACTTTGACATGTGCTCGCTATGTATTTGAATGAGATTGTCTTTTTCAAACACTTGTAAAAGTACATTTGGGTATTCCTGCCCCTTGTGCAAATAGCCAGTTAAAACTCAGGCTCTAGACTACCAGGGATCAAAAATACCAGCAATAGTATTGCTTGCCTCTGAGTTCAAACTTTATTATCATTTCTGCTCTTGGAGGAATTCTTTTACTTTCCTGACAGTTCGACCATTTTTTTTTTTTCCATTTATTATTTTTTAAAAAGTTCAATGTGCTATATTGAAAGAGATCTCTCTGAATAGCTAGTCTGCCATATTGATCAAAATGGAAGTCCTTCCCATTGACTTTTTAGGTAGTTAACTATTGATTATATTTTGCTACCTGGGGCCTTGCTGGACCAGGAGAATGCCTCTTTGTTTTCCATCATCTGCACTTCCAGTTCATGTCAGCCCCTAGAGGGTGGGAGGAAAGCTGGGGTGGGAAGGAGGAGGGGTGGGAAGGAGGAGGGGTGGGAAGGAGGAGGGCTGGGGAATGAGCAGTGTGAGGTCCAGGAAGGTACAGATGTCAGGGAGACTTTTTTTGAGGCCCCTGGGTTGCTACTCATCAGTGAAAAGCCATCGCTGCGGCAGATTGCAGCTCGCCGTGGAGGGGTTGGGGCTTGGAGGCTCCCAGAGAGCCTCAGCATTGTGGGGCTTGCACTGTTCCCACCATGCTGTGGGGCATCGGGGGCGGGGGCGAGCTGCCCAGTGGCCTGTGACCCTCCCCAGGGCTTCGTGGGACCTCGCTCAATTTTAACAAACATACGACCCTGATGTGCTGGTACTTCTGGCAAAGACATAGTTCGGCAAATGCAAAATCGCAAATGAAGTTAAGTTACATTCGGCATAGCAGCTGTTCTGTGGCCAGTTTTCCAGCGTCTAAGTAAATTGGCACTTGAGCATATCCTCAGGCAGCAGCCTACGGGACTTCTCACCCCCGGCTGCAGAGAGCCTCTGTGGGGCGGTGGGGTCAGGGAGGTAAGAGCCGAAGAATGTTTACAACTCCTCACTTCCGTCTGTTCCTGCGGCCAGCACCTCCTTTCCATTCCCACTATTCCCATCCGGGTCCACCATACAGCTGCAAACATGTTCTGTATTGCTTAAGAATTTTTTGGTAGCCAGTGACAGAAAGCTAGTATTATCCAGCTGAAACCAAAAAAGACTTTGTTAAAAAGATGCCGGGGGTCTTGTGGAACCCAGGACAGGAACGAGGTCACGCCCGGAACCCCTGGAGTGTGGGACTCGATTATCATCAGGGCTCACTCTCCATCGCTCACCTCTTTTCCGCCCTGGGCACCTGTCAGGTTCTTCTTTCCCTCTTTCTACAAACACGTTGTCTCTGGTTCAGGAGGAAACATGACTGTAGGTGGCCACAGGCCCTGAGGGAAAGGCCCCCAAGTCCAAAAATGCTGGGAAAAGACTCGTGTAAGCTGCATCAGGTGCCCAGCCCTGGACTGGACCATTATGAGTATGGAGATGGCTCAGTGTGGGTGGGCGTCTCTGCCAGGACCTGTGGCTGGGAACCTAGGACCATGGGGACTGCTCCTGGTGCTTCCCTAGCTCTCCTGCCTGTTTCAGGTCCCTGTGCTTAGATATTGGCCCCGAAGTGGAGGGCTTGTTTACCCCACAGCTCTCTCCTCCACCAGTGGGGCTCTGGACTAGGTCTAGAATGTTCTGTACTGTCTCCCAGGACCTGCCATACCGTCTGTGGACCCCAAGGCTGGCCTGTCTCAGGGGGAAGACATAGCTTCAGATTCTAAATCTTCCCAAGATTTAGATGGCATGGCTCCTCATCATTCATGATATTATAAATGTCTAAAATTATCCTAATTATTTGTTGTTCGATTATTGCCTGCCTCCCTACTAGAATAAAATGCCATGCAAGTGAGAACTTTATCTGTTTTGTGCATTGTTCAGTTTCAGGTCCTAGAACAATGCAAGTAGTAAGGTTTTAATAAATATATGCATTTTAATGAGTTTCTTTAAGAATATCAAACCCCTAATTTAGAGTTCACAGTTAGCAGGGTCATGTCATTCAGTCGCAGAACTGTCACATGAGTTATTAATAGATTTGCCACACCTCTTAATGTCCTGCTTTTTAATCTCTACCTGTGAATGCTTTCCCCCAGTGTAGACAGCCAAACAAATTACCAACTTGGGCAACTTAGTCATTTCAGAGTCTGAGATTAAGGTGGTGAATCCCCGACTTCTAAGATCAGAGGTACCATTCAGATGTAAAACCACAGAGATGGGAAGGGGGACCACGATCCAGCATGACTAATTTTTGAACCGCCTTCGACACTCTGAGTGAGGGTATGGAGAGGGCAGTTCAGGGGAATCAGTAGAGTTACAGGGCTGTCTTTGCATCCACCTGCTTCCAGCTGAACCCTGCAAGTGGAGCTGGGAAAAACGCACACACTCTTTTTAAGACTGATCATTCCAGGGCGGAAATGCATCACCTGGACCTCTGAGTGCCTTGCCATTCCATGAGTCACCAATGGTATAGGGTAATCGAATAGAGATGGGTAGAGGATTTTAAGGCCAGATTATGCTGAGTGACAGCTCCCCTGCCAAACCCCAGGGAGTCAGAAACACTCAGGGAGTTAGCCAAGAAATGACCAAAGCAAGAAGACAGGTAGACCCATGGAAGACTGGGGCTCGAGGTTAGACCACTGGTGATGCGTGTGGATATGCAGACCAGGGGCCATGACAGGACCTCAGGTACTTCAGTGAGGGCAGTGGGGACATTTCAGCAGTGGAAGAGGTCACATCTGAGGACAGGATAAAAGAGGCTACCTTTCCAAGGATGCTGGAACAGGAGTGAAACGGATCAAGAGGGAGAAGCAGATGAGAACATGGCCCATGAATGTCAAGATATGCCTCCCTTAACTCAGCTGCCATCTGGGGAGGAAAGGGAGGGTGTAGGAGACAGTTTTAAAATAATCTCAAGTAGACCCAGTTTTAAAACTGGAAGTGACTATATTAAGTTACTGCAAACCAGGCAGAAGGGGGCTTTAATATAACTCTTCTAAGTTATAGGAAAATCTAGTTACATTTTTGCTCCCAGAGGCCACGAGCGTGAAACTTATACTTGCAACAGAACATTCGAGGGCACAGCTTCATGTCTACAGTTGAGGAAACTGAGGCCCAAGGAGAAAGGTTGACACTTCAAGGTGACACTGCTGTGTGGGGGGGGGGCGTTGCCAGGAGGACAGACCAGATTTCTCAACTCTTGTTCCAGGAAACACAACAAGACGGAGGGTTCCTTCCCGTGTCTATCATACTCTTGAAGAAAATATTGAGCCACACCGTGTAGCAAATGTATGAAAACATCTCCCTAGCCTTCTATTTTGAACAGACCATTCAGTTAAACTTAGAAGCCAGATTTGAAAAGCTCTTGACTGTCTCATGACAGTCACATAACATAGAACATAAAGTAAAATGAACATCTTTAGCCAATGAATAGCATCTCTTCTTCCTTCCTTCCCTCCTCCTCCTCCTCCTCCTCCTCCTCCTCCTCCTCTCCTCCTCTCTCATTACTATTCCTGACACTTTTTTTTTTAGCATAAAATTCCTCACGGCTGGTTGTAACAACTGTAAGGCAGGGAAATAATCAGAGGAGTCGGCTGAGATGGAAGACGGTAGTAGTTGGAAAAATGGCTCAGGCACGATACAACTCGTTCCTGCCCAGCCAGCCAGGGTCCAGTGTTCTTACTAGGACTGACCAAATTCCAGCTCATCCCTCAGATGTCTTCCTGCGCATGCTCCATTCACAAATGAGTCTTACCTCTCTCTATCAAGCACGTCTAGACCAGAACCCCTGAGACTCTGCTGTGTTCATGACTTGGGCTAATGTTGCTTCCAATACCATCAGTCTATAGACAGCAACTTGAACTTAGAAACCAAAAGTTGCAACCTCCACCTAGGACTGTGTCTGCTCACGAAGTCCCGGGGTCTGCAAAGGGCAGAGCAGAACTGAGGAGACCAGGTGGTGTAGCGAATGAAAGAAAGTGCGAGTTTGGATTTGGCAGAGTTGGATTCACATTGTGTTTCTACCATCTCTTAGCTTTATGATGTTGGACAAGTTACTCATCGTCTCTGAGACTTATTTTCCATTTTTTGTAAAATAGGTATTTGTAACAATGAAATTGATAATAAATATAAAGAGGCATTTAACCGACACAAGATAAGCATACAAGAAATGCATTCTCTAGTATCGCTTCTGTAGCAATTCCTAACCTTACACATAAGAGCTGCCCTAATGTGCTAAGAGGCTTCTAAACCAGAGGGCATACTTTTCATTATGGCCTAGCTAGTTCGCCCGTTATACTGCATAGTCATCATGTCTGTATGTTTACAGTCTCGACTAAATCTAAGAACTGTGTCTTATGTACCTCTGGATTCCTACTGTTTGATGGAGCAAATAAATCAATAAGTGAGTCAATTGTTCTATGGGAGATTTCTTAAAGTTCTATTTCTGATCATCTCAGAGGGGAGCAAAAGTGCCTGAGAATTATAAGGAGAGGATGTATAGTGTCAGCCTGTGTTTAGAGGATTTCATACAGAAAGTTGATGTACTTATTTCTCTATGGAAAAAAAGGAGAAATAAAGCAATACTATGTTTTGGTTTAAGATATACAATAAATCAAAGACAACTGTATAATGACCAAGATGTAGGCAGAGGAATGTTTGATTTCTTATACTAACTAAACTGGATTAAATCCTGCTCCTTTTCCTAGGAACAGGAGGAAACAGGCTGATAGAAACTAAGACTCTGTTTGATATCACAGCACTGTTGGAGACGGAGAAATAAGGAGCTGAGAACAGAGTCGGAGAGGCTGAGCCCCTGTCAAGTGTGAGCGTGGAGCTTCTCAGGGTGCTTGGTCCTTTAAGATTTCACTTGACTTTAACGACTTCCTTTCTAACAAGTCAAATAGACAAAACTGGGGGCCCAGCAACATCAACAAGAATTGGTTCATGAGGGATCTCCAAGATCACATTTGTCACAGCCCCACCACACAGAGGGAACATGTAGATGCTGAGGGTACACACTGCCCTGTGGCCAGTGAGGTCAGAAGGATGGGTGATTGGGTGTCACAGCTTCTGCTTTTTCTCCATCAAATGAGCTTCTTTGCCTGTTTTTAAGGAACTAGTGTTAATGAAGTGCAATTTAAACAGTGTTGAGCTTAATTTTTAGTAAGTGGCTGTACCCTGCTCTATTTTTGCTCGAGAATTTCGAAGCCTTTCGGTGTTTCCATAGAGATTTCATGATTGTCCGGTCTTTCAGAAGATACGCCAGCCCTGGGTAGAAATTTGACCCAGATAGATTCTGGATCCCTTTGAAGCATTAGATGTTATGATTCTAAACAGAGAAATTGGCCAATAGCTGGGTGGGTCAGGCTCTAAAATCACCTACGACTGAAACACACCGATTATTTTATTGGAAATGTGGGATTCTTGTAAGTATTACATCAAATTGCCTACATTCTCTGCTTAACTTTGGGTAGACGAGATTTAAATATTCGACCATTATTTTAAATGAAATTCTGTAAAGCGTAGTTCAACAATTTGTATTAAATAATTTCGTTATTTATTATGCAATTAATATCCGCTGCGACACAGCTATGATCAAGAGGATATATCTTTGTACCTCTCGCTCTCTTACGCTCAACTCCTACTACTCTTGCAGAGCCCGGAACCCGGCGGCTTCAAAAACCCCGCCTCCTCTCCGCCCCGCCCCCATTCGGCACAGCCCGCCGTCGGTGTCGAAGCCCCGCCTCCCTCGTGCAGTCATCCAATGGCCAAGGTACACGGCTCTGTGAATACGAGGGAGCTTTAGGTGTCTTCCTGGCGCCTGACCAGAGTCTTGGGGAATTCCGTTCCCCTCGAAAAGTCACTTCCCCAAGTTACCCCTGCGATATGCAGGATCACCCACTCCCTCGAGTTCCTCGGAAGCGTCGGACAAGACTCCCGAGCCCCGTCGCTGCGCTCCCTAAGAGTCCTGGGTCCTCACTGGACGAGGCTCTCGCCCCGCGGCATTCTGGGAGTGGTAGTCTTCTTCCTCCGGGTTCTTCCCAGGTACGCCGGCGGCCAAGACTACCATTCCCAGACGCCTGAGCGAGTCACAGTCAGGTGGCCCGCAAAGACGCGGGGCCGGTGGGCGGGGGCCCGGCCGGTACCCGGCAGCTTTCTGTGACACCCAGAGTCCGCGGGCCCCCTTGGCCCTAAGACCCCACCATGGTGCGCGCGGGCGCCGTGGGGACGCATCTCCCCGCGTCCGGCTTGGACATCTTCGGGGACTTGAGGAAGATGAACAAGCGCCAGGTATCGGAGGCCCGCGTTGGGGGCGTCCCCAGGGACCGGGGCTGGCTGCGACTGCGGGGAGTCAAGGCATCCCAGTAGGGCTGCGGCAAGGACAGCGCCCCGACACCCCTACGGGCTCTCAGAGGCCCAGGGTTCGAATCCGCACAGACCCACGCGTGGGCACGTGTGTATGCTCTCTTGCACTGACAAGAGCCCGATTAGGGGAGGATGGCCAGGAAGGGGAAAAAAATAGAAATCTGGTCCAATGCACATCAGATGCACTTGACAGAGCGAGGAGAGATGACTCGGCCTTGAGTGACATCTATCTGCACCAAGGGCCACCTGGTGGAAGAGGGAACCGATTCTCTGTGGGGTTCCTGGGGCCCGACGCCCAGAGAAAGGCTGCCCGCCGATGGAAGGGACAGAAAGGCAGGTGAAAGTAAAGAACTTTCCGACAAGGGAACTGTACAGTAGTGCCTCCCAGGGCAGTTCCTTCCCAGATTCCTTCCAATCTGGGAAGTGTTTTCCCGACCATGCGTGGGACTAAAGAAAGCTCCTTGTGCCTAGAGAGCTCAGTGGTGGAGCTCAATCATTGTGGTCTGAATCCGTGTTCCAGAAGGGATTCCAGAAGTCTTCTCTAACTTATTTTTTGTTTGTTTTATCGAAGTTTAGTTGACTTAAAATATTATATTAGTTTGAGGTATCTCTAACTTCTTTCTCAGATTCTGTCATATGGTTGCACCTTGAATATAGAGGGCATTTAGCTTGGGGTCTTTGGGCAATTTGGGTTGATTTGTCACTGTTCTGTGACCATCTTTCCGGGGGAAAACTTCCTTCTTGCTTTCTCCTCAGCCAGCTGTTGGCCGGCATTACTGTCGTTGGGTCTTTTTCTTCAATATAAGGCAAGAGAGAGAGTAGGGTCTAGAAATGAAGCCCTATCCAGGAAAAATGCTTAAGCTTCTAGATAGAGAATTTAGGGGACCTGTAGGGCACACATACCATGATGGATACTAATGGAGCCTAATACTTCTATCGAGATTAAAAATAAAGTATGCTAAGAAAAATGGAAAGTGGGAAGTGTCTTTTTTTCAATTATAGTTGACATTTAATATTATTTTATATTAGTTTTAGGTGTAGCTCATGGTGGCTATCCATTTATATAATTTATGAAGTGACCTTCCTGTTAAGTATAGTACCCACCTGGCACTGTACATAGTTACACAATATTATTGACTATATTCCCTATGCTGTACTGTTTTGTAACTACCAATTTATACCTTTTAATCCCTTCACCATTTTCACCCAACCCCCCAACTCCCCTCCCATCTGGCAACCACCAGTTTGTTCTCTGTATCTATATGTCTGTTTCTTTTATTTTTGTTTGGTTGTTTATTTTGTTGTTTAGATTCCACTTATAAATGAGACCATATGGTATTAGTCTTTCTCTGTCTGACTTATTTCACATAGCATAATACTCTCTAGGTCCATCTATGTTGTTGCAAATGGTAAGATTTCATCCTTTTTTATGGCTGAGTAGTATTCCATTGTATATATGTACCACATCTTCTTTATCTAGTCATCTCTTGATGGACACTTAGGTTGCTTCCATATGTTGGCTATTGTAAATAGCACTGCAGTGAACATAGGGTTGCACATATCTTTTCTAATTAGCATTTTGAATTTCTTCGGATAAGTACCCAGAACTGGAATTGTTGGGTCATAAGATACTCCTAATTTTAATTTTTTGAGGAAACTTTATCCTGTTTTCCATAGTGGCTGCACCAATTTGCAATCCCATCAACAGTGCACAGGGTTTCCCTTTTCTCGACATCCTCTCCAACACTTGTTTTTTGATTTGGATGATAGCCATTCTGACGGTTGTGAGGTGATATCTCACTGTGGTTTTAATTTGCATTTCTCTGGTGATTAGTGATGTTGAGCATCTTTTCATATGTCTGGCGGCCATCTGTATGTCCTCTTTGGAGAAACGTCTGTTCAGGTCCTCTGCCCATTTTTTAATTGGATTGTTTGGTTTTTTTGGCATTGAGTTGTATGAGTTCTTTATAACTTTTGGATATTAACCCCTTACCAGATATAAGATTGAGACTAGCTTCTTCCATTCAGTAGGTTGTCTTTTTGTTTTGTGGATGGTTTCCTCTGCTGTGCAAAAACTTTTTAGCTTGATATAGTCCCATTTGTCTCTTTTTTCTTTTGTTTCTCTTGCCTGAGGAGATACATGAGAAAAAATGTTACTAAGAACAATGTCACAGAGTTTACTGCCTGTTTTCTTCTAGGAGTTTTATGGTTTCGGGTCTTACATTTAAGTCTCTAACCCATTTTGAGTTTATTCTTATATTTGGGGTAAGGTCATCCAGTTTCATTTTTTTGTATGTATCTGTCCAGTTTTCCCAACACCATTTATTGAATAGACTGTCTTTACCCATTGTTTATTCTTTCCACACTTACTGTAGATTAAATGACCACATAGGCATGGATTATTCTGTTTCTAGTGGGAAGTTTTGATTGTCCTTGAAAATGGTATCAATTCTTATGATTTGAGATCATCCTGTTTCATTTGTCCAACTATATTGAAGAGTAGGGTGCTGCCATGGCAGGGCACAAGTTACTCCTTTGGGCATATGGCTTCAGTCCCCCAACCCTCGCCCCCACCCCAGTAGAATTTCAGAGTAGTGCAGTAATGTGGTCAAGTTTGGTGACTTGAATTTCATGAACTGTGTTTAGAATCCAGTTGTCTCCAGGTGCTCGTAGCTGCTGAGCTCCTGGAAGTGTCTGTGATGAAGATGAGTTGTGTCAGCGATTATTATTAGCTTAAAAAACCAACAGCAGATGCCCTGAGCTTTGAAACTGTCCCCAAGTAAATTCTCCAGGAAATAGAGCTTTATTTAAAAATCTAGACTTATGGGACTGATTTACTGATGGTTAAAATTGCCACTACTGGAGAAGGCCTTCTGATGAATGTAGCAATCCATTTTGCCTTCTGAAAGATCTGTATATTCCCACTCTTAGTGAAAAGGCCTATCAATAGCTGTTGCATTGCCCGTTTCGTTCGTCTTCTAATTAAAATTCAGAAGCTCAAAGCTGCTGCCTCCCGGTACTTTTTTTTTTTTTTTTTAAAAAAGCTTTATCCTTTTGCTTGTTTCTCTTTCTTTTTCCCTCCAAAATAGCATCCTGTGACACCTTGTCAGGCATGCATGCTCCACCAGTCCTGGAAATGGGTCCTCCCTTCTCCGCTGCCCCTGCTTACTATTAATTAAGGCAAGAGGCACATGCAAACACAAGGGCTCTTTGTTTTCTCAGCGAGGAAGAGAGGAAGAAATACAGCTACTGGCATTTCTGCTGCGCTCAGCCGGAATATCTTGTCTCAAATGTTTCTTTAAAACCTTCAGACATTAGCTGTTTATTTCCTCTTTAGTTGACAGAGACTCAGGGCGGGCTTGCTTCTGAACTCTGCTGGGTTATTGAGTGCCACGCATACCAAGTTAGTGGGCAAAGAATAACAACAACAAAAGACACCCATGAAACGTAATGGTTTGTTTTTTAGATCCCAGTCAGTTCGTCAGTAGTTCAATCAGAATGTTTCTAGATTCCAGAATTTCAGTCTTGGACGTGGATTGATTGGCCCCGTAAAGGCAGGGTGTTGAGAGTGTGAGCTATGGTTTGGCGGTTAGCCCGATTGTTAGGTTTTTGTATCATTGGCCATTTCTTTAGCAAATAGATATCTTGCTCAAAGGATGTTTTTTTGAGGGATTGATTTTACTTCCCCTTGATGAATTTTTCAAGCATAAAAAAATCATACTAGATTCTCAGTATGAGAATATATTCTCGGTTCCCAGTCTTTATGAGATAAATGGCAGGATTTTATTATGTACTTTTATCAGAGTGGAGCCTGATAATTTGAAAACCTCTCTATAAATGACAGTCTCTGTTTAAAACCGTGGCTTGGGGCTTTCCTAAACAGGTCTGTAATTCAGAATGAAACAACATTTATCAAATCCTTTAAGTCAGGCCGAGCAGGTGAACAACTTCTGCTTTAGACTGATGTGACTAAACCAATTTTAGTTTAGAAGCAAATTTTGATGTATTATAGCCCAACACTTTATATTTGCTTTGCCCTCCAGTTTCCTTTTTCGCTCTCCTGGGGATTTAATAATAGTTTCATAATTTGCTTTTGACATAATAGCCAAAGAGTTTTTTATAAATGGTATGTAACTTTAATTTTGAATCAACGTTTATTTTCCTGTTTTCCTTCATTATGTCAAAATATCATCACAGTTATTTTAATTCACTTTTTATATCCCCACTTTCAGTCATATCCTTCCTAATTACCTTCAATTACATAATTTCACATAGGTATAATATTAGCAAGAGACAGTTTTGAGTTCTGCTTTTCCTACCTTAGCATCATATCAGAATATGGTTTCATGTGGTGTCTCACTTCAAAATGACTACTTTAATGGCCACATAATATTCTGTCAAATTGTACTTAAACACTTTTTTCCAGATTTTGGACTTAATCCATACTCGACATATCTTAAGTGTTTTGTCATGTCATGAAAAGGCTTTAAGCATCGTTTTAAATAGTGCAGTAATTTGCCATTATTAACTCAGCATTTAAAAAAAAATCCTTTAAATGTTCTAGGCCAAAAAAAGTGGGGGTCGGGAGAGTAGAGGAAGGATTCGGTTTGAACACTTTAAAGATTTATTCACTGCTTGTATTCCTTCTCTGGGCAATTAATAGTTTTAAGCTTTTATCTCTTTCTTTCTTTTTTCTTTTTTCTTTTCTTTTTTTTTTTTTTTTTTTTTTTTTTTTTTTGCACCAAGATAGAAAACAGGAAAGGAAACAAGATCAATAAAAAAGTAGAAGCTAGAAAACAGGTAAAAGCGTGGTAACTGACAGCCAGAGAAAGCCGGAATCCTAAGCCAGCAGTGTGGGAAACTGAGGAATAGCCCTTCCCTGAGTCCTCAAAGACTCAAGTACTGGCAGTACCCATGTCTCGATCTGGGGGTAAAGGGGGACTGGAGCTAAAATAAACGCGACTGGGTGAAAAAGCTGAGAAACAGGCCCCTAGCTGTGCTCCCCACATCCCTCCGAAGTCTTCCTCTCCCGGGTTGGGATCTGGAAGTTTCTTTCTGCAGGGGCAAGTTCATACTCCTGGAAGGTCCCTGAGTAAGGGCCGCCAGGCCTAGTGGGGGATGTGGATCCTGTGCCCGGAGGGACCACGTGCTGATGATGGGAGAGATGGGGGGAGGGCTGAGGTCCGGAGGGAAGGAGCCCCACTGTGTAGGTGAGCACGCGTGCCAGAGACAGGCGACGCGGCTGGGTCGAGGGGGTGATTGGGTTAGAGACGTGAGGATCGAGCCCAGCAGTGCAGTCCGGGTCTGTGGCAGAGGGTAGACGGTTCCGGTGAAAGGAGGAGGTCATTGGAGATGAGGGGATCCCGGAATTGAGATGCCAGAGTGTTAGGTGGGCCATCCACACGGCTCTTCAGTCACCCAGGGCCACCAGGGGGGTTGTGGAGAGGAAGCCTGAGGCGGGTACCGGAGTAGGGAGCCGTCCTGAGGACAGAGAGGGCAGACGACCCGAGGGGCGTACGTTTCTCATAGTATGAGGCACAGGAGACGTTTGGGCCAACAGTTCAGCTACAGCCGGGCAGGGCGTTGTGCCGTGGCCTGGTGGTGCTTTTGTCCTCAGTCCTCGGGGGCTGGCGGGTGTGGCAGGCAGCTGTCAGCAAGGAGGAGCCTGTGCTTTTAGCTCGTGATGGAGGGAGGCACGGGGACCAGCCCTGTGAGTCTTAACACTGTGGCCTAACGTGGGGCGAGGTCCGCGTGGAGTTAGGTGTTGACTCATGTGGCCCTCCCTTTATGGAAAGCCTAAATACCCAGGAGTTGGCAGTTTTGGTTGACGTCCGGATGTAGGACGGCCTCACTGCTAAGGACTGAGGACTTTGAAGCCCCATGAGGGGCTGAGGAGCGGGTCTGAGGTGCCCCAGACCGCGTGTGCCAGCCGCTCGGGTCGGACCTGAGCGCTCCGCGCCAGAGCCGAGGCCCTGGCCGTGCCACCTGCGTTGCCGGAGCCCTCGGGGTTGAAGGTGCTGGGAGTCCCCGGGGTCGTAGGCGGTCCGAGCGAGCCTCGACGAGGCAGGCCGCATGGAGCGCTCTGGGGTTCCGCTCCCTTTCCTCTCCCTGGAGGGGGGACCGGTACGGAGGGCTCGTTCCGTGGGCAGAAGCTGAAGTACCACCCGTTCTGTAGCATGGGTTAGTCCGTGTCGTCACGGTTCGTCCTTTCACCCAGCGCACCCCCAGCTCCGGAGCAGCGCCTGTCCTGCCGCTGGTTCTCACTGCTGCTTTGGCCTTCTTCGTCCCAGCTCTATTACCAGGTGTTAAACTTCGCCATGATCGTGTCTTCTGCGCTCATGATCTGGAAAGGCTTGATCGTCCTCACTGGCAGCGAGAGCCCGATCGTCGTGGTGCTGAGGTAGGTCCCGCAGGCTGTCGCTGCTGCCCAGGGCCCAGGAGCAGCGTCGCCTCGGGTGAAAGCCTGCGTGACAGGCAAGACTCAGTGTTTTCATTGGGTGAACTCTGAAGAGTCTTCTTTATTTATATCCGTTTTGAGAATATTTACTTTTTCTGGCTTTTGTTGAAAACCTTATCTTTTCCGACAGACATTGTAGAGCTTTTATCATGTTGATGCCAATGCTCCAGTGCAATACATTTGCTTTTGTATTTCCATATTCGAATCCACGTAAAATGGCAATTTAATAATATGGTGTTAATGCATTATTTATATACAGATTGACTTTTAAGCAGAGATCATTTAAAACTGTTAATTGGTTTTCCTCGTACCAGACAGGCAGGGGCTGCATATCCCCAGTGACTAGCACAGTGTCTAGTGATTTTTCCAGCTACTTCTGCAGACCTGCGTAGGTGGCTGTTCCCTTCACACTATTACTCTTACAAAGCACACAACTTTTATTTTAGAAAAGTTGGTATTTTAGTTAACTTCACGTAGCCGTAAAGTCATCCAAGAGGAAAAACTTAACGATCAATTTGAAAAGAAATCGCCATGTTTGGGGCCGTTAGGTGTTTCCGGGTGCTCTCTGCCCACAGGGTCTTAGATCACTGAGTCTTGCTGTGGTGGCAGGGGCCCCTCTGTTTTACAAGTGGCACACTGGGCTGTAGCCGTGACTCGGGCAGGGTCACGGCTGGCCAGTGCAGCAGCCAAGGCCGGCATGCGGAGGGTCCTGGGCTCCCAAGCCAGTGCCCTTCCCTCCCCTGGGCCCTGCCGCCATGTCATGGCCCCAGCCATGGCCCCGCTTCGCCAGGCCGCCCTTGTGTGGCTGGCCAAGGGCCACTTCTAGGCATATGGCGGTTCCATAAAGTGTGGAGCCCGTGGAGAGCATGGGGGGCCTGTGATTGGCCAGCATTCACACTGCTCCAGGGCGCCCTGGGGCCAGGTGGTAGGTTAGGAGGGAGGAGACCAGGCTTACGGATTCTTGACTTCCGAGCCTTGCTTCGGTTATGACCCTCCACTCCGATGTATCATGTTTTCCTCTTGGTAAGATTTCATGGTAAGGACAGATTTTAAAGCTTAAAAAACAAAAAGAACTTAAAAACCTGAAATTTAGGTGAGCTCTTTCACTTAACAGATAAGGAACCTGAGGCCCAACGAGGCCAAATCACTTGCATGTCACAGTCACTTGGCAGAGCCATGACGACTCTCTAAATCACAGACACACTTGTACAGAGTTGTGCAATTGCAGTATGTAGGGATATTTTTTAAAGCATCTTTTACAATTCTAAAGCAGTTTGGTTTGTCAGTGTGAACTGTTGACATCACGAGAGATGTGTGACCTTGGGGAACCCTGACCTTGGAATCCCGGGCCCATGAGGAAAGCAAGTGCAGGTTGATGATTAGTGAGACATTTCCAGGAACCGCTCTCCTGCGGGACACGAGACTGACCCGACGCCAGACCGCCGGGCACTCTTCCTGCTTCGGTGACTCGTCCAGGAGGTTTTTCTAGCCGCAATTCTTAATTGTCATCACAGACTGAGACGGCTTTCTAGAAACATCTTCCCGGTGTGTGTTGAAAGAATAAAGGTGAAGCAATAGATGAAGAAATTATCTTAAGCATTTTAGCTATTATTCTTGAAAACAGAACCCTGAAACGACTGGTTTATTTTCAGGGGGAAACAGAATAAACTTACATGTTGAAGGACAAAAAAAACCCACGCAATTTGTTTTTACTCAAGTATTTTCTTTTTCTTAACCCTTGAAGTCATCCCTATTTTTTGCCCTTTCCACCTTTTTTATTCAGATTTCCTATTTTTGAATGCTAGATCTATTACTGTACTTAGTGTCACTAGTTTCACTTAAAAATAAACACATCAGCAGGTACTTAGTGACAGGCCCGTCTCGGCCGCATTTCACCTTGCTGCATTCTGCATGTGCTTACAGGTTTAAGGCCTGCCAGGGCTGGGAGGGACAGAGGGCCAACTTCTAGAGGTACCCCCACTGTGAACCCACATTTTGCTTTAAAGCTCCCCATTTCTTTCTATAGGTACCCCCACTGTGAACCCACATTTTGCTTTAAAGCTCCCCATTTCTTTACTAGTCTGGTTCATTTTCTCCCTGCTTGCCCTCAACAAATTCACTCATCATTGGCTGCCTAGCCCCTCTTTAGCCATATTTCTAGGTCTTATTTACTTTCTCATGCCTTAAACAAAACATGAGCATATGTAAAATGAATTCTCTTTCGATAATTTCAGCTTCCACTAAATTACAATTGATTTTGAATCTGAGGATTTTGGTGTGGGTTTAAACTGGTGTCATGTGGGATTATTTTTTGATCTCCACATCAGAAACTGTCAACATGGGTTAAAACTGGGCTTTCTATAGAATGTGGTCGAAAGGATGATGCTGCAGAAGTCAAAAGACATGGGTTTGAATTTTGTCCCAACCCTCAGCTTGGCTGTCAGATAATTCATCCTCCTAAGTGTATTCGTTTATTTGTTTCTCATTCTTTGAACAAGTACATCTGTGTGTAGGTGCTGAGGATACACCATAAAATGGAAGAATTGCCCTTGAGTGTTACCCAGCTTTCAGAGTCTGCAGTTCGGAATGAAATTAGTAATGTATTTGTAGATGTAGGACTTTTTTTTTAAGGCTAAGCGCTGGCAGCTTTTCCTTGGGAGAGTCCACTTTTTTCTTGGTTCTTTTTCTCCCTAACACAAACTGCAGAGGGGCCCACCGGAGCCCTTCTCCTCTCAGACTTCAAGCTGAGAAGACATCGTCTCCTTTCACACTTACTGTTATCACCTTGCACAGTCAGGTGAAAACTGTGGCTTGTTTAAAGCTCATAGATCTACTCCATACAAGTTGAAACTCTAACCCAAATGTTTGTTATTATATTCTTTATGAATTGAAATGTTCACCTTGTGACCGCAGAGTAATTTGGATGTACTTTTGTGTTTCTTTCTAGTGGCAGTATGGAGCCAGCCTTCCACAGGGGTGATCTTCTGTTTCTAACAAATTTCCGGGAAGACCCTATTAGAGCTGGTGAAATCGTTGTTTTTAAGGTCGAAGGACGAGACATTCCAATAGTCCACAGAGTAATCAAAGTTCATGAAAAGTAAAGAGGCTTTACTTCTTTTTGGTGTTGTTTTGTAAATTTTGGCTAGATCGTTTTAATGGTTAATTAGAAAGTGGCAAATGCACTGAATTTTTTTCCTAGTTCTGCCATTTACTAGTTGGGTGACTTTGGACCTGTTGCTTAACTCAGTCTATAAGATGGAGATGATAATACTTTTCTGATAATAACTCACAGATTGGTGAGAATTAAATGAACTGACGTACGTTAAAGAACTTGAAACAGATGCACAATGTAAAGTGGGATGCATTGTAGCATATTAGTTATTTGAAGGAGTCTCAAAGAAAATAAATTCCCATTGTAATTGAGGATGTGAGAATTATTTTGATATGAGAATTATTTTCTGAAATGCAGAAAGCTACCTGTTTCTTTATGTCACTTTGGACCAAGTGGCATTCTCAATAGTAATATTAGCCCTAGATGGATAAACATTCCTTTCCCCAACTCACCCATGATTCAGCCATTGCACATCCTGCATCAGTTCTCCACACCCCCCGACAAATGGCCTTTTCTTTCCTTTACATGCCAGTGATGACTTATTAAGACACTTTTTGAGAACCTGAAACAGTCACTTCTAGCTCAAATATATTGAGTTCCCATGAGAGAATACAGTCACATGATTAGTGAAAATGCTTCATTTTATGGACTTGGTTATTCATTTACCTTTATGCAGCTTAGTGTAGCATCTTTACCTGCATGAATTCTGGAATTAAATCTAGGTATGTATATGTGTGTGATTAATGGAGGATTTCTCATCCCTGTGTGTGTGTGCGTGTGCCATAACTATTAGTGCATTTCCGATATTTAAATCCCCATTCCATTCACTGCTTCCAGGTGTTCCCCAAAGATGTTGGTGCTTGAAACATTCACATCATTTTACTCTAAACATCAGAATGGCCATGTTTCAGTTTGTGTCAATACACTGGTACTGCACTAATGTTACTGGTGTCTACTTGTTAACTTACTGATGAAGAAATATGCTTAGTCATGATGTGACAGCACTCTCAGCTGGTTTAAAAATTATTTTTAAAGATAGAAATTGTTCAGAGTTGAGGAAATAATGAGGACTTGCTGTAATCTGCATGAATTGTGAGAGACCGCCCGGATTTTTATCCTCTTAATTTTCTTTATAACCATGGCTGCAAATCAGCGTGCTCCTTTGGCCCAGTTTCAGATCTTCGTGGTCTTTTAAGCTCTTGTCAGATTATAATAGTGCGTTTTTCCGTTTGCCTTATTGAAAGAAGACCCTCTTTAAACCGCTATAATGCTGCAGTATTGTGTTCTAGTGTCAAGACTTATGTAAGCACCAGTTTAGTATGTTTAAAATGACTCCCATGTGTCTCTTTAACACTTGTTTTATGCCATTTGTGATTCTTGTTTCTTTGCAAACTAGATTTCACACCACTTTGCTCAGTGGTGAAGGAAATAAGGCATTAACACTTTCTGCATTTGGCAGGAAAAAGTAAGTTTGAGGAGGGCTCTGAGCACGCTTGCATTTGATTTACCTTATTCTCAAATCTGTGTGATCTGGGACCAAACTCGTGTCTAGAATGAAGAGGAATATAATCCATGTTAACGAGTTGGTCCGTGAGGACTAAGAAAGAGTGAAAACAGTTGCTGGAAGCTAATCATTGCCGTACTGGTGCCCTTGTGCTTTGCTCTGCTTTCTGGTTGTCAGGGTAACTTGAGCATTTAGGATTTAAGTCTATAAAATTGTCATTAGATTTGTGCTTTAGTTCAGTGGTTATCTGTAACCAGTCATCTTAGACCAAGAAAGACCAGGTTATTTATGACTGCTTTTCTAAATGCCTATATCTGGCTATAACGTGTTGGGTAAACTAATAATTTTCTAATGATGCTGTGCTGAAAATAATTTTTGAAAGGACATTATTTTGCTTTCCAGAGATAATGGAGACATCAAATTTCTGACTAAAGGAGATAATAATGAAGTTGATGACAGAGGCTTGTACAAAGAAGGCCAGAACTGGCTCGAAAAGAAGGACGTTGTGGGAAGAGCCAGAGGGTGAGGATTAACTTTTAAGTTATTTAGAAGAGTCAGAAACTAGAAAAATACCTAGAAACAAAGAAATGACATGTTCAGGCTACTAGAATCATGGATTATAAATATTATACGTCAGGAGAGTTATAATTAGTTCTAGTTTATATTATGATGACTAAGTAAAACTCATAACTAAGGACCTAAACCCTAAACCGAATGTAAGTATAGTATATATATCATGAGTTTAATCGCTTTCTGTGTCAAAGCTGCGTCTGTATCTTTTTAAATGGCTACAGACTGTTCCCCTGAGAATCATGACTTATTTAACTGTTCCTCTTTTGGTGGATATCTAGATGATGTCTAAATATCATCATTTTTCACTATTAAAAGACAGTTCTGTGATAAATCTTATATTTATCGTTGCATGATTATTCCAGCAACGAGTCTGGCTTCTGAGTGACATGGCGGAGCGTATATCCTCTCATTAAAAACAAAAAACAAAAAAAGGCAGTGCTTCCTCGTGGTGACCCTTTTTGTGTTTAACCCTTATTAGAAATGTCTGTTTTATCTTATCTAAACCCCACCAACTGTGTAAGGCTGGAGAACACTGGTGACCACCTGCTGAGATTCAGCTTTATTCATCAGATTGTGGTTTAAGGCCTCTTTCTACCCCTTTTCTCCTCTCACCTTTTAACCATTTTTACTGTATTGCATTTCCACTTGAATATCTGTGGGGTGATGAGAGAGACTGCCAGCTGGTCAGTCCTGTATTTTCAGACACTCAGCTGACAGGCTTTGTATAGCAGGAGGCTGGAGCTACTGATTTAAATAAGACCAAAGGGACTAAGGGTGCGTTATTACCCTGTTATCACACTGACTACATATTGACATGAATTTTGTCAGCGTGATCGTCAGTTAGCCTGTGCTCTGAACCTTCTCTCTCTGGGATCATAATCATGTTTGGGTATAAGTTAGGGGATTCACATTTGCCCTCACCGCCCAGAACACTCGTTCGTTACATCTGAAAAGCACTGTGAAATGAAAATGATGATTCTGCCCATTGCAGACTGAGTATCCATGTACTTTAACTGTCTTCTCTAATAGCAATTTTTAGATAGGCTATCTGAACCTTACTTCTCTGCTAAAAAATGAAAAACTGGATTGACGAAAGTTGCCCATTCCATTTTTACAAGTGGCTCAACTATTTATTTTAATTCTGTTATGGTGAATGCAGCAAGTGAAGACAAGTAGTGTCTCTAACTGGAGTCATGTGTCTGCTTAAAAAATGATCCTGGCTATTAGCGCTGATGCTTTTTACTATGAAAAAGAAAGCCTTTGAGATAGGAGTGACAATGGCTCTGACAGCCCCTGTCACGGGTATTCGCAAGGGAGATTTGTTTCCTAAGGCTGATTTACAGTATTTTCAAAGATTACTATTGTCATATTATAAAATAATTTTTATATTTCTGACTTTTTTGTCATACATTTTAGGTTTTTACCATATGTTGGTATGGTCACCATAATAATGAATGACTATCCCAAATTCAAGGTAGGAATTTATGTGTGTGTCTGTTTTTTTCAAAAAATATTGGAGCTTTTGCATGTACAACTATAAAGATGCAGTTTGTTTAAGATGTTTTGCTATTTTTTTTTTTCAGACTATTTGTAGTTAACTACAAACTAACAATTGTTCTAATTATTGACATAAATTAATTATTTAAAATAGCTACTTTCACCTTTTATGGTCATAGTGTGTTCTAAAATGGCACCTATGTATTTGTTGTTTTTTGTTATAGCAATCTTTAAACATAAGAAAAGTAGGACAATAAACTCATTAATGCCTGTCTCCCCACTTGAATAAAAATGGTATCTTTTTTTTAAAATCACTTGAAAAACAATAGAAAACCTACTCAGGAATGAGCAATGCATTAGCTGTGTGTGTTGGCTGTTTGAGCCTTCCGCCGTCAATATATTTTTGGGTTTTTAACCATGACGTGGCATTGAACAGCTAATTTGGAGAACAAGGCATGAGGGAAGAGGTCGCCTTTTGATTCTGTCCTCAGTACAGCATTGAACAGACTTCATCTGAGCACATTTACAAGCCAGATTCATCTCTAGACCTCACAGTAATTTTCCATTGTGTTTCCTTTACAGTACGCTCTTTTGGCTGTAATGGGTGCATATGTATTACTAAAACGTGAATCCTAAAATGAGAAGCAGTTCCTGGGACCAGATTGAAATGAATTCTATTGAAAAAGAGAAAAACTAATATATTTGAAATGTTCTACTTTCTGTATAAAGGGAAGCAATCCAGAGACGTTTGTGTCTTGTCCAAATAAATGATTCATCCGTAAAGATTATTTTCTTTTGTGGGCTCTGATTCGAATCTGCTCCGTCTATCTGCCGCTCGCGGTAGTCGTTCTAAACTGAGAGTGAGGGTCTGCACCAACTCAGGAACCGGGCAGGCCACTTCTGGGCCTGCTGGCGGGGACAGCACGTGGTTCCCCAGGACGGAGTTGTGATGTCTGAGTCTCAAAAATAGATTTCTTTGCGTAACATAGTGACATTTCTGGGGGAAACAAACACGCCCTTGAAAGGAGGTGGTTTTTTATTTATTAAACTAGAATCTGACCATTAATAAAGCCTAAAACTTTTTAGAGAAAAAGTGTAATCTGCTTTGTTTTTGTGGTTTGTGGTTTGGCAAAAATATTTACGTTGTAAAAACAGTGCACACTCCTTTGAAAACTTGCAAAAAGTGCAGAAGGGTCAAGTGGGCATGTCTCTTTCCTCAGTTTCCCGGAACGTCCACGTTTTAGTTGAGTCATTTACATCATATGCAGTCCTGTACATAAAGCAGTCCCTTCATTACATACTTATTAGGCACTTACCTTCCAGCCGCTGTCCCAGGTGCTGGGGATGTAAAGTCCCGGCCGGACGGGGTCTGATGCCAAGCGTGAGGAACAGATAATAAACCGACACGTGTTTTCAGCAGTGACAGTTGCTTTGAGGAAAGATAAAATGGGGTAAGCTGATAGAGGGTGAAAGAGGGTACCACTTTTCATCGGGCGGTCAGGGGAGTCCTGGCTGCTGTTCACTTGGGCTCTAACCCAGGGGTCTGGCGGGGGCTTGAGAGTCTGCATTCCCAACACGCCCAGGGGTGCTGGTGCTGCTGGGGCCTGGACCACGCCACACAGCAAAGCGTTAGAGAAACGGAAAGGAGGCCAGTGATGTTTTTGAATACTCTCTTCAGTTTTACAAAAATGTTCTCTTCAGCGAATGATATGATGGGGACATCCTTTCAGTCCGAACTTTCAAATCTACCTCCTGCTTTAGGTCTGTTGAATCCTGACCTAAGAATTTAGAATCCCTAAAAATCACTTAACCACTGATGGGCCTTGAGCAAGTTACTTAACTTTCCTCAGCGTTGAATGGAGGGTAAGGATGGCCTTTACCACCCTGGTTGTCCTGAGTAATGATGACTCACCGAATGCTCTTAGCACAGTGCCTCACCCGTACACAGTACGCAGGACGCACACTGCAAGCATCATGCACCGTTGTGCCTTCCTTACCAGTGCGAACCTGTGCCTCCTTGGACATCTGTGCAGCTGCTTTCCGAGTGAGCTCCTGGTTGGGTAAGGATCAGCGGGAGTGATCGGCGGGGGCAGCTTCCCTTGTAATCCTTTATCTCCACTAAAGTAGGCTACTGCAACAATAATGGCTCTCATCCTGTTGAAATCAGCAAAGTTGAAAGAAAAAAAATTTACAGGATACTTTCTGAAAATGTTATTCTCTTGTGCCCTTTAATAAACTTAATAAAAATAGGTTTTTCTTTCCTTAACTAAAAATGGAATTTAAAAATGTTGGGTCACAACTATCATCTTCCTGAAGTTCCGCAGCTGGTTAATACAGACTTCTCTAAGAAGCGCTTCCTGTAGCTAAGCCTTTCGGTAGTTTTGGAAGATGCCCAATATTCTGAAATACACTTCACAAAGACCCCTAAGAACGCTCACATAACTCAGCCAGTGCCACTTGACTGTGGCTAGTTAGAAAGCACATTCTCTTCTGGCCTCTCAGATGCTATTGGTCCTTATAAAATGGAAGTGATGGGCATTAATGCTGGGTTGAGGGTTTTTTTTAATCTGGGGGTCTCAGGTGCAGCCTCGACGTCTGGAACACATCGACGAGAATCAGGCCAGCATCTGAGGAGAGGAAACGGGCATCCGAGTCCCTTGTGTTTCCTTCGTCAGGTGGGGGGTCCCGCTGGGAGCTTTCACACACTCCTGCAACGTCGCCGGCCGCTTTTCCGCTTCACAACAGCTGCAGCATCAAAGTTAGAGCGTGTGCCGCGGACACTGGCCAGACGAGTAATACCCACCGAGGAGGGAGAGGACAGAGCGTGAGGACCGCAGGGCTGTCACGGTGCCCGCTGGTGTAGGGACGGCCAGCCCAACTCAGCCCACAAAGTCCTCACAGCGTCACGGAGACGTCAAATGGTGTTTGCTTCACTGTGTTTAAGATTGATTTAGGGTTCCATCAAAAACAAGGGTTTCTACTATGGGGATAAGCTTTAGTGGTTTGTTTGTTTGTTTTTTAAGTTTTTAGTTTTTTTTTAAAAAAAGGTTAGTGGTAGGACCTCTGATTTTCCAAACCCCTAGCTTAGTCCTACTCTGTGCCCTTTGACGATGGATATGCCAGTCTGATCCAAATACTGGACAAACACAGCTCCACACCCACACACCACACACACACACACACACACACACACACACACACCACTGCAACAGCCAGACTGTGGGCTCCAAACTGCTCCTCTATGAAAACGTTGGGCTTGCCACTGTCCCCAGCAAGGCTGGGCAAATGAAACCTTCTTGTGACGTGAAGGAAGTCTGGCTGTTTGCATAAGCAACTACGAGAACCTTTAAATTAGGGGCAGCGAGCCTGGGCAGCCGCACTTTGAAAAAACTCCCCAGGTGACTCATGCAGCCAGGGTCCAAAACCACCGAGAAACATTTATACAGATTAGTTGGGAGTCAATGTGATTAGGATGCTTGAGGGTTCATGTTTTCTTTCTCATTGTCGCGAAATCATTTTTCAGACTGTGCGATAGGAAAAACCCAGAAACACACCATGTCTCTACACCACGCTTTCGCCACCCATCCCCGCACCAAACAGATGCTCGAGCACCTACCTCGTCATACGAAGTATCCATCGGCCCAGCGCACCGGACACTCGGCGAGTCGCATCCTGAAACTCCGGGCAGAGATCCATCCATCCTCGTTCTTTGGGTTCAGCAGGTCCCCCGTTTCAAGAGAGGCATGGGGCGGGGCGGGGGGAGGATGGCGTCAGGGGAGAGAGCAATTTGGAGTCACACCAAAGTTTACGCCTTACCCTCACCTACCAGATGCGTAGTCTATATATAACCAGCTCAGACTCAGTTTCCTTATCTCCAGAATTAGTGTCAAGGCAGGTCAAGGATTTAGTAGATGCTCAGTTTTACTCAAATGGAGCTTTACCCTTTCTTCCTCAAGATCACTTGAGTTTGAACACTTGGAATTTATTTCTTTACTTTTCCAGCCTCCCAATCCTCTTGACATTCTTCCCCTGTGATCTCGGGTCGGGAAATTATACCTTGATTTCCTCTGAATTTTTAAATCTGCTGTGTCGTTGCAGACCTACCTATGACAGGGACATTTCCCCTGGAGCCTCTGCATTCAGCCACACGGAGCTCTGCGATGCCGTTGGAGAGCGGAGCCCCCGCTACGCTTGACTTGGCCTCCGCACTGGTCCTGTGCCAGCACCGGCCTGGGCACTGACCTCCACGCGCTCTCTGTGCTGAAGCCTCCTGAGCAGGCATCACCCAGATACTACTCACCACATGCCTCTTGCCAGGTTAATGGTTTCCCCGCAGGTGGCTGGCGTTTGCATTATGGCAGGAAGTTTCTTTACCAGACTTTACTTTTCAGAGTGGTTTCAGGTTCACAGCAAAAATGAACTGTAAAATACCAAAAGTTGCCGCATACTCCCTGTCCCCACAGATGCGCAGCCACCCCCTTCCCCCCCCCCTCCGTGGATGTCCCTGCAGCACAGGAGTACATTTGTTACATTAACCTGTCATGATCACCCCCCAAGTCCATAGTTTACATCAGGGTTCGCTGTTGGTGTTCTGCATTCTGGGAGTTTTAACAAACGTCGAAGGACACGTGTTCATATTACAGCATCATACAGAACAGTGTCGCTGCCCTGAAAAGCCTCTGCTCTGCCCGCTCCTCCCTCCCCCACCCCCACACCTGGCGACCACTGGCCTTTTTTATCGTCTCCACAGTGTTGCCTTTTCCAGAAAGTCGAAGAGTGGAAATCACACAGCATGTAGCCTTTTCAGATTGACTTCTTTCACTTAAATGTGCACTTACGGTCCCCTCCACATCTCTTCGTGTCTTGATACCTCATTTCTTTTTAGCACTGATAAATACGTATGGATAGATCACAGTATAACTCTTCTACTAAAGAATATCTTGGTTGCTTCCAAGTTTTGGTAATGAATAAAGCGGCCACAAACAGCCATACAGAGGTTTCTACGTGGACGGACATGTTTTCAATTCATTTGAGTAAGTGCCAAGGACCATATAGTAAGGGTACGTGTAGCTTTGGAAAAAACTGTCTTATTTTGCCTTCCCACCAGCAATGAATGGGAGTTTCTGTTGCTCCACATCCTTATCAGCATTTGGTGTCAGTGGTCCATATTTTGGCTATTCTAATCGGGATATAGTGGTATCTTGTTATTCTAATTTGTATTTCCCTGATGACATGTGATGTGGGACACCTTTTTATGTTGTCATGTGTGTGCATCTTTTTTGGCGAGGGGCCTGTTAAGGTCTCTGGCTCATTTTTAAATAGGGTTATGTTTTTATTATTGAGTTTTAAGAGTTCTTTGTATATTTTGAATAATGGTTCTTTATCAGACATGTTTTTTGCAAATATTTTCTCCCAGCCGGTGGCTTATTAAGTCTCTTGACATTGCCTTTCACTGAGCAGAAGTTTTTAATTTTAATGAAGTCCAGCTTATCAATGATTCCTTTCATGAATTATGCCTTTGGTGTTGCCTCTAAAAAGACATCACCATATTCAATGCCATCTCGATTTTTCTCCTGTGGTATCTTCTAGGACTTTTATAGTTTTACATTTTACATTTAGGTCTATGCTCCATTTTGAGTTAATTTTTAGAGAGGGTGTAAGGGCTGTGGCTAGCTTTATTATTATTATTTTGGCATGTGGGTGTCCAGTTTATTTCAGCTCCATTTGTTCTGGTTTTTGTTCTATCTTTGTTCGATTATATTGCCTTTGTTCCTTTTTCAAAGACCAGCTGACTATGTCTATGGGGGGGGTCTATTTCTGGGTTCTCTATTCCATTCCATTGATTCATTTGTCTATTCTTTCACCAACACCACATGTCTTAATTACTGTAGCTTTATAGTAAGTCTTGAAGTAGGTAATGTTAGTCCTCCAACTTTGTTTTTCTCCTTCAATATTGAGCTGGCAATTCGGGATCTTTTTTGCCTCTCCATATAAACTTTAGAATCAGTTGTCGATATCCATACTGCAGGATTTTTACTAGGTATTTATATTTGGAAAAAGCATACAACCTTTCACTGCCATATTTCTTTGTAAAATTTTTTCCCCATGCCCATCTATGAGGAGAATCCCTGCCTTCTTTAAAATCTCAAGTTTATTTTTTTATCTACCTTCCCTAGTCTGTATATTGGTATATCTGGCTTATCTGTTGTGCCTGGGTATACATTCTCTCTCCCTCTTGGTTATCAATTTCAAGAGCTCTCGATTAGATCAGTGGGTTTAAAGGCAGAGAGACTGACTTTGACTTCCCACTAAGGAAGAAACGGATCATAACAGAAGCAGGCTGCCATTTGGGGCTCCTAGCTGGTATTGCTGGGAGCGGTGGATTGGGTCCCAGTAGTGAATTAAAGACCCAAAGGGAGCCTGGTGGTTCACTCTCAAATTCAGCAAATCATCCTTAAGATGGGATATTTTGATCCCTGTGAGTGCAAAGCTGTGCTTCATGGTCCTGCTTCATGCATTGTCCACAGGCCAGATTGCTTTTCAACTCAACATGGGACACAAAATTGGAAAACAGCATTCAAAGATGATTTTTCACATCTTTATACTTAAAATGTTTTCTACTTTCTGATTTTAATGGCCAAGGGAATGAACCACTGTGAAACATTTTAAAACTGAGCAAAGGCCCGTGAAAGAGCTTCCTTACATGTACATAGAAAGTTCCAGTGTTCAAAGTGCTTGCCAGGTGTCCTCTGGCCACCAGAAGCGATATTGCTGCTGCGTTAGAAGTCATCGTGAGTCATCTTGGCTATTACGAAACCAAGTGGAATAAGTTGGTTCTTATGGTAAATGTTCTCCTCTGTGGCCGGAAACTGCCCAGTCAATAAGCTGCCAGCTCTCAGGCTGACCTCACCTCCTCTCTCTGGGACCTCAGGCTTGTACTGCCTGTCGTCCAGTATCCGAAAACCATCATTCCCTGCATTTTGTCCAGTCTTCTAGTTGCTTAAAGTGAGAAGATAAATCTTGTCCCATCTTTGGCTAGAAGAAGATACCATTATTTTTTTAATCCTACTTTTATGGCCACCTAATGTTTTTTAACTTGTCAAACGTTGTGCAGTGCATCTGTCTAGTCTAAGCTGCAAATAACAGAAACTGATTCTCCTTCCATTGGAAAAGCAGTGCTCTGGAAGATCGTTGGGTAGCTCATAAAATTGCCATGGAAGCTGGACACCCAAGGTCAGAAACTGGAGGAACAAAGGGAGGTTAAATCTTCAGACCCTCACACACAAAGTATCCTGCCAGTGAACAGACCTATGAGTGTACAGAGTCTACCACTGTGGCTCACGGGACCCTGATGATCCTGTGACTAACCATGGCTCCAGACAATGCATGCTGCCCGAGGTACGGCAGCCTCAGCATCTCTGGACCCTCAATGTGGCTGACTTGGCCACGTTTCTCTGTCTCTAATTTTCCAGAGGCAGAAATTCCAGACGGATTACAGGTGATTGACTGAGCCTAGGTAGAGTCCTAGGAAGACATAGAGATGTAGGTTTTGGTGATCCCTCAAACACGCACACGCACACGCACGCATACCCGCAGCCTGTTCTTCAAGCTAATAGGGGTGTGAAGAGGACACAATGAGATGGTCTTTATGACCGTATTTTACATTTGCAAAAGGGGGATACTGCTTTTCAATCCATTGTCTTTCTAATTCAGGGCTGTCCAAACGCACCCGTGTGCCGATTCCCTTTCAGCATCTTTCTATTGCTGCTAAGGTCACAGCACATGATGGAGTCTTTTTGTGTGTGTCCCCCGAGAACAGCCCAGAGCTTTGCTGCCACATCCGGTCATTACGTGGTGGGCCCCAAGCTGCCAGCTCAGGCATGTTGGGGCCGCTGACCACGCCGACGTGCCTGTTTGCCTGGACGCCAAAGGCGCAGCCCCGAGGATGAGACGGACCTTGGTAAGTTTGCATCGCCTTGCTGGACATTCTAGGCAACACGTCGCCCCTCAGCGGGGGCTCAGAATGACTCCGGGTAGCAGTGCCCAGCAGCCCGGGCCTGGACAGTGGTCCAGGGACTGGGACAAGCTTGCAGCATGGAGAAGCTCCCAAGAAATAGAGGCCACGCCACCTGCACCTGCTTTCTTTCAGGCTTCCCCACAGTTCAAGAGCTTCAGAGAAATGCTCTTGACTGCCAGACGCTGGACAGCTCAGGCTGCCCTCTCGGGACCTGTCACTATAAACATAGGTCTGAGCAAGAGCAGCCGTTTGGGCCTCCGCCCTAGGATGCCGGGCCGATCCTTTCGCTCGCGACCAGCACCCACAGGACCGAGTCCTCAGCAGCCTCACTCACACTCGGGCCCGCTCTTGAGAGCATCACTACAAGCATGAGATTCTTACCCAGCAGGGACGTCACCACCCGGCCTGGGCCCGTGTGTGACTCAGCACGGTGGCGCCCCCTCCAATTGGTGGGTGTCAAAGCTCATAAATGCCATTTCTCTGAAACCGCTTTCATCTGGGTGACTTTCGTGCCAGAGCGATTTCATGTTTACAGACATTTTAATCTCCCTGACGCTGTAGGTGATTGGTGGCCCATATATCAGGGAGTCGCATCTGTTTGAAACAAAGGTCCTCTGGGGATTTCGGAAAGCAGCAGCTGGAGCATCCTGGATGGTTACGCTGTTGAGGGAAGATGAGTCACGGCACCCGTGACAGCAGGGTCCCATGGGGTTCCTCCCATCGAAACCTGGAGATTTCTAGACCCTGGGTTTGGAGTCTGGTCTGCCAAGTTCAGCTTCTTCTCGACCCGGACCCGAGGTCTCAGACGTGCTCTGTTGTTCTTGCTACTTCTATGCCAGAGCCTGTCTGCGGTCCCACAGCAACCTGGGTCCCTAAGGAAGCAGGCTCCCTCTGTCAGTTTTGAGTAAGGAGCAGGAGTATCCCCTGGCTCACAGCTGCCTCTGCCCCTTCTCTTTCCAGAAGTCAGAAGGATTTTCAGAAACAAAGTCACGTTGACCTCAGAACTCGTGGCCTCAGTTCTCAGTCCTGATGATTAAGCCGTATGGTCACAAGGTCTCGTCTCCCAGCCCCGCCCCAATAACCCCGGGCGCTAAGTGGAAAGAAGGGGCTCAGTGGCAAGGAGTCTCTCTAGAGTTTTCCTGAACAGCTATGGAAGAGGAGGGGTCAGCCAGGGCTGTCAGTGGCTGTACCTCTCACCTGTCCTGCTCAGCACCTGTTCAGTGTGTCACTGTCCATTTATTCCTGACCGTTCATCCACTTGCCCTTTATGTCCCCAGCACTTTGCTGGGGCTGTGGGGGGAAGGAAGGGAATCTAAGACAAGGTTTCCTCCTCACAGAAGCTCTCAGCTGGGCAAGGACTTCCCAGGCTGGAGACTAATATTTTATCCAGATTCAGCTCTGAAGGAAAACAAAATAAGACAAAACGAAAATCCTTGGGCCTCTCTACTCCACTCTTCAATACTCTTTGGTCCCCTCAGGTCCTTTGGGACCCAGGTTGCCTCTCTTGGGTCTCATGCCTTGAGGACATAGCTCCTAAACTAATATGCAAAGTGGTAGTAATTAATAAGGGCTTAATGTCTGCCTCTCGGGCGTATTTACATTTTAGTGGTGAACTTGTAAAAAAGCTCCAGGCCTTCAACATCTGGAGAGTCTAATACACATGGGGTCACTACAGATAAATTGATAGTTGAGGTAGAAAAATCAGGGCCGTGGGGGAGTGCAAATTCCCCACATCTGTTGAATCTCACATTTGCTTTAATTAAACAGGGACCGTGTCTAGTTCACGGAGTTTCTGCAGCGCCTGGCACAATGGCACGTGCCTGCCCACAACCCCTGCTTCCTATACCCATGGGAGCTTCACTTATGCAAATGCTGCTGCCCACCCGCCTGCCACCGCCACACACAGGCACACATGCACGCGCGCACACACACACACACCACATGTGTGCATATAAGTGGTATTTGATGGATTGCCTAGTTTAAAATTGCAGTCCAAAGTGCTTAAGTAAACAAAGCAACAAGTTCGCATCATTCAGGCAACTGAGAGGAACTCACCAAGTGAGAACCCCACGGGGGACCTCTGACAGGTAAGATGTAATGTGGAGATTAAGGGGTTTGAGAGGAAATCTGAAAAAACAAAGAGCCGAAGATAAAAAGATGAGGGACTGACTGCGTGGGAGGGGGGGCCCCTGACAGCACCTGTAATTCTTCCTGGCTCTCGGTTGGTGGCTCCCTGCCAGCGCCAGCGAGGGCAGGTGAGCCACCCCGGGTCCCAGAGGGCTGTGATGGCTTTTCCTATCAGGAGCGCCTCTCACCTGCAGCCGGTCCCCGAGCCCGTATCCGAGCCTCCATTTCGCTAGGGAGCCACAGTTCTCCCTCCCTCCGCCTCTCGCTATGAACAGCTTTGGCCCAGGGGGAAGTTAGGGAGGGGAGGAAAGAGGCCAGCAGTGGGAAAGCAGCAGCTAGAGTGGGCCCAGGGTTTTCTAACATCATTTTCTAGATTTAATTTCTAAGTTCCCCATCATCGGTGGTTTTTAGCCCTGGCTGCCCATTAGAGTCACCTGGGCACTTTGAATGATCCCGGTTTCTGGGCTCCATCCCGCACCGTTTCAGAGTCTGCAGGTAGGACTGGATGAGGGCAGTTTTGCAAAGCTCCCAGGGGACTCCAATGGGCAGCCAGGCCTGTGCCGCATGCATGCCATGAGGGCGTCCTCCCCTCCCTGCGAGGGAGAAGAGCGTCCATTACGTTTTATCCCCCTCCCCACTGGGCAGTATTGCCGGGGCAAGAGATCCTTGAATCCTCATCTCTCTTAGTTGCCAGAATTTCTAGAACCTGCTCTACCTACCTGGCCTTTGCCATGTGGCAAACACCTTTTCCTGAGGGCCCCCTTTTTCACTTACCTTCCGGTTGGGGCGATCTCACCAAATCCTTCTCTGCCTACAGCAATGCAGCATCTGAGAAGCGGGCTTTGGGGAGGAGTGTAAGGAGAAATTGGAGATGGGAGAGAGGCTGACACTTTTCTCCCCATTCGTATAAGTGCCTCTAAGTCAGTGGTTCTCAAAACTTAACTGTGCTCCTGATTCGGGAGGCCTGGGGTGGGGCCCAAGTGCCTGCGTTTCTCACGAATTCTCAGGTGGTGCTGATGCTGCTGGCCGGTGGACCCACTTGGCATAGCAAGGCGCTAAAATGCTATTTTCCTCCCCCCCTTTCTCAAAAGCGTTTAGGGTTGAAATTTGGACCAGATGGGTTAAGTGGCTTCCTAGGTGAGAGAACCAGGAATGAGGGGGACCTGGGCTCCTTCCTTGGGGGAGGATGTGACTCGTATACTGCTGATTTGGCTCAGGCAAGGCTGTGGGCTCGATGCTACACTAAGACTAGAGCCCAGGTGTGTCCCAGGTGTGTCCTCTCCCGGCTAGGTAATGGAGCTCTGAGGCTTATCCACAGACACTCACCCTCGACCTCAAGGCAACGCGGAAGGGTAGTCCCTCAGCTGTCCATGTCCTCCGACTGCCCGTTGAAGGCCACCCTCTGTGCCCACGCTCACCTGATTATACTGCAAGCACCTGCTGTCACCTGTGCTTCCCTCACGTGCCCCTTCCTACTGTTTCCTTAGGGCTCTAGGGGAGATGTATATTAAAGTCTCAAGCTGAGAGTCGGTGTTCAATAAATGCATTCATTGGATGAATGTGAATAAAATCATTCGCTCGAATATTCCACGCAGTTATTTCCAAAGCACCAGCGTCAGGACACAGGAAATTGAGCAGGAAATATTAAGCAGGGCCCCATGTTGCAAACGTCTGCACAGCAGCTACCGCGAGGAGGATTTCTTTGGTTTCATGTCTTCCCCAAACACCACCTTGCTCCGCTGCTGAGTTTTCAACGTCTCGTCATCTTTCCAGCGTCTCTTCATGAAGCCTGTCCCCCGGAATTAGGAATTAGGCAGGGCCTCGGCGACCCTCTGAGGAAGGCTGAGGCTATTAGCATCTCTAACCACAAGGAAATGACTACCGACAGGCCCAAATAAAGCAGAAATATTAAGAACGATGGTGTGGAGTTCCTGTACCAGGAAAACTGGAACATTAAGAAAAAGCACGAGGCCAGAGCAGAGCAGTAAATCGCAGCTCGCAAAACCGCGTTGGAAGCCTTCATGAAAGCCAGGCGCCTTTGTCCCTTGGACTCTGCAAACGTAGGTTTCGATTGGTCGTTTCCTAAGTCTTGGCTTATGATAGGTTAACACATCACACTTCGAATTTTCTTGTGTTATTCTCCTTCAGAAACACTGGCTCCATCTCCACTTCTACATCCCGCAAAAAGACAGGGAGTAGCATGGTTAGTCTGTAAATGGTCTAAATATTTGCATTCTGCTGCTGCCTGCTTCTGGCTGATGAGATAGGCAAATGGAGAAACAGGAAGGGAGGTGATGCTCAAAGCAACGTGTTTAGAGCGTATTTGTTAAAAGTTCTGGTGGAGGAAAATGTGGATGGTGAATACTGAGGTTGCTGTCTAATGCTTGCCGGCCAGGCTCTTGATGGTGGACAAATCTTCTCTGGTAACCTCCTCGGTTGAGTGACATCTGTGACGTGCGCTCTTGATGATAATCCATTACCATTAAAGACTGAGCATGACTACAACCGTAATAAATATCATTATTATAAATTAAAAAAAAATCCATCCATCATGTCCTGTTTTTATTATCGAGGGCCAAAGGCCTTCAGCTGGTCTCCCCAGGACTTTGTGGATTCATTAAAGGTCAGTGCGCAGTAAGATCTGATCCCGGTCCCTGCATTAGGTGCTCGTGAAGACTCCGTGTGGGCATTTAAATACATGTCACTCGCTGAGGGGTAGCGACGACTTTCATAAACGCCAAACCTTTTGCCTGAGACATGTGCACGCTCTCGTCACAATGTCTGAATCAGACATTAATTAAGAAATGTAATCCTTAAATCCCCAGTCTTGGACAAAGGCTAACGTTGTTAAACATGACATTTACGTAGCCGGCGTAAAATATATAAATAAGATAAATAAATGAAATGAAATAAACTGACAACTCAGATATCGGTGGAGAATGGCCATGACAATACCAGAGATTCTGCCTCATTGATATTGCTTCAGGATGGCTTCCTCCGTCATGGAACCTAACTTTTTGCACGGAGAAAATTAAGGCTCCCGGAGAATATATATAAGAAGGGCACATTTTGAAGGAGGGGAGGAAAGAGCTGGTGCAAAGTGCTGTTTGGAGCTGTTGCGGCACCATCTGAGTATCTGGGGAGAGTCTGCTAACATGGGGGGCAGATGGTTGGACTTTGCCGGCACCGATCACTCACACTCTGAAGACTTTGCCCCTCGTTACCACCGAACGCCAAACACGAGCCGAGCCAGTGCTGGCCTGTTGGGCGCCTGGCCGTTGTTAGCAAGCAGCCCCAGGCTGGGCAGAGTCCCTGGGGGAACCTCAGGGGGTTAACAGTACTAGATGGTAGGGAAATGGGACCAGGGTCTCTGCCTAAAAGCAGAGCTGGGGTGGGGCTTCCCCCTTGTGAAAAATAAAAGGTGGCAACAGTTGACTGGGTTTCTGGTTTTTCATAGCTGCCTGCCTAGGAAGGAAGGCAGGAGGGTATAGATACATCCTTCCGAGTAGGACCTTAGCTAAACTGATGCCTGATTTTGCGGCCAGCTCTGTAATATCTCTAACATCAGTAAAAAGCTGATAAAGATAAACCAGATGGTGGAAATAAGTTCGACTGTATTAGCAGTAATCACAATTAGTATAATGAATCAACTACCTATTAAAAGACAGAGACCAGCAAATTGGATGAAAACAAATGAACAACAACAAACCAAATCCATAAATTGTCTAGAACAGTAAAAGGTTAACAAGAAAAGTTTGGGAAATGATATTGAAGGTATATATTAATCTACCGAAGCTTTTACAATATTAAGGCCAAATAAAATAGAATTTAATTTAAAAAAAAAAAACAACAGTTGCTAAGCATAAAAACATGCTATAAAACAATCCACAAGATACAACAAGCGTAATCGCGTATGCATAAAACCCTGAAATAGATGAAGGCAAAACTAAAAGAATTAGAAATTAACTAAACCACGACTAGAGGGGGAGATTTTCACGCACTTCTGTTAGAAACTGCTAGATCAAGTAAATAATATTTGGACAGCCGATGGAATATCTGTTCACCATGATAAAAATTTGACGTAAGGACACAGATATAGAGATCTGCATCCAGTAAAAACAGATATTAGGTGCTCCTTAAGGAACATATGGAACATTAAGAAAAGGATCACAGGTTACGATACAATTTTCAAACCAATTTATATTGTTAAAAGCAATTAAGAAAAAAAACCAATTCAAACTGTTAACATACTTGGGAACGAAAGCATGTACTCCTAAGGAACTCAAGGGTTAAAGATAATTCCATTACAGAACTGGGTGTCACCGATAGAACCACTCATTGCGATACTCAGAGACGAATGTATGAGCTTATCCTCACATTAATAAAATAAGAGGTAAAATCAACGAATTTCTAAATTTAAGAATCTATAAAAAGGCCATGGAGTGAACCCAAAGAACATAGAAGAAACTTAATACTAAAATCAAGAGAAAAAATTAATAAAGTAGAAACCAAAGAAGTAGTAGAGAAGGTCAACAAAATCGAAGACGATTCTTTAAAAGAATAAAATGGAAAATCTTTGGAAAAACTGAACAAAATAATAAGAACAGATAAAACTGAGACAAAACTAAACAATACAAGGAACAAAAACAGACGCAGTAGCGATTTTAAAAATTCTTCGTGAATACCATGGATGATTTCAGGCCAGAAATGTGGCCAGAGCATCCCCCACTTATCCGTGGTTTCGCTTTCCACGGTTTCAGTTACCTGTAGTTGACCACGGTTCAAAAACAGTGAACATAGTCATGCTCGATCTGGGATCAGCCAAAGCAGATGATCCTCCTTCTGAAGCATCACCAGAGGGTCCACATTATCCTGACACTACGTCAAAATGCCTGTGACATTCGCCTCACTCTGGCACTCCTCCTAAGTAGAGCTGAGGGAGTGTATTTTCTTAAGCCAAAGTCGCTATTTACAGCCCTCTAAGGGATTGTGTTTAATAGGGTTTATCTCTGGGAGTAAAAACATACATAAGGGAATTAAAGGAATATAATATTATGGATCATGGGGTTTTAAGGTGGAAAGGAGGTTCCTGCTCACCGTCTCTCCCACGGCAGGGAGGCTTTTTACAATGTCTCTGACAGGCAGTGAATCAAGCCCCGCTTTTGCTCCGAATGGTGACAGGAGCCCACTCCTTCCCAGAGCAGCATGTTCTGTGGAACAGCCTGAAAATGCTCAAAATCCTATCGAACAGAAGTCACTGTGACTCTCACCCACTGCTTTCAGCTTCTAAAGCAACCTATAAAAAGTTTACTCACTTCCACATGACAACCTTCGAATGCTGGAAAACAATAATCTGGTCCCTCTTCCGACTTTCCTCCTCCTGGTAACACCTGTTCTAAATACCTAGTATTGTATGCTGACTGCTCTATCTACGGGGTTTTACATAATCCCCAAACTTCCTGTGGTTATCCACATCGCGAATAGGGAAATTGAGACTCGGACTTTTAGTAACTTAGCCAAAGTTATGAGGTTAATAAAGCAGTTGAGCCGGAGTAACCCATGGACTTCCTGCCACGCCATGCTGTTTGTGAGACGTGTGGCCCTTCGAGGACCCTGGAGCCCACCTTGCCTGCTCCTGCTTCCTACGTGCTCAGACATGTACCTCCTACGACGAGCTGCTGACAACCGGACATGACGTCATGATGTCTAATAGCCCTTTGTAATGTTTTCTTTGTTTGGGCCTCTCTCCAACCCTCTAAATATGGGAGAAAAAAAAAAAGCATTAGGACTCATACTACAGATCAGGAAGCCGAGGCTCCAGGAGAGGGAAATCCACAGCCCTGAAGCAGAACTGGGATGCAAACCCAAACCTCCACACTCAATGCCAGTCATTGCCACTGTGCCCAGCTGCCTCTCCGTGATCCAGAATCTCATCCGCATCAAGACCTGTGCCTGTCCTAGCACCCCGCTTAACCTAGACTTGAGGATCAGAATTGTTCATCCGCAGCCGAAAATGGCCTTAGCTTCCCCAGAAGCCTTATGTAGATTCTGTTAGTAAGTCGCCACCCCCCGCCCCTGCAAATCTTTCTGTCTGTTTCATAAAAGCTGCTGTGACACTGTAGCCTCTTTGTGCAATTGAGTTTACGTCGATCCTTACAAAAGTCCCTCTTTCCTCCATCCCGAAGGACTCGATCCCCAGTTCCGGGTTGGGAGGGTATTTCCAACTATGACCGCATCATCTGCTGTGGTAGCCACTGCAGGTAGGACCAGGTAGCTGGCACCCTTGACAAGCACCTGCTTGCTCTCGTCCTGGGGTTGTTGATGACGCCGGGCGAAGCATGAGGCTGAGCAATGGGCCCCCGGGTGTGTGCTCCGAGCACAGTGTCCTGAAGGAGGGAAGGGAAATCGATGTACGTTTCACTGCCGCCTCTGCACCGTGACTAGCACCACTGAGGGTGTGTGGTGAGGGCAGCGGCATACTAGCCGCCCCCCCGGAGATGTGTTCACAGACTGAGACGCTGCGGGGGGAGGCCGGCCGGCGTGGGAGGGAGAGACTCACGTGGAAGCATCCCCCGCATCCTCCTGATAGGGAATCATCCCCCTGATTGATTACAGACCGCGCTCAAGGTCACACTGGAGGTCATTCATTGCCGTTGCTCCTCCCCACCTTTGCCTCATTAGTAAAATTCAAGTAGCCCATCGCAACTGCCTCCCTTCACTGAAGTAGATCCTCCTACACACACACACACACACACACACACACACACGCACGTGCGCGCGCGCACACACACACACACACACGCACATGTGCGCACACACCGGGCTTGCCTTTTTCTAATTGTTTAGCACATTTCCCTTTTCCTGATACCATTTTCTCCCAAACAGATGGTGTTTATAGGCAAGAAAGAAAGGAAAGCTATTCAGCTGCCAGGCTGGTGATCAATACCCAGAAACAGACCCTCTGGAGACGCCAGTCAGGGGCAGGGCTCTCGTGGACGCGGCCTCTGCAACAGCCTGGAGGAGACCAGTGAGACTGGCCTGGGCCGTGTCCGGGGACAGGAAGACACGCTAGAGTGCACGAGATAAATGCATGTTTCTTATTGGCTTTTTCCTGCTGCCCCGTGGACTCCAGGGCTATCTATCTGTGCAAAAATTTTATGTTTGTGTTGCCAGCAGCAAACAGAGACCTGCTTTCCCCTGGTCTGGCGGCCAGTCGCGCTGCTGGGCGGTGTTTGTTGACTTCCACTCAACGTCCGTGCTCTGCTCTCCTCGTGTTGCTGCGGGGCCCCAGGAGGAATGTCGGGCTTCCTCTCCGATGGGCGGACTGTGCTGCCGAGCAGCCTGGCCTCTGAGATATGTGTGGGCAAAGGTAGGGCGAGAGTGAGGAAGGCCGTGTGTTTGTGTTTTCGTGTTCGGAACTACGGGAATAATCACTGAATGTGGAATAATAACACACGTGCGTGCACACACGCACACGCGCACCTTGGGTCCCCAGGAACCTTGGCTGCAGATGGAAGAGAGGTTTGGGTGTACAATGAGAGAGGGGCTGGGACAGCCAGGGCCCGCCTGTAAAAGTGGCACTTTGGGCGGAGCCTTGGCGAACATAACCAGAGGGAATGGAAAAAGTGTTTCTGTGGACAGAACAGCAAGAATGAAAACAGGGAGCTGGGATAAGACAGTGAGGAGACCTGCTCTCCTAGAATCACGTGTGGGTCCGGAGACACTCGGGACGTGCCAATCCCTGCTGAGGCCACACTAAAGCAGGATCCCTGCTTTAGTGTCTGATTCTAGGATATTCAGATCTTATCAGTCCTGTCCTTTGGAAGTCGTGTTGAAATCTGAATGATGATAAGACATGTAGCAGTTTTAATCTTCTGTTCTTGTTATTTCCATACATGCTACTTTAATGGCAAAGCAATGTGATTATCGATGTTAAAGCCATTAATGCCTTCCTGTCCCCAAGATCATTCCTGGACTATTTTGCCTGAGGTTGGGAGAGAGGGGGAAGATTCAAACAGTAAATAAAGCCTCTTCCTTCAAATTATCTGGATATTCCTTGGTATTCATATTTTAAAGTCAATTAAAATTGGCTTATCTGATTTCTTTAAACCAGGGGTCCCCAAGCCCTGGGCCGTGGACTGGTACCAGTCAGTGGCCTGTTAGGTACAGCAGGAAGTGAGCGGAAGGGTGAGGGAGAGAAGCTTCATGTGTTTTTGTAGCCGCTCCCCAGCGCCAGCATCACCGCCTCAGCTCCTCCTCAGATCATCAGGCATTAGAGTCTCATAGGAGCACCCATCCCTGGTGCCAAAAAGTTGGGGATCACTATCTTAGACTATAAGAAGGTTAAGAGGTCATACGTAGTTTTTTGGCCCAAATTAAAGAATTTTCTCCTGACCAACTCTACATTAATTCAACCTGTTTTGTTAGGATAATTAAGCCTCAGATAAAGAATAAAACAACCCCCAGGGTGGGTTAGAGTTCAAATGGTGATTAACTTTACGCTGGCATTCAGAAATTGTGGGAGGTGACTGGGATCCCTTCTAGCCACTCCAAGGCCAGATTTACGATCCCCAGTCCATTCATAAAGATTAACAGCTAAGTTTAATTCCAGATCCGTATAAACAAGCACTCCCGAGAGCCTCCCCAGGCACGCTGAGGCCAGCACACTAGTTGATGGACAGTCAAAACCAGCACTTTTCCCTGAAAAATCCATACATAGTGAAAGGTCAAATATTTCAGGCAGAAGTGAAACAAGTGAGGCATCACCAGGTCCCAGTGACACTATTTTAAAAGTATCCTCTGGGCAATTTGGGAATGAGCAGAAAATTCCAAATGCGCACATATTCACATAGAGCAAATCCATTCTTAGGACTATATCATACAGAGATATCGATGCGTATAAAGATCATGCATGAGATGCTCATCACGTTATTCGCAATAGCAAGAAGTGGGCAGTAACTTAAATCACCGTCGATCTGAAACAGATTAAATAAACGATACCGTCGCACGAATGGGTAATATCCTTTCAAACGAAGAGAGTAGATGTACGCGTAGTGACCGGAAAACATTCTTGGTGTATTGTCTAGTGAATAAAGCAAGCTTCAGAATAGAATGTGGTCCCACAGGAAAAAAGGAAAAAAATCAAAGGATCGGCACAAGCCGTCGTGATTTAAGAGCATACACTGTGCGGTCACTGCCCGGGTTCAAATCCTAGCTCCATTCCTTACCAGCTGGTCACAGGGCGCATTGAAGGAGGGGCCTTGTTTTCCTCATCTGTAAAATGGGAACAGTAGGGTGACTAGCTCACAGACACGAAGGCTTTCAGACAAATATCAGACAAACTATTAGCAGTGGTCAACTCTGGGGAGCTGGACAAGGGATCTTTAATGTTTACCAAATTCACTTCCGGATTTTTTTTTTTTACAAGGATGTTTAAATAGACTTTTAGAAAACTGTTCTCTCTGAACTCGATGACGACTAGATGTCAACAGATGACAACTCTCGACACAGTCTTGGTTGACTGAGGATTGAGGGTGAAGATATTTATCAGTTTAATTAGGTCCTCGAGATGCTCTGAGATTCTCTCCTGCCAGAGAGGGAGGCCTCGGTTTACAAGAAAGCTTGCCCCCTGACAAGCACAAAACTCTTGGCACAAATGACTCTGCCCAGCCCCCCACACTAAAAGGCTTGACCTAATTCTAGCGTGGTTCCTATCAGCCCAAGACAATGCCCCTAGGATGGCCTCTGCCCCTTAAAACGCCCATCGAAGAAAGCCGAACACCGTCAAAAGAATTTAGCTTGTTCCAGTTAAAACCTGACTGTAGGTCCCTGACACTCCTTTTCTCAGAGAAGTTACTTTTAGAAAACTTGCAATTATAAATCTTTTCTCTGTCCCTTTGGGATGGAAATCTTCTGCCGAACAGAAGTGTCTCCTCAAGGATCTGGGAGTCATCTCGACGGAATGCAAACGCGGAGAGAGAGAGCTCCCGCTTCTCCCAGTCTTGTGGGAATGCAGGAGCCTATCATGGTGGGTGCCGTGCTCCAATCTGCAAAACTCCCTCCTGTCTTAAAGATATGAGAAGTTTGCTTCTCCTCAGGATAAGAGCCAATGAACAAACACAGATGGCCTAATCACATGACCACCCCCATCTCGTGTCCTTCAGTACTTTTCCTTTGGCACAACCCAGTGTTTTAAAAGTCTCCTGCCTTTTATTTTAGTGGCGTTGAGCTCAGTTCTTTTCTGCAGCAGTCTGAATAAAATCTGTCTTGCCACCTGTAAGAGCTGTCCACCTCTGTTTCTCTTGGCACCCCTGGTAACAGGGGACTGGGTCCAGGGCAAAGCCATGACCATGGAGAAGGGAGGCCTTGGCATTCACCTTTGTGATATTTATTAAATCTCTGCTTCCCCGTATACACCAGAGGAAGAGGAGGGCAGTGGTGGCTCACCATGTAAGACAACTGAAATGTGCAAGAGGTTTCCCCGCATGAACATTATAATAAGCCCTTTACTGAGCTCTTTGCCAAGTACTAGGGAGTATGCTAAGCTCTCAGTAAATGGCATCTCATTAAATCCTTACAGCAACTTTATGAGATAGACATTATTATTTTCTTGGAACCTAAACTTTGGAAAGATGAAGAAATTTGCTCAAGGTCCCATGGCTCATAAGAAGCAAGGCCCAGGTGTCAAATTCCTTCGTTTCTGTCTCCATAAGCTTTTGCATGGCCTTGGTAGTTGTATAAATGAAAGACAGCTGAAATTCACTGTTTATTGCTGGAAAGTTTCTTCTTCATGGAAAGTAGCTATGTCTTAGGATATGTAGTCAAAATGGCCTTAGTAACACAATAACAACAACACACATTTCTGTGGTAAAAACTCAGCCTTATTCCTTCAGAACTCAGTATGTGGCCGCTGAAATGAATAGCCATGGCTCAGATCACACCATCCTGCATCCTTTCTTCAAAGAGCCTGGCCTCTGAAGGGTCTTTTGAGTATCGACCTACTCCCCAGCTGGAACATCAGCTCCCCATGGGTAGAAAGTTCATTCGTTTGGTCAATGTCTATGTCAATGGTGTCTATGAAAGTGCTTGCCTATGGTTGGTACCCAGTAAGTATTTGCTGAAAGAAGGAAGATGGCAGGGAGGGAGAAGAATAGGAGAAAGGGAGGGAAGGGAGGACGAAGGGAAGGAAGGAAGGAAGGAAGGAAGGAAGGAAGGAAGGAAGGAAGGAAGGAAGGAAGGAAGGAAGGAAGAAAATTGAAATGGGGTTTAGAAATATAGTCTCTAATTCAGTCCCCACCTCTACCCTCTCGGTCCTGAGAGGTCAGAGAGGTCAGTGACCAACCCGTGGGGGGCAGGTCTCTTTACTTCTCAACCAGGTTAACTCTCCACTCCTCCTTGGTGGTGGTGATGATGGAGGAGGAAGTAGCTTCGAGAGGAGCTTAGATTGTACAAGGTCCCTCAGCTTCAGCACTATTGACATTTGGGGCCATAAAATCCTTTGTGGCGGGGGACAGTCCTGTACATTGTAAGATGATTAACCAATATCCCTGGCCCCTTCTCACTCTCCACCTCTGAGTTGTGACAGCCAAAAATGTCTCCAGGCATTGCTAAGTGGGTGCTGGGGTGGGCTGGGTTTGGAGGTGAGAGGTGAGGGGCAGAATTGACCTAGTTAGAGGATGACTGGATTAGAAGATAATATGATGACTACTACTGACTAGCCAAGAAGTAATTGAACCCCAGTGCTGAAGCAGAAGTGGGGGGCATTTCAGGCTTTCGGGGGTACCAAAGGCTCTTGCACACACCGTGGCGAGATCCGGAACCTTGGGATCTGGGATGGTTCCAGACTCCGGAAGCAGAGGCACATTCATCAACATGGTGACTCAGGAAATGAATGTCCTCATGGTCTGCCTGCCCTTCCAGGTAAGAATTTAAGAAATTTAATAAGAAAATTGATCTGTCCGCATATGGTGAAAGAGAATCTAATGAGCGACCAGCCAGGCAGATTCAAAAGCCTCAAATTATTCTCCCTCATACCAGCACAGCCATTTTGAACACAATTACAGACTCAAACCCCACAGGGGAGTTCAGTGAAAATCATTTCCACGTTTATTTGATGTGAAACCTCTGACCCAAGCAATTCATAGAGCAATTAAAGAAGGGGGGTCTGGAAGATTTGGTGGTTATGTAGTTTTGGGTTTTGTTGACAAATGGCCAGTGCAAGTTATAATTAGTGGCATCTTAAATTAGATCTGAACGTGACTAAGAATCAAGAAAGATCCCACAGGGCTTGGCAGGAAACCGGATTATCCAACACACGGGGTTTGTTAATGACCCAGAGGAGAAAGTAAATTCGACTTAGATTAAATTTGCAGAAAATGCAAAATGAATGAGAAATGGCAAACAGAGAGGATAAAGTTAAAATTACCAAAGGACATGAACGTTCGAGAACCTTAGTCAGAGCTGAATAAGATGGAATTTAACGAGGAAGGGAAGTAGTACCTGGTTGGATTTGATTATACTTGAAGACCAAGAAATCCGATAGCACTGGGGGAGGTCGGGGTGGTAGTAGATAAGCTAAAGGGAAACTTGGTATTCTTCCAACACATCTTGGAAGGCTGGCTTAATAACTTGTCACCTTGTGTTTTAAGGAGATTTTGCAGCAGGGAAGTGGAAAATGGCCGCTAAGAGCCTGCTGCCCCTGCAGCGTCTGTCCAGGGCGGGTAGAGTTTTGCTGCCAGGAAATGGGATGCTGGTAAAATTGATACCCTCGTCTGGCTACAGGGCCATTCAGTCCTTTGCAAAACATCATTCTATCACCAGCATCATCACCTATTGAGTTCCCACACCGCCCAGACTCTGCCATAAAAAGTTTATTTAGGTTCTACAAAAAAAAATCTATAGCAAAGGCTGGCAAACATTTATTGGTTACTGCGACACATACATGTGTCTTGAAGAGTGGGGCTCTCGTAACAGAACGTACAAGGGAAAGATAAAGATCAGTGTCATGGAAAGGTCTTCTTTTTTCCTGATAACATACAATAAGATGGAAAAAAAAAACACTTTCAAATGCTTAAGTAGTTTTTTAGCTATTTTTTAAAAATCCTCACAACCACCAGGTATTATTACCCACATTTTACAAATGAGGAAACTGAGACACAGAGAAGTTAAGTGTTTCGCCCAAGGTCACAGCCTCCGTTTCTGCCATGACGTAATACACCTGTCTGAACACCTGTGTGCTACAGGCTGTTTCTGCCATGACGTAATACACCCGTCTGAACACCTGCTACAGTGCTGGGCGCCATCGAGCAAGAGCACGAGAGACGGACAGACGCATTTCGACTTGATGCGTCAAATCGGATTAAACTGATGGCGTTTCAGAGACTTTTCTGAGTGACATCTGAAGCCTCCCAGCCTCCCAGGTGGGGTTGACCTGGAGCAGGCAGCGGCTTGTACAGTGGCTTTCATTTCCCTAGGCAGCCAAGTGAAATAGGCATATACCTGTGGAAAGTTCTAGAAACTAATGCCCCTTGCTCACCAGATCCTTTGATCAAAGCTCAACTTCCTTGGGGGGTGATCCAAGGAAGTGATGAGTTTTGAGTCAGCTTCAGCACCTCCGTCTCTGTCAGAATGGGGAGGGGAAGAGCACTCACTGCATTCGAGGAAGTGTTGATGGCACAGAAAAATACCTGGTGGATTGCAGGATCAGGGCCCGCAAGATGGTGTCTGTAAACACTCGAGGGAGGGTCAGAACGACTGGGCTGGGCAGACGAGGACCACGTGATAGGAGGAAGCTAAGAGACACACTTAGGTGCATTCTATTCAAATGTGGATTCAAGGAGCACCAGGCAAGGAAGTAGTTAGGGAGGATGAGCAATTAGGTTAGACCAGAAGTTCTGAACTGGGGGTGACTCTCACCACCAAGGAGATGTTAGCAATGTCCGTAGACATTTGGGTTGTGACACCTGAGGGTGCCATCAGCATCTACTGAGTAGAGGCCAGGGGGACTGCTGAACATCTTATGATGCCCAGGACAGCTCCTCGGCCCAAGGTGAGGTGGAGAAGCCCTGGAAAAGGCAAACTGTGAGGCCAGAGTCTAGGGTAATAGCCTCCTCCAGTCTGTCCAGTAACTCAGAAAACCATGGAAGGTAATCAGTGAAATACTGGGAATTACCCACAGATTTCAAGGATTGTGTAGTAGGATATTCAAATACACAAATCTCAGAAATATATTTTCAGTTTCAGACATATTTTTGAGCTATATTTTGAGAGTCCGGCCATCCCTACTGTAGCCCAAAACTATGAGCCTGTTATTCTCCAAAAAAAGCAAATTTATATATTCCCACCACTTCCGCCGACTTCTACATATAAGTTGGAAGGCAATGCATGCACATCTGGGTGGGAAGGGGGTGGGGAGAACAGCTGAAGACAAGCAGAGGAGTCCACAGTGAGATTTCGCCCAGAGGTAAAAGTTATTCCTAGTCTCTCTTATAAAATTATTTTTAATATAGCTTGTATGCCTTCTGAGTGATGAAATGTACCAAACCTCATAAAAGTCCTGAAACCACAAAGAAATTAATTTCACCAGATTTACTGCGCTCAGAACTTGAGAATCAGAAGGAACCGAGGTCAACTGTGGTCTCTGCCTATTACCATCTGGGCATCGTGTGAGTTATCCAATATTTCCGAGGCCCGGTTTCCTCATTTATAAAATGGGATGAATAACGTCGTCATGGACAGTTGTGAAGATTACAAGAGCGAACGCAGGTACAGCCTACACACCACACCGGGTGCATAATAGATGCTCGCTACGTGGCCGTTATTATCTGTATGATTATCTCCCCAGGGGGTCCAAACAGCACATGGTGTTGCATTAGGCACCAAACAAGGAAATGATGCCATCTTGAAACTCACAGTCTAAGAAATTAGCTTGCCCTAATTATACTTCTCTATTAGTATTAATTAAAATAAATAAGTAGCTGCCAGTCAGTGGATACATGTGACCTCATTTAATTCTCCTAAACCCCTAGGGAGGGAGGTTTTACCAACTCAATTTACAGATGAAGAAACAGAGAGGCAGATGCTGGGTGTCTGGTCTGAGGTAAGGCCGGGGTGGAGGCAGAATCAGAACCCACACCTGCACAGGACACCCCCGCCTTCCTGTGCCCCATCATTTCTCTTCTCAGCCTGCTTCCTTTGCTCCGGCCTGGACCTGAGCACCTCACTGCGGCAAGACCTGCCCTCAGAGCTTCACGGGAACCGACATCTACGTGACCAGGTGCAGCAAAAACATCTCCTTAACCGTAGGCAAAGACTCCCAAACTGGAGTCCCCTTGCACGGTGATAGAGGTGCGTGAGCTATTGTCTATATTTCGGAAAGCCACCCTGAAAACATACATGCATTCCTGGTGAAGCCTGAAAAGCTGAACTAAAATGCGATGTTTCATTGATTTAGCTGGAACTACAGACTTGATTCTCTGTAGTAATACCGGGTATTTCAACCTGTCTTTGTTGAATGCAGATGGGAAATCTAAACAGTACGTTTCTCAGTAAAAATTTAGTTCATCAAAGCCTGAGCTCCGTGTGCGAGAGTAACGAAGCATGCCCTCTGTGATGAGCTGTCTGGGTCCTAAGCGAAAAAGAAACAGCCCGAAGCATGGACTGTCAGGCAGGAGACAACGTGTGCCTGAGGAACTGGGGAAGGCCATTGTGGACGAGACGTCTGGGTGCCCGCCCTGGCCACCCCGTCCCAGGGAACACGACCCTGCCCGGTGTCCTGGGAAGTGGACACACTATATCTGTCAGCATGTGCTCCTAGCCCCTGACAAGAGTTGATGGGACATCCTGGACTTCCTCCTTTATATAAGCTGCTGGGAAATCTCTAGCCCATGTGACTGGGTCAAAATAACGAGCTGGGTGGAAGTTTCTGTCCTGGATATCAGGAATTAGGACCCAGTTTCCAGCAGAAGACGGGAGGCCATGTCCCCGTACGGTGGGTGCTGGGTGGGTGCAGTGGTCACCTATCAGCTGAAGTTGTGTGGGCAAGGAAGTCAGTCCACAGGGAGAGAAATGGAGCAGATGTGGAGAGGAGAAAATGCTCGTGGAATGGCTTTGGGGGGTTGGGGCCAGTCCTCGCTCCCATGAGACCCAGGTGACCCACGTGGTCCTGTCTTTGAATTGCCTGAAATTCCCATTGTGTTTTCACCACAAATCCCCCTTGCTCGAGCTAGTTTAAGAGGTCTCTTTCCCAGCACACAAACGGGCCTGATTAGACCAGACCCTCCAAGCCTTTGGGGGAACACCCTGAAAATCACATCATATAGAGTCATGCTCTGTGGAAGAGAAAAGTCATAAGATGTAAACTGACCCGAAGTCTTTATAAATTTAAAATGAGGTGTATTTCATGCCCTGCGAAGTAGCGAGCCCACTGCTGGAAATAGCCATGGGATTTCCTGAAAAACACCACCTGGGTGTGGAAAAGAAGAGCACACAGGCAATGTCCCGCAGGGATGCCAGGCCAAAGACGAATACACGCCGTCCTGTTGGCAAGATTCTTCCGTTGGAAGTTATTACGCGTATCCACTTTCCCTCTGCTCTCTGCGCTGTGATGGACTGAAGAATTGGCCCCTGTTACCTGGGAGCATGTGCTGAGTTTTTACGACCGCAATATGAGCACTGCCCCCACCCCCATAGTAAGGTGTCTGGATGAAGGAAGTGGTGCTTTGATTTACATTCTGGTGCGAGCGCCCAGTCTTGTCAAGGAACAGCCCTAGGGAATAGTAGAGGCACAAGAGCGAACACAGAAGGCACTCAGGTTCCTGAATATGCATGTGGAACAGCGCTATCTGCCAACCTAGAACACCTGCCCTGGACTATACTAAAAAAGAGAAACAAACCTCTCTTTTGCATTGCATTGTGAGATGTCTTTCTCATGGCAGCTTAGCTTTCCCTTCAGTCAGAGACGTTAATCTTCTCTGTCCGGCAGGGCTGTGCTGAAGATTTTGAAAGGGACAGGAGAGGATACCCAGCCAGGACCTTTGGGGGCTCATTCACTGCTGGCTGAATCACACATGCAATGGTTTCTTTTTCTACCTGGTAACAATTTATCGTCTGGTCTGGTCAGGGGACTGGACTCAGGCTCCTATGCCTTCAGGACAAAGCATCCATTCACATCCACTGAGTCCCTTCTCTGTGCCTCGGACTTGCCCAGGCACTGTGGATACAACTCTGAGCAGGAGTGACATAGTCACTGCCTGTATGGGTGCCAAAGCCAGTCACATGGCCACGCCTGAGTCTGGGTGCAGAAAGCCCATGGGCCGGGTGCTTAAACAAGAGCTGGGGTGAATGAGGGGCCCCAGGTGCCCCTGGCCTGCAACGGACACAAGGAACAGTGGGTTCTTGAATTTGCAGAAGAGTTGGACTCTCCACAGAATGTTCCCAAACTTTAATTTATGTGAAGTGGTTTTTCCTGTCTCATGGGAGAGACACTTCATTTAAAGAGTCTCAAATGATCTTTTAAAAAAGATGTAATGCTCTTGCAAAGACCCAGGGCTGCAGAAGGCGCTGAGACCTGAGTGTTTCTTAGTTTAGTTGTTCATTTGTCAAATACTTGCCGAGCACCATGATCCAGGCTGTCTGCAGGCACACAGAGGAACAAGACCAAGCCCAAGCAAGCTCACTGCCAAGTCAGAGGCAGCAAGCCTACGGACGGTCACGTGACGGTGGATCATCTGCTTACTGAGCCTTGGTATGGGATGCAGAGGCTGGGATCCCAGGGGGATGGAGTCCAGGCGGATCATGGACTTTCTCCTCCTGATTTTCACTTGCATCATTCCTCCCTGCCTTACCCAGGAGAGGCCCACTCTCTTTCCTTGGCTACTCATAGCGATCTTGAAATTAGCAATTTTTTTTTTTTTTACTTTACTGCCAGACACATGCCCGGAAATATTCTTCCAGTCCCAAGACTACTTAGGCATGCAATGTGCACGTGTAATCACCTACGCGTGGCATAAATGTACGGATCAGGGATACAGAGAAAGAGGTACGATTTCGACTTCATCAGTACCAACCTCGGTGCTGTGCTGACCGCGCAGTACCGGGGACTCGCCAGCGAGACAGCTCACCGGAATGGTGGTGAGGAGCAGGCCGGCAGAAACGCACAAACACACCCCCAGCTCTGGCAGCTGAAAGGCGGCCACAGCGACCTCCCAGCTTCTATTATTGTGCCATTGCTAGGGTGCCCATCCCCTGTGTCTCCATGGCGTTGAGAACCGCAGGAAGTGGGCCTATGCCCATTCTTCACGTCTGAGCACAGAAGGAGCGGAGGGAAGCTGGGCAACTCTGCAGAAGTGTGTGAATAGCAGTTTGGGGCCAGTTTGAGCTTTCTGGTAGACGCAGCCTAGGGAAATTAGCATAAGAGCTTCATCTATTATACAGAAGCAGCATGCTTGTGAAAGAAGCCAGGTGTATAGTAAAACTATTGTGAGCTCTGCTCACAGAGCATATCCTATCTGCTCCGTCCTCCATCTCACCACTCGCATGGGCAGGGGGGCCTCTGAAAACCCAGGTGGGGTAAGGGTGTTTATTGATGGCAGTCCTGGTCAGAGTGGGTGGGGTCCGCTAGAGGGAGGCCTAGGCTGGACAGCGAGGAGGGAGATGGTCCTTGGAGCAGACCGCTCTGAGAATCAGGAGTCCCTTGCAATCCCGGACCTAAAAGTGTCCATCCTTTGTGCTCAGCCGCCTCACCCCTCCGCCCCTGGGGTCGCCTCTTCGCGTTGCAGGATCGCACCGCAGCTAATGCGGAAGGCGCGCGCCCGGGTGAGGGTCGGGAGGTGGGGAGATCTCTAAACAGTGTGGGAGCGAAGGCGTCGAGGATGGGAAGAATCAATCCAACGTGGGGAAGGCGGGCGGGACGACGAGGGAAAGGGAGAGGGGCAATGTACACTCAGCCTTTCCATCATGCGGCGGGAAGATGGATGGTTCTCGGCGACGGCTGTCCCGACGCCCCGGCTCGCTGTAGGGAGACGTCAGAGCGCTCGGGTCGCGGCGGAGGAGCCCCCCGCCCCCCCTGCACCCCCCGCCCCTGCCTGGACTTCCGTATAAAGTGGGGGCCCGGCGGAGGCTGCCGCGGCGGCGCGGGCGGCGGCGGAGCTCCTCCGAGGTCCTCCACCGCGCGGAGAGCGCACGCTGCGCCCTGTCCCCACCGCGCGCTCCCAGGGCTTCCCGCCGGGACCATGCGCTGCCGCGAGCTCCCGCTCGTCCTGCTGGCGCTGGTCCTCTGCCAAGCGCCCCGGGGACCGGCCGCTCCGGTGCCGGCGGCGGGAGACACCGCACTGGCCAAGATGTACCCGCGCGGCAACCACTGGGCGGTGGGTGAGTGTCCGGCGCGCGCTAGTCCTCGGTGGGACCAGCCAGCTCAGGCCGCGGTCTCCCCAGCTCTCAGCGTGTCTGGGTCGGGGGGGGGGGCGGCTTTGGGGGCTGGGTTTGCTCCAACCTTTTTACCCGAGCGTCATCCTCGTTCTCTCAAAACTCCCCTCCACCCTTCCCCGTCCTGAGGCGCCGTGGGTCCCTCGGCGGCGGCGGGCTGGTCCCTGGGCCCTTTCCCGCTCTCGTCCCTCTTCCCCAGCGCGCGCGAGGCGGCGCGCGGCTCCCCGAAACACCCCGCCCTGCGCGAAGGAGACCGCTTTCCCTCCGCACCTACCCAGCACCTCCTTTCATCCCGCACGGTTCTCTCCTTGAACAACTTTGGGAAGCTGGGTCCCCGAGCGCGACTCTGAGCCCTGGTCCAGTACAGCGGCGGCCTGGACTCTGACTGGCGTGACCCCGGGCTGCGCATTTGCCCCGGGCAAAGCCACAGGTTGGGGACCCGGGGCGTGCGTGCCGGCCCCGGGTTTCAAATACGTTCAGCTAGCAGTGCCGGAATCTCGGCTCTGTTTGTGGCATCCCCGAATTTTCCCAGTCCTCGCCCGCCTTTGCGGTGATCGCGTTTTCTCTGCCTCCCTGCCGACCCTCCCTCTCTGTCCCCGGAGCCCACTTTTCTCCATCTCTCTAGACCGGCGACCTCTCCCCTGCCCCCACCTCCTTTCCCTTTCTCTCTGCCAACAAGTCACGCTCTCCAGGAACCGGCTGGAGGTTCACTAGTCCCAGCCCTTGGACCCCCAAGTGGCGAAGGCAAGGCTGTGCACCCACAGCTGTTCCTCAACTGGGAGGCAGGTAGCGTCGGAAGCCTGGGGCTCAGCCAGCGTCACCCCAGAGCATATAGCCTCTGGCAAATGCAGAGCATCCAGCTTCCTCTGAAGCCTCCTCATAAAGCCAACTACAGCAACCCCAGCATTTCCTGGGAATCTGGTCGACCCCTAAACAGATTTAAGGGTGGTGGTGGTGGTGGTGGTTGTGTGTGTGTGTGTGTGTGTGTGTGTGTGTGTGTGTGTGTGTATTTCCTTAGTCATCTGTTTAGGAGTAGGGGAGAATGTTGGAAAGAAACTTGCTATTCAATATCAACCAAAACCGGGATTCTTGTGCAGCATGAGGCTGGCGCTGTCAGGTGCTCAGCTCTCTGGATGGTCGGCGCCGCCAGAGAATTTGAGCGCTCCTGGTTGCAACCGAGTAGTTTTCATTACTGCAGAAAAGATCATTTGCCAAGTCTTGCAGCCTCAGGGAAAAGCATTTGTGATCTCTGAAATACACTCGAACCCAGGAGTCTGGTATGGAGAGGAGACATTGGGATTGCGAAGGTAAAAAACGCACCCTCAAGAGAAGAGGACACTTAGGTGTTAAAGAAGCCATATCTAGAATTGATACTTAAAAGGCCTTCTGGGAGCTTAGAGATAGTGGCCATTGTCCTGTCCAGCCACCGGCCGGCGGACTGGGTAGGTGAAGTGAAACTTCCAGATTTTCAACCTCTTTCTGCTTGTTTATGTTTTTGTACTAATTATTAGGTAACTCTTGCAGGCCCAAAGGAGGACAAGAGAGTTTGCTGGGAAGCTAGAATCATGTTCTTTCTGGCCCTGATGACTGTAATCCCAGAGCACAGCTGTCCCCAGGTATTTAGGGTGTCTGGCATTGAATCACCCTACAGGGTGGTGCTTGGGCATTCCGAACCCAAAATGTACCAGTGACAACCTTACATTTTCTTATTTGCTCTCAAACACACTCTTTTTCTTTTTTCTCCTTTGGCTGGCTATGCAGAGTTGAGGAAGAACAAAGGAAAGAGGGAGGAGAAGGAGAAAGTCACATTTGGGTCTAAAATGACATCATAGTTGAGAAAAAGTTTGCTTTGGGTAGACATGCCCTCTGTGGGAATGCAAGCACTCACAAGCACGAATGCCGTTGTTAGATTTTAAAATCAGCTTTCCACTAACCTAGGTAAACACCCTTCACCCCAGTCATTGCAGACAAGCAGTTTAGTTTTAATTTTATCGAACTAAAGCTACATGTTGCTGTCCATGAGGAGACCATCAGCACGAATCTGCAGGTTTGTTAAGTGAATCGTTTCTTCCAGTTGAGAGAAGCATGGTGGCATGCCGTGACCAAGGGAAACGAGGTACCAAATTGAAAACATAATAAATTCTTATCTGGCTTGATGTTCTTGGAAATGTTTTATATGTGTGATGAAAATATGGGTCAATGCTAACACCCGCCATGGCTCTAACTTTGATGGGAAGCGCGCCCTTGAATCCTGAAACACCAGTGTTCAGCTACAGAATGGCTTTACATTGTAGCATGCCCCTACTGTGAAATATAGTTTCAGAATCTGTCCAGGAACACTAGCTCTTAGTAGTACTCAACACTTTGTGTCTTAAGGGGTTTTCCTAACGCCAAGTTTTGAGTTCAAAAAAATTCATTTGTGTTTCAAAACTACTCTTCTAGTGGTATTTTTTAAAAATGACTCAAAAAACGAAGCTTTTCTCCCTCTGGGCATGGTGTTTTATTTCAAGTGCTTGTCTTTTGTCTATGCTGATATCTCCATTATTATGATATGGACATAACAAAAGATGATGAGAGAAGAGGTGGAAGTGGCATATCACCCTTGTTGCCATGGAGATGACTGCTTGACAGTTGCCAGCTCAAAAGTGAAACAGGACCAGGGAGTGTGCACTTTCCTTAATAACCAGCCTGCGGGGTGGAAGTCAGACACTACCCACCCACCAGATATGCAAATATTAAAAATTCAAAAAAATGTCACAAAGGTCTATGTGTTAAATCAATCACAGAATGGAAGACTACTTTGTCTTCCTATTTCAGAAAAGTCAATAAAATTATCCAGGCATGATGACAAAAATGAAATTATTTGTTAAAACATCTCCATTGCTCCTTTGCTTCCTTGGCAATAATGCCTTTCTCCTCTCCAGTATCCTAGCGAGATGACAGGCAATGACAGAAGGCAGGAGCGACCGAGGTCATACTGGGAGCACTGGGTTCTAATCCCGCTTTCTCATCATCGTGATTCAATTGCTTCCATATAAATAAAGCCAAATGCCTCACCACATCCTGGGAAGCTATAAAACACAATCACTGTTTTGGTTACATGCAAGGCTAGTTAGTAGATATCTGGATACTACGTGGACCAAGCAGAGAAGTGAGGAGCCGATCATTCAGGATTCCAACCCTTCAGTTAGGACGGTGTCCTCAGTCGGGTCTTAGAATTGTGTGGAGTGTCGTAAGTGCCTTGACAAGTGTTCACACTGCAATGCAGTAACAGCTCATTTTAAGGCTACTCAATGCTCACAGAATCAATTTTCTGAGTCACATAATGAGTCATGGTACACTGATATGTGATCCCTGTTTTAAAAAGTTATACTAGAAAGCCTTTTGTGAATCTTACTTTTATTTCCAGACCCCAGAATGATTTCTAACCACTTTAGAGTCTTAGGAAGTTCGAAGGCTTCAAGGCAGTATAATATAGTAGAGTCTGGGCTGTGAGCTGATTTTAATCCTAGAATCTTTGCTTATGTGTGTGGTAACCTTGGCAAGTCTCATTTTCATCAAACATACCACAGGGTGGATCGAATTAAATAATCTGCATTTAAACATCCTGGAAACTGTCCATTGCAATATACATGCCAGCATTGAAGTCACAGTGGGGGCTTCCCTTGGTGGGTAGAGCTGCTGGAAAGGGACCTCTTTCTGTTTTGAGTGACTGAGGTCTGTCCAGCATCATTCCCACACTTCTAATGCCAGTCAGCACTGGAGCCATGAAGAGCTCTTTCTTTGGAGCTTTAAATCCAAAGCACCATCTACGGCCATGCCACCCTGAACGAGCCCTATCCTGTCTACCCTCAGAAGCTAAGCAGGGTCGGGCCTGGTTAGTACTTAGATGGGAGACCACCTAGGAAGACCAGGTGCTATAGGTGTAAAAAATAAGGGATTGTAAGCTGACAAGGGCTTTGCAATCTATGAGGTCAACCAAAAGTTGACTCACCTAATAAACAAATAAATCAATCCAAAGCACCATTAATATTACAAATTTGAAAATACTGTAAAAGCCAATAACAGAGAGATGGGAAAAGTCACAAGAAGAAGGCAAATAAGATCATGTGAGCATATTTAAGCAACGGCTTCAGCATAAAGACTGCAGACCTTGAGATCCCTACCTCCTTCTGACCCTATGGCTATCTACACTTGCATTTGTGAATGTCCATTTTTCAGTGGTTTGGCCTTCTGCACAGCAACTTTATTTATTTACACGGCAGGTGCACATCCCTGGAACCATTGATAGACTTTCCCTGACTATTTTAGACATCCAAGAGAAAATTCTGCATTTATGTGGCTGGGAAGCATTGCTGGTCAGAACTTGTTTTCAACTGTTTATTATTATTATTACATCCTAACAAACTGTAATTTCTAGGTGATGGTTCCTAGACTCAATCTCAGCTAAAATTTAAACTTTCTGAGAAATTTTAAATGAAAAATTCCTTTGGTATATTTGTATTACAGTTAAGAGGTAAGCAACCCCCCCCCTTTTTTTAATCACACAAAGAAAGCATCAAGACTTTTCAGTAGCAGTTTAAAATTGGTTGGGGGAGATGTTTAAACTCCACCATTCAGTTGGGAATGGAATTCGGAGCACACAGAATTGGTGATAGAATTTTCGACATGGAAGTTGCCTTAAATTTCATCTATTCTAAGCTGTGCCCTTTATATTTGAGAAATTGAAGACTGAGGATGCTAAAGGACTCGGCAGAGGTCGCCTAGCTAGTTAGCACGGGGGCTGCACGGAAACCCAGGGCTTCTGAGTTGCAGGTCTGAATTCTGCCCAGCTCATTGAATGTTTTGAACACAGAGCAACATCTGTCAGTCACTTAAGAACCAGCTCCTAATGATAAGATGCTGTCTATTCTGCATTTAGGAGGAAGCAGCAGAGACATAATTGGGATCCTTTTAAATTTCTCATTCATTCATTCCTCTGGGTTAAATCTGTGACATTCTGCTTTTGTTTCTGTTTTTGTTTTTTGTTTTTGTTTTGTTTTTTTTTTTTTTTACAGGGCACTTAATGGGGAAAAAGAGCACCGGAGAGACCCCACACGTTTACGAGGCAGGGACCCTGAAGCAGCAGCTGCAGGAATACCTTCTGTGGCGAGAAGCGGCAAGGAATTTGCTGAGCCTCATAGAAGCGAAGGGGACCAGACGCCATCAATCACCTCCAAGGGGATCCCTTGGAGATTCGCCAATCTACTTGGGATTCCAAGATTAGAAGCGACTTTGAAGATGTAGGTGCAAGACACAAAGTATGTACAAGGAACCTACTGGGGAACGAGGGGTGGGATGGGGTGCAGCGGGGGCGGGAGGTGTCTGGGGAGAGTTGGAAGGAGGAGAAGGCCCAGCCGGAAAGAATGAAGTTGTTTACAATATAAGCTTTCCTGGCTGACGCCAAGCCCCACGGAGGAAATCAGTCAACGGTTTCCATGTTCTTTTCTTTTCAACATCATAGATTGTTTTTCTTCTTCGCACGTTAAAATGTGGTTCGTTCAAAAACTCCAGTGTAGGGGTTTTGTTAGCAATTGTGTTATTTGTTAGCAATTGTGCATTGATGGGACTTTTTAAATTTGCCAGGCCCTACCAGAATATTTTGATAGGAGGGCCGTAAATTATTCGAGTTGATCCCTCTGGGTCTACAGATATGTTTACTTTTGATGAGCACTTGGGGAAGGGCCTCTTCACAGATGCCTTTAGGAGAAAGCATTCTCGGTTTGTGACCTTTTATGCAAAATAGTACTTTATTTTCATTCCAAGGTTACTGAGTTCAGGTTTCATCCTAATATTTCAAAACTAAGTGAACATATCCTAGGGCAACTGATTTGTCCTGTAGATGGTTTTGTGGAAGAGAGGGAAAACTAATTAGACCAAACCGGCATTGTTTAGACACAAGGACAGTCTACGAGATAAAGGAACGAACAAAACGTGTAGGAAGAAAATGAAGCAACTGAAAATGAACTGATTCTCCTTAACTTTTAGGACGTTTTCATGACATTTATGATAAAAGCAAGAAGTGATTGCAATGCTAGGAATAACAATAATAACGACAGCTAGTTTTATTGAGTATCTACTCGATTTCAAGTCCTAGGTGAAGCCATTTACTTCCTTTTGGCAGTTAATGCTCACAGCAGTCTGAGGAGGACGTTTCAGGAAGATTCTTTTATTCTCTCCATTTTGGAGTCTCAGTGAGGAAACTGAGATGATCACATAATTTTTCTCTGGCGAAACCAGGACGAGAGCCTGCACTGTCTGCCTCGGATAGTCAGCTGCCGTGAGACACCTTCTGGGGAATGCTCCACATTGATCTTGAACATGAAGGAGGCAGGAGGCAGTAGCAGCCTCGTTCCTCCCTGTTTCTGATGGCAAATAAATACTGCTCTTCACGGGCAGAGCTCCAGCGGCTGGCTTCTTCACTGTCTCGTGGTGGTTTACTCTTTCATCGACGGCCCCTGCGCAGAAGCTCAGGCTGGCTTTGCCAAGCCTCGGCAGCTCCTCTGGAAGGAGGCTTTGTGCTCCACAGCCCTTTCGCCCACTATAGATTCTCTAGGCTAACTCCAAACTAAAAGTTCATTTGTTGCATTAAGCACCTAGAGAGAATAAGGGCTCTCGATGCCCTTATTCAGAAAAAATTTTAAAAATCTGGAAAAAATCAACCAACAGAGAAATAAATACCAACGCTGTACGAAGTCCTGAGTGATTCTCTCGTTCATGCTATATGGTAGGTGTCCCTGGGGATATGACCAGCACCCTTTCTTGTTAGTGGATCACACAGCTCTGAGAATTCCCGAAATGTGGGAGTACCTTCTCAGCCCCCGGCTGGCCAGGCCTTTTCTTGGCAAGTGCTTTACAGGACTTCCTGCGGGTGGGTGTCCAATGGCACGCAGTGCCTTCTGTTTGTCTAAAGAGTAACACCAATCACCACCACAAACCCTCTAAAATCATTTTACAAACACCAAATGGACTTACCCTTATAGCCCATTCACAAAATACACCCCCCCAAAAAAAAACACAATCACGGTATTAATCTCTAGTGCTTTGCTTTTGAACTAAACAGCAATATCCACTTTGAGCTGCTTTCTCCCCCTCCCAAATCTGGCTCTGCATAACTTAAGAATGTTTTGAAGAATTCACTTTCTTCCTCAACGATCAGAATTTCCCCACCATGTTCAGAAGAGTGTTCTGTGAGTTTGAAGACAGTTACGAAAGAATAGCTCCAGAAAGGTATTTGAGTGGTAGTCGCACAGATAGACTGAGTGGGCCATCACAGAGAGTGACCGCTCCAAGGTGACAATGTTTATCGGTATTCAATGTGACTTGAGATGTCATCTTTCTGTAATCAGGTCTCGCTTTTCTATTATGTCTTTTTATGCCTTGTTTTTCTTTTTACGAGTTTAGAGAGCCCATCTCATTTCATTCCATAGCATGTTGAATAATTAGCTATCAGGCACACGGTACCGTTCTTTCGAATACATTTCCTAATAATATGAAAAACGAATTCAATGGTTAGTTTCGTATTTGCATAAACCAAAACAGCTTATCACTCCCTTTGCTTTGGAAAGTCTGCCTCGATGAAAATATGTTATGAAAATTGAAAAAAATCTTACAATTGTCTTATTCACAAAGGGGGCACACTGAGAGAATAGTTCTGTTAGAAATCCACATCTCTCTCGGTGTTAGAAAGAAGTTTGATAACTTAGCTAGGCGTTGTCAGAACAAGCAGCAGTTTTCAAAGCCTGAAGGATTTTCTTTTTCATTTTTTAACTTTTTCAGTTAGTTGACATTCAATATTATTATATATTAGTTTCAGATATACAGCATCATGATTAGACATTTATATAATTTATGAAGTGATCCCAAATCAGCCCAGTACCTACCTGGCACCATGCATAGTTATTATAATGTTACTGACTATATTCCAAATACTGTACTTCAAATCCCCGTGACTATTTTCTAACTACCAATCTGGACTTCTTAATCCCTTCATCCCGCCCCCAAATCCCCTTCCCACCTGGCAAACATCAGTTTGTTCTCTGTATCTACGCGTCTGTTTCTGTTTTGCTTGTTTATTTTGTTCTTTAGATTCCATGTGTGAGTGACCCATGTGGCATTTGTCTTTCTCCATCTGACTTATTTCACTTAGCATAATACCCTCCAGCTCCATCCACATTGTCACAAATGGTAAGAGTGCATTCCTTTTTTTTTTTTATGGCTGAGTAATATTCTATTGTATGTATGTACCACATCTTCTTTATCCTGTTGTCTCTTGATGGACACTTAGGTCACTTACATATCTTGGGTATTGTCAATAGCACCGCAGTGAACATTGGGGTGCATGTGTCTTTTCGAATTAGTGTTTTGGATTTCTTTGTGTAGATACCCAGAAGTATTGCTGGATCATAAGGTAGTTCTATTTTTAATCTTTTGAGGGACCTTCATACTGGTTTCCATACTGGCTGTGCCCATTTGCAGCCGCACCATCAATGCACGAGGCCTCCCTTTTCTCCACGTCCTCGCCTGAAGGACTTTTCTTAAAATTAAAAACTGTCCACATATGCTCCCCTCTCCCACTTCACTGAGAAGGCAGCGAGTCCTGTTGCCAACTGTCCCAGAGCTGTAGTTCGAAGCGCTGAGCATCTTTCTGTGTTTTGACGACAGACATATTGATTTAATTCAGAAAAGACCTGTGTAAACGGGTGCTGAATCTAGACGACGATATCATGCAGACAAGCTCCAGAACTGTATCAGCAATTATGGCCAATCAGTTTCAAGTTTAACTTCACTCTTTCTTTTAACTGTACCCTTTTCACAAAAATTAATGGACCTTGGACCCTAGGTTTCTAAACACGAAACAGTGTTCGGGTCTGCTCCAGGGCCTAACCCATAATCCTGAATGTGGCTGTGGTTGGCCTCGGTTTTAATAAAGGTTGAAGTTGGCCTTTGGGTTCCTTTTGTAATTTAGCCAGTTTGTTTTCCTTGCGGCCTTAGGGTTTTTTCTCTTATTTGGTGGACATGAGCAAAGGGCCCTGGGGAATGCATTGCCGAGGGTGTTATGGAGAGGAAGGAAAAGTGAGTTCGCCCTCACTTTTAAAGAACTGTTCTCACCCACTGTCCCATCAAATCAGTACAGAGAATAGAAAGGTTTTACTTCCTAATGCATGAAATGCTCCCCCCACACACCAAAAAGCAACATGCAATCAAGAATACCTGAAAATCCTCTGACCACCTGACAGATTCCATGAAGGAACAGAGGATGGTCAGCCCCCGCCTCAAACTCAGGAAGGTCAGTTCCCACCTCAAACGCAGCTTCTCCTCAGCCCCGTCCTGACTCCTGGTCCTCGATCTTCCTAGAATACACAACTCTTCCTTTCCTTGTACCTTTACTTGCACTCCCTTGAGCCAAACTGCTTGGATTCAATATTTTGAGCCAATAGGGGATCTCTATGGACCCTTTTCCACATCCCCAACTGGCTCCTTTTATGACCCACATAGGCAGAGAAAAGCAAAGCTAATCGGCTTTTGTGGGAATTGAACCCCAAGCCCTGGCCTCATGAACCCTTGGTGGAAACAGTTATGCCACAGAACAGGTAAAAACTGGCCTGCGAGGATCAGCCATTTCTTTACTATGAACAAATGGCTGGTCTGGATGTTGGGGAACCTGACTTATCAGAGAATGTAGGAAAGAGCACTCAGCTCTAGTCTGGGTGAAGAACGTCGTCTCATCGCAGTCTGTAAAGGGTGCAGTATGGGAACCAAGAAGCACGTTTATATTACAGCTCCTCATTCTCTCTTCAGTCTTAGTTAATTCGAACAGAAGCCACAATAGACAAACCGCAATAAATTTAGAATTGGCACGAATCCAGAGTAGCTTCTCTTTGCAAGCGGCCCACACTGCTACCATTCACAGTCATGGGTTTACAGTGTGTAATTGTGCAATTCATAAACTAGCTCTGATCTGCGTGGTGAGGCATCGCGCAAACAAGCTAGGGAAGAATGAAGACCCCACACTCCCCAGTACTTCTCCTACCCAGATGCTACTTCGGTGGCAAGTTCCTGGGGATAATACATTGCATTTCCAACGTGAGTCAAAATGTACCTGAGTCATATCATCAGGATACAAATTAAGCTAATATAATGAAAAGACCCAAAAATGTAATGGCTCCAAAAAAAGAAAAAAGAAAAAAAGAAAAAAAACACACAGGAAGTGCATTTCTCTCTGGGGACAGCTGTGGTTCTCAAGTGTTAATGCGCTGAGTCAGAATTACCTGGGGGACTTGTGAAAGCCCCGATTGCTGGCCCCTGCCCCCCCCAGAGTTTCAAAGTCAGTAGGTCTGGGTGACCTAGGACTTAACCTTTCTGACAAGCTCCCTGGGATGCTGATGGTTTGTTGGGAATGAATTTCCTTCAAGTATTGGACTTCGGCATCGCTAGCTACATTTGCTTAACTCTTTCTCATATTTTTTAAATTGGTGACCTCTCTGCTCCAGGTTCTCAGCGTGAAGGAAGGAACCCCAGCGGAACTGACAATGGCCATCACAGCCTCTCAAAGCAGCAAAGCAAATCCCCGAAGAGACTGTGTTCCATGGGCATCAGCCCTCAGGATCATCAACAAGATTTCCTTTGCTCAAAATAGCTAACTATTCTTGTATCTTTCAACCTTGACTAAATTGATGATTTTCAAGCAGCTTCGTCTCATTTGAACTCGTGTGCTGTGAATAATTGTCTATAAAGAGTCTTCCAATTAATGCTCTTTACATTGAGGCTATTTGTCAATTATATTCCAGTCCCCAACCTGCTACCAGTCACAAATAAAAGCTTGAACATATTGTCCAATGAGTAGGTGATTCTCTTATTTCAAGTCCAAATGAGAGGACAGTGTGGCAGAGATTAACGAACAGCTCGATAATGAACTTGTGTGCTTACTGATGAAGGCAGGCTGAATTTTTAATTCTCTCCTCTGAAGGCCACTTACTGAATCCTTACATCCTTTCTAAAACGAAAGCTATTAGAAGCTCATTCTCTATCATTACCCTCAGATGGATTAAGTCAAAGGTAGAGGCTAGCTTTATTCATCACTTAATATTTGCCAATGTTATTGATATTCAAGTCATAACAGTTTGACAAGCGAGAATAAAAATTCTCACTTAATAGATGAGGAAACAGAGGGTTAGAGAAGTCAAGTGACTTGCCCAAGGTCACATAGTAGATGCAACTAGGCTTCAAACATCCAAAGTCACCAGATTTTTCTGAAGTGTTTAACAATTTCTACTTTACCTAATTTTAAACCCCCCTTTCAGTATATTTAAGTAGCACCATTTCTTCAAAACCTCATTTCTGGTCTTGGAGGAGAAGCAGTTCCCATAGTCGGGTATAGTCGGATTCATGGCAAAAGGAGATGAATTTAAGAGAATCCCTTCCATTTTCAGAGAACGTGACCTGGCGGTTCGTAACACTCACCAGTTCCATTTTTATCATGACATTCACACATTAACAGATTTTTAAAGCTTCTTGCCATATGCTTAGATTTCCTTCATGTAAGGAAATCACATCTTGAAAACAGTAAAGAGATTTAATCTTGCTTCCCGTTTTTGATTGTTCAAGAACCACATGAGATGTGACGTGTTCTTTCTAATTTCTTCCAAAAACCGTGTCCATCCACAATTGATACAGAGCCAAACATCTATGTGAAAATGCGTTTCAGTGTTTGGATACCTTCCACTTCTTGAGACCTTCTTGGGCTTCTTTCTCAAGAACTCGATCCTGAGCTGTGTCAACTACAGTCAGCCACCTAGGTAATGACGAAGGGGTAAGCCCTCTCAGAAGGATTCACCTGCCGATAGGACACTCATGGTGGTGGCATTTCCAGCAGGGAGAGCAAGACAATACTCCTAGAATAGCCCCACCTAGACTGTCACTTGCCTAGCTGTCTCGAGAGAGTAGATATGATCCTGCATTTTAACTGCGATCACTTTTTCTCCATGAGTTCTGACTGGGAGAGCAGAGCAGCTTGCTCACACCTCCTGACTCTTGCAGGGTTCCTTGGTATCAAGGCCAGGTCAGAATGAGAATCCTTTGTTGAAGAGCTTTCGTAAACCCTTGTTTGCAAGTGGAGTCTCGTCACATATCTGTGTATGCATATCGGGTCAGGTATTTTTAGCTGCAAATAACAGGACCCACCTTGGGTGAAACAGGAAAGGAAGACCTTAGGAGAGGATGGTAGGCAGGGGAGACCAGAGAAATGGTCTCAAAGGCTGAACTTGCAGGTTCAATGCTCAAAGCCAGGCCTCTGATGGGGTTGATAAGATGGCAGCTGCGTACATTGCTACCCCTAGAGCATTTTGTACAACTGCCTGAGTTGGCGTTGTCTTCCAGGGCCGCCCACTACCTGTGCCCACAGCATTATGTCCTTGTGAAAGCTCTTCTGCCCTTGGCTTACTTCCAAATCAGTCTTGAATGTCTGTATCTGATTGGTGGAATCTAGACCACACTGTATCTAGCAGTGAGGAAAGCTGGGAAAAGTAGTTTCTAAGATTCTACTTCAGAAATATGGGACAAAAATGAGGGAAACCTATCAAAAAGAAGAAGAGTGTTTTAAAGACGTGGTCGACCACAAATAACAGATGTGCCCCCGCCACCTCTTGCCCCCAAAAGAATTTCCTTGTTTACTTCTGCCCATTCCTATTCTGGAGACCAGTTAACATCCAGCTTGGGATGCTGGGAAAGCAGGAGCCTGGTGTCTGTCTGTTCTTACAGCACACGAGCCCGGTGTGTACATGCAGCACAAAGAGAAGATTGCTTTTAAAAGGTGACAATATTTAGAAATCCTTGCAGCAGAGCAGGAAAATCAGGAGGAAGAATCCAAAAGGGAAAAAAGCAATAATTGCCTCTGAATTTGTTATTTTAAAAGCACAGTCTTTTTTATTTTTATTTTTATTTTTATAAGTGCTGCAGGGAGGATTGATCTGGGTGGTTTAGCCATCTTTGCTTATGATCAGAGGTTCGGTAACACACCAAGCAGGCATTTCAAGCCCTGTAGTACCATTTCCAGACCCATAATTCCCACCTTTTTGTTCCTGCTGGAGATATTTGATGATCACAGAACATTTTTTTTACTCAGCTCCATTGTGTGGGAGTAATAGAAGTAAAACGTGAGATTTACATTATTCATTTTCTCAGTCACAGGATGCTTTAATCGGACTCTGTGAAATAGCATTTCAAGGGGATCCCACCACGATGATCTATTGCCATTCCCAGAGCAGAAGGCCACGGTCATTGCGTGCACTGAAAATGCTCTCTCAGTTAGACTCACAGAAACATCTCTTTACTTCCCCCCTCATTTTTCTTCCACTCTACTTGGCCGTATCATGTGTAGCCTGATGGACAAAAGCGATAGATCTAAAACCTGGATTGAGGGAGCTTACAGCAGGGACAGGAGTGTTTTCATCCTTCTGCGTGGACACAGTAACCACGCCCTGCCCTGGCCTCTCCACCAGGTGGCTCTCTCCCAGCTCTGTCTCTAGACACCCTGAGGGGTGGCCTCTGGGGTCAGGCTGCTCTCTTGCTCCTTGTAGGAGCAGAAGGCATTCTTTCACTCTTCTGTAGTGGCTGTCTTACTGGAGCACACAACGCATGTTCCCTGCTATCTGAACTTGCTGTTTTGTTCTTGTCATCATTCAATTACTCTAGTGAATGTTCCACTTTTGATGTACTTGGTGAAGTCAAACAAGGGATAAAAGTTATCATCATGAATGGGGATTGAGTGGATACAGACAAGGAAATTGAGGTCACCCGGGTTCACTGCAGGCCATGTTCAAGGTGCAAAATGTAGGAGAGCCTAAAAGAGCCCATCTCTTTCATGCTAGCCTCCATCCTTGCTCTTTCCTTGAAAAGCCCAGAGTTCTCCATGGAGTCACATAGATTAATTTGCTGCCAGGATTTGTAAATCAGCTGGAAGGAGAGGGTCCAAGTCCTGTTTTTTATTTTGTTGTCAAACTGTTAAAACAGAGCCTGTATCCACATAAGAAATGTTTTTACAGCCAGATGACAAGAGCAGGTCGTTCTTTCTTGGGTCTTTTCTTCTTCATCTTAAAGGCTTTGCTCTCCTTGGTCAGTTAGCTGGATTTTTGTTCTCTAAGCGCATGTGCCGTACAAGTGTCGATTCAGCTCTTTTCTGGTTTCTTAGTTTCTTCATTTCTAAAATGAGAACAATGATATTTGTTGCTTCTTCAATGTAATCCAGCTAAAAATCATTATTTTTCTGGCTCTTTTCTGTCTTTCCCAAGATTGTTGTCTGGGTTTTTTAGTTCATCTTGTAAGAGATATTTAAATATTAAAATTATACTTTGACCATGATTATTATACCATTCATATTATAAAAAATTTTCTTCTGCCTCCTAACTTACTTAGTTTTTATATTTTTAAATATAAAAATCTACTCTGAGGTTAATTATTTAGTTTATTACTTCCAAATACGGGATATCCCCTATTGGCTTATACCAATGATAGACAACGTAGACCCTCCCCTTTGGGAAAATGGGGTACTTGTGAGTTGTGTCTCTATTGACTATTGATTGCACTCAGATACATGTAATAAGCAAAATAAAATGTCCATACCTTGAAGAAGATGGATATTTAATTTTCCCTCACATCATAAGAAGTCTGGGGGCTAGCGGTCCAGTGATCGAAGGATTCAGAGCCAAGATCTTTATGATTTTCTTAAACTGTTCTCAGTATTCAGTCACAGGATAGCTGCTGCAGGTCCACACACTCCAATTTCATCCAGAAAAAGAAAGGCAAACAAAAAAGGATGGGCCTATCCATATCATGAAAGCAAGCTTTCTCAGAAATCCACAGCCCTTTGTCTTTTAGTCAGAGTTGTGTCATACTGTGTCACATGACCAGCAAAAGAAGCTGAGGCCTTTACAGCCAGGGACATTGCGAACCATTCCCCCTCCCAATATACTTTCTCCCCCAAACCGTGTTTTTCTTAATAAGGAAAAGAAGAAGAAAGATGCTGGGTGGGCAGTGTTTGCCACGTCAGCTCTTACGAGATCGAATCTGGGAAAGAATCAAGCCGGAACTAGCTGGAAGACTCCTAGACTACTAGTCTCCAATGCAATATGAATTTCTCTGCCCCGTGCCCCTTCTGAATGTTGAGTGGCAGAAAACCGTGACATACAGACAGTGTGCTTTCTTCATAGCCTCCCCTCCCCTTCGTATTTGAAAACAAGGGACTGCAATAGAGGCCACGCTCTGTTCATTGGATGCCATCTTTCATTTCTAAAAGTAAACGCGAGATGTGGTACCTTCTGAACACAGTCATGTGCTGCTGATCAATGATGGGGCTACAGTCTGAGAAACTTCTCGTTATGTGATGTCATCGTTCGGTGAACCCCATAGAGGTATTTACACAGACCTAGATGGAATAGCCTACTACATGCCTGGACTACGTGGTACAGCCTACTGTTCCTCAGCTCAACAACACAGGATTAAATCAAGCACAAGAGAAAATGATGTGATCAAGAGACGAGGCAAACACGAGATGGATGAGGCTGCTGCCGGTATAACCTGGGATCCTGTCTGACGGCAAACTTTGTTTTAATAGACGGAGCATAGTCTAAAGTCACGACAAAAAGTATAATATAGTAAATACATAAACCAGTAATGTAGCCGTTTATTATCAAGTATTATGAACTATACCTAATTGTATGTAATATTCTTTTACAAGATTGGCAGTGCAGTAGTTTGTGAAACAAGCACCACCATAATCCCGTGAGTAGTGTGTTACGCTTTGACTTTACGACAGCTAGGATGTCGCAAGGTGATAGGAATTTTTCAGCTCCATTGTAGTCTTATGGGGCTACTGTCATACATATGGTCCACAGTTGACCAAAACGCCATTTGAATAGAAAAGAGACTATTTTGTAGGCCTTTAGGAATACACATTATATGAGTTAGGCTACCTTTGGCTGTTAGTAACAGGAAACACTCACCTCAAATTAGAATAGAAGATTTAAAAAAAATGTACTGTCTCAGATACAAGAAATCTAGCAGGAGGTAGGATTCAGGATTGTTTATTCAATTTACTTCAGGGACTCAAATTATCTTCAAGTCTATGGTCTTTCTGTCTTCCCACCGTTGGTTCAGATTTTTCCTTAAGCTGATTTCTCTCACGGTCACAAGATGGCTGCTGGAGTTCCCAGTATCACATCCAGACAAAACAACATTCGGAGAAAGAAGAGAGGTCTTCTCTTTGTAGACTTCACCTTATTAATGGTGATGAGTCCTTTCCCAGAGGCCCCTAAACCTCGTACGCTTCAATGACCAGGTAAGTCACAGGCTTGCCCAAAACTAATGAAAGAATCAGAGCACTGGGACCTCACCTGATTAGGATTTACCAGTGAGTCATGTGGGAAGGGGGACAGAGACCTGAGCAAACTCAGGGCGCTCTCCGTAAGGAAGGAGTGTGGAATCGATTCGAGATAGACATCCAATAGCATTTGCGAGCATGGAAGTCATTTCTGGTGACCTCAAACAATCCCGGATCTGTCAGTACAGCCATTTCAAAAATTAGTCACTGCTATTAAGCGTGAACATGCTGGGTTTTATGTAATTCTAAGATACTCATATAAAGTCCTTTCGACGGTTTTAAGAGTCTGAGTCCTCAAGAGCAAGCAATTGTCCGTTTCTCTTGCTCCAAGTGCCGGTGCTGGGATTGAAGTTGGCAGGCTGCCCCTCTCTTGTCTGGGCCTCCCTCAGCCTTTCTCCTGTCTTCACCTGGCAAAACTAGTGGCTGTTACTGTAACGACATAATCGCTCCTCTGACTCCACCGCTGAAATAAAGAGATGAAAAGGAAATAGAGTTTCCAATTGAGCTCTCCTCCGCCTGGCAATTTCTCAAGATGCCTCAGCTAGAGGCAGCCTAAATGGACAGCCTGGGAGTTGGACTGGAAGAAAAAAAAAGAAAAAAAAAAAAAAAGCTTAGGCTAGACTGTAGTCCTTTCTTCCCACTTAATTCCTGGGGATGGAGAGAAAAGAAAAGTGAATCACTTGGAAAACCGTTTATCCTAGGAGTCGGGAACCGGAATCAGATGCTGCCTACAGAGGCACTCTTTGCCTTGACGGTGTCTTGAAAAGTTAAATTAGTCAAACGTTTAGAAATCAAGAGATTTCGCATGCAAATCCAGGTTGCAAGCATTTGCAAAATCAAAAATGCTACTGGGCTTGCTTTTCCTGTTGATGACCAGTGCCTGGCATTGTCCCTGTGTGGAGCTCAAAGGCTCCACTTGCCACGGCCCCCACGCCACCCTCGGGTCCACCCCTGCCTGCCGTATTTGTTTACATTACCTGCCACCCAACTCTAAGCATTGAGTTAATGATGCCAGTTTAACGGTTACATATGGCAGGGGCGCGGGGACTACTCTGCAGTTTGTTCAACAATGTTATTTAAATTCCTGCTCACGCTTCTAAGTTGTGTGATTCTAGCTGTGTGTGCAATGTTTCCGAAGGGTGTTTGTCACATAATACTTGCTCTCCCAGCGATTTTGAAGATTCACTCCTTTTCCATCTGGTCACGGGAATGAGGAAGGAAGCCTGGTGAAGAAGAGGTGACATTGCTAGGCGACGCCCTTGACTCCGAAAAGCTGCCAGTGAGCAGTTCTCAGAGAACAGAGCTGGGGCGGCTTCCAGTAGGGAATGCTGCTGAAGCTCTCACTGTCTCTGCAAACAAACCCAAGAGCGGATCCCCCCGCAGCACCTTGCTGCGCTCCTGCGGGCTGCGTGATCAAACCCCAGTTCTTCTCTCTCTGCCCTGCTGCATCTGACTTTGTCGCACTTTACATGTTTGTGCGATGATCAAAGGCACGGTTCTCACAGATCCAACCAATGTTACCTAGAGACTTTAATGTCACAAATAGAAGTTTCCATGGTTCTCTGGATAATGACATTGAGAAGCTGAACTTGCATGAAGACCTCCAGAGATTCTATACGATTTTGATACGGGAAATGTGTATATGTGTGTGCGTATGTATGTTTCTATGAGAGAGAGAGAGAGAGTGTGTAGTCATATACAGTGAGAATCTCTGTCATATTTTGAAGACCAATAAATGTCTCTGTCCGATCTCTACCTTGGTGGGCTGGTGGTGGGCACAGGGCCTCCCTGCATCCCTCCTAAGTCTCACCTGCTTGCCGAGGGACTGGGCTCCAAGTTTGTTGTATTCCCTCTACTCTGGACTGTGTGGGCCGACTTTCTTCACTTAGGGTTGGCCAAAAGCAACTATGCAATCCCAAGCACCTACCACTTAAACAAGAAGAAAGTTATTACACCTTAAACGGAAAGGAACGTGTTACAGGCATACTTGCAAGTTGGGTGACAATAAGAAGCCCACTGTGCCCTCTGAGCCTGTCTCATTTCTGGCACTGCTGGGTAAGCTTGGGGTTTACAGAGTGCGTCCAAGGAGAGGAGATTCGTGGTGGTGACGTTGTTGCTGAGGTGACATATGGATTTAGTTTGTAGCAGATCTCAAACAAGATTTTCTAAAAAAATTTTTAGGGAGAATTTTTCTTTTTAACATTTTAAATCCCCCTTTTGTGGTTTTTGTGTTGTGTGTGTGTGTGTGTGTGTGTGTGTGTGTGTGAGTGTGTTTGTAGATTTGTTTCTTAAAGTTTTACACTGTGGGATCATTTTCATTTGTTTTTTCCCTGTGTGCCATAGTTTTCAGAGATTTAGGAAAGTTAGTATTTTTGTTTTAGTGGATACCTTTAAAAATTATACCTCTATCTGGTATCTTTAGACATCTATTTTTATAAGAAATCTAGTCATTTTCTACTCTGAATAATGGTACTGTCATTTCCTCTTCTTCCTTCTCTTTACCCTGTTATCCAATATTAGTCAATAAAGTTACCTTTTTTTTAATATTTAGCTTTTATCATTAAATATACTTATACTTCTTTTTTTATTTATCAGTGTTAAGTGGTATTATTTGACTTTGAGCTATTACATGGAAAATTTAGTTCTGATCTTTTTTCTTCATTTCTCATTTTTTTGTTGTTGGTTGCATCATTTCTATGTTGTTCGTACATACAACACCTACTTTCTGTTCTGTCACACTGAGTCTCGCATTTGCTTCATTGCTGTTCTGTAGATAACACATATTCCATGCTCGTCCACAATCCTTTTGCTGTGGTGTCCTTGGTTATCTCTTTACTGGCTGAAATCTATCCTGAAATAGTTATCTTAAGAAGGGCTCTTAAGGATTAATATTCCCTGAATTCCCGCTTGTCCAAAACTACTTGTCTATAGCCTCTGCTCTTAAAGGAAAGTCCACCTTGAGTATGCCAAAGATGTTCAGTTGTCCCACACAGCTTCCATGACAATCTTGGCAATTTTAGGCAGCACTGATATATTTTTTCTGTTCAGTTTCAAGTCATAACTATCTTCTAGTATTAATGACATTGGCATTTGAGGGTTTTGCTTTCTTTTGCATAATATCTAGGAATAGTAAAGAGGAAATGAGAAGGTACAGTCTCATAAAACTATTTATACTTGAATAATTGATGGGACTCTTTAATAAAGAGGATAGAAAGATGTACCTTTGACTCTTCCTACAACATGGGAGCAGATATCACTTTAGCATGAGCAGAAGTCGGACCTAGAAATTCCAAATAACTTATTTTGCTTACTATTTCAGAGCAACCCTTAAGATAAATATTATGCAAATTATAGAGATTGGTAAATTGAGTTACATAATTTAAAAACAAGATCAGGGGCACCTGGCTTATAAATAAATATTAAAAACAAAAACAAAAAACAAGAAAGAAACCCATTCTTTTAACTTCCAGGGAAGTTCTAGTTTACTGTACTACAGCTGTCCCCTACAAATACCCCAGAATCAAAAAGATAGTTTCCTTCCTGGGGCAGTTTAGTGTCTTTTCTGTGGAGCAAGTAAATAAATAGAGCAGTTATTAATCTCCTTTCTTGCCTATGAGCCTTAAGCCTCACCAGCATCTCAGTCTCTCATTTGCTAACTGGAGGGTGGCTATACAGGTCACCAAGCCCCAAAGTATCTTCCCATCAGATTTCTCACTCACCTAAATTCTACTATTCGAAAGTTATTCTTTAGGATGGTCATTATATCCTCAGAACTTTACTTTCAAATGTAAATATTTCTAGATGGACTGTATGTTAGAATATTTAAGTGATTAATACCTTAGTATAAATATCAGGTATTGAAGTTAGAGATTAACCTGAGTGGGAATCCTACAGAATATGCTATCTCAGGCCTAAATGTATCACCTGCTTACTGTAATTGGGAAGGAAATACCAAGTATCAACCATTTTTATTGCCCAGGCTTCTTAAATTCTATCCTTATTATAATTTTCTAAATTAATTATGAATTAAGAATTGCTGACTTTAAGGCTCATTTTATTAAAATGCAAATGTTTCTTCATGAAAGGTTTAAGAGGTTAAATCAGTCACAGTTTGATTCACGTACAGAATTTAGAACCCATTCCTTCCTAACCTGAAGTATGGAGTGGTCTGAAAATGTAAAAGCAGAAGCTTCCTTGGTCTCCTGGTTTCTCTTACGGTGGCTTTAATGATGTAAGAATCTCCGTGGTCGGGTTGACTTGACTTGTGGCGAATCGGAGTGGAAAAGGAGGGGCTTTCCACCCAAAAGGCAGTGTAAAGCCCCTGAACTTGGGAGGACTCAGAAAGGAGGGCATTACTGGGCAGAGGAAAGGCCCTTCTCATTCACCAAGGGCGATTCTGGGAAGCAGGGTTTTGTTAGGAAACCCCCAGTGCACAATCGGCAGGTGAAGTTCCCAAATAGCCATCAGGTGGCACTCGCAGACAAGTTACTGAATCAGTTTATTGGCTGGGTCAGAATTTTGCAGCTGGGAGGCACTGAATGGTACTCTGGTCCAGCCCCCTATTTTCCAGCGGAAGAACTTCAGCCAGAGTGAGGCTACCTTGCCTGAAGCCACATATCAAGCTGGTGGCAGAACTGAGGTTTCTGTGATCTTCTGACAAGGAATCCGATTGTCTCTCTATGATAGTAATCCGAAAGGAGTGTTCCTTACCCACAATGAAACAAAATATAGAAAAGACAGAAGGAGCTGCTGTTTCCATCTGAACACAGAGTCTTGCAGGCTAAACCTTGCGCTTTGAGCAGTTTTGGTCAACTACCAGGTAGTCACATATACCGAGGTTTGATTGCTCAAAAAAAGAAAAAAAAATAGCGGTTGATGGGGGCAGGAATTAAAGGATTCACGAAGTGAGCTGGGAAAAGTAAGAAAACAGCGAGTAGGTAAAACCATGAGAAAATCTGGGAGTTGATGAGCTTTGAATTAGGGAAAGAAGCGTCAAAGAGAAGAGAAAAAGCCACCTAGACAGAGGACATTTATTATACACCCAGTGAAAAAGCAGGAACAAGCCCACCATCGCAGCAGGCCTGGTCCTATGCAAGTAGCCCAAAAGCCCAGTGTCCCTCAACCGGAGGCCTCTCTCTTTGCATACTTGCTCCACAGGAACGCCCCTTCCCCATCCCCACTCACTGAACTCTCAGAGGCACAAAAGGTTCTCTGGCCAGGGTTTGACATCACAGTGTGAATTTAAGCGACTGGTTCTTTTTCCCAGGAGAGCTGGCATTTTAGGCTGGTTTCTCCTTTTGGATAAAAAGATGTTGTCCACCTCGAGAAAGGATATACAGGAGGTAGTGGGAGATCAAGACGCTGTCAAGGTCATTTGTTTAGAGCCGAGGGTCTCTATTACTGAGAAGGTCAATGGGAAGGGAAATGGGTGAGCAAGTCACGCAGGTGAGCCCTGAAGGCACAAAGGGGGGAGCTGGGATTCGAAACCGAAAAATGGTGTGGTTGTATTTATCGCTGTGCCTCGGACAGTAGGAGCACAGTATAGGATCTCCTGGCAAGAGAGCAGCAACACGATGGAAATGGTACATCGGACAATTATTCCAACGCGAGTACCTGAAATGGATGAAAGCTGCAAGAGCTTGTGGGAAGGCTATTTTTTAACAGCTTTATTGAGATAGGATTCGCATGCTACACATTTACCCGTTTAAAGTGCACCATTCAATAGCTTTTAATGTCGTCAAAGATACGTCCAACCATCCATCCATCATCACAGCCAGTTTTGGAACAACTTCATCACCTCAAGAAGAAATCCTATATGTCCCCAGCCCCCTGTCCCTCAGCACTAAGCAACCATAAATCTCTTTTTGTCTTTATGGATTTTTCTGTTCTGCACTTTCATATAAACTTTCGTTTACATGTATGTGGTCTTATTTCACTTAACATAGTGTTTTCGAGGTCCACTCATGCTGTAGCACGTATTAGTACTTCACCACTTTTCATGGCTGAATAATATTCTATCATATGTCAAAACCATATTTTATTAATTCTTATTGATGGACATTTGGATTGTTTCCACTTTTTGGCTATTATGAAGAAAGCTGTTACATTCTTGTTCAAGTTTCTGTGTGGACATGTTCTCATGTTTCTTGGCCAGAATTGATAGGTCATATAATAACTATATATTCAATCATTTGATGAACTGCCAGGTTTTTTTCCAAAGCGGATGCATCATTTTACATTTCTACCAGGAGTGTGTGAGGGTTCTTATTTCTCCACATTCTCACCAATGCTTCTTTCTACTGACTCTTAATTCTAGGCATTCTAATGTGTGTGAAGCAATATCTCATTGTGGTTTTGTTTTTCATTTTTCTGATGACTAATTATATCAAGTGTTTTGTTGTGTGATTTTTCTCTATTGGTTTTCTAGTCTATTTTTATTAATTTCCACTCTAATGTTTATTATTTCCTTCTTTCAGCTCACTTCAGGTTGAATTTGATGTTCATTTTCTAGTGTCTTAAGGTAGAAGTTTAGGTTGGTGACTTGAGATCTTTCTTTTTTGATATAAGCATTTACAGCTATAAAATTCCCTCTAACCACGGCTTTAGCTGCATCCCATGAGTTTTAGTATATTGCATCTTCATTTTCATTCATGTTAAAGTATTCTCCCAGCCTCCTTGTCACCGCATGAGACCAAACCTCCCTGGTCTTTTTCCTTAATTACTGCAATAGCCTTCTAACTATAATATAATATGATATGATATATGATATGATATGATATAATATAATATGATAAATATAATATATATATTTCTAGAATGCTCCCTTACCTCTTTCCAAGCTCTTCTCCATACTGCAGACAGAATGCTTTATTTGGGATGATCATGTCACCACCTGTAGCGGACATTAATTAGTTTTTGACTGTCCAGCACCTGAACACCCTTCCTAGTTTGAAGAATTCCCCTTCAATAAGTCTTGGCTGGATGCGAGCCTGCTTTCTGAAATTGTTTCTTAGCCATGTACAGACTCTGACTTCTCCAAGTTGTCCTTTGGCCTGTCCCAAACCAGCCTCATTTCAGAGCCTCAGACGGGCCCTGCTTACTCCTCCTTTGCATATGTGGTGACCTTCCCTCACCCCTCAATTCTGACCTGGCTGACTTGTGTTCCCTTCAGGGCTCATTCTGAGTATCACTTCCTCAGAGAAGTCTTCTGTGACTTGCAGGCTAGGGCAGGTTTCCTTATTAAGAGCTTTTATAGAATGTGGTGCTTTCTCTGGGAATCACATACCCCTTTCTTAGTTAATGCTTTCATTGGGTCAGGTGCTGAATATGCAGAGAGAATCAGACAACTGTCTTTAAGGATGCTACAGTCTCCCTGGAGGCCATAGACAACACTATGGGCTAAGTGCTGGAATAGCTCTTAAGTAGATATCAATGCAGTGCTGGGGGTGGGAGGTAGGGACCAGGGGAGGTCAAGAAATCGCTGCAGGAAGGCAGACCAGCTAGCTGCACAGAGGGCAGTGGCACCTGGGCCAGGTCCTGAAGGAGCTTGCTGTGAGGGGGAGGGTGGAAAGTCCTTCCAAGAAGAAGGAATATTCATACTCAAAGCCACAATGTTAAAAGGCACACGGTAGATCAGTGAATGCAGAGTATTCTGGTGTCATTTGAACAGAGGGTGAGTAGGGGAGAGGGGTGGGGGCCATGCCCGAGATAAGCCTGTAAAGATGGGTCGGGGTCAGATTCAGAAGAGCCTCAGATGTCATAGACATCAGGAGCTTGGCGTTTGCCCCATAGGCCACAGGAATTGTTTTAAATAGTGCAATAGGAAAAGCACCGTGTGCCATGGGAGGTCGTGCAGCATGGGTGAGGGATGAACTAGAGTACTGAGCTAGAGTACTGGCAGGTAGATGGGATAGATGACGTTAAAAGAGCCTAACCTGGGCTCCATGGGGCTAAGTAATTAACTGCCTATAGAGGTGAAGGAAAGGAATGAGTGACTAGTTAGGTTGGTTGACAGTGACCAAAAAGTTAGACTTACAATGGAGAGCCCAGACAGCAGTCCAGAGCTAGTATGTTGCTCTAGCATCGGGGACTTGCCACATATGGTCCCTTCTATCCTGTTACTTAACATACTTGGTGTCATGACATGGCCCAGAGTGGGTGCTCCAGCACGACCATCATACCTGCCTTGTAGTCACCAGACTGCAGGACAGGGACAAGAGCAGGGCACGCTGGTCTTTTAAGAGCTTGCTTTCTAGAAGTGTTTCCCCTTATGTGACATTGGTCATTACTTAATCATATCTAACTGAAAGGAAGGCTGGGAGGTGTCTTCACTCTGGGCAGCCAAGTGATCAGCTAAAATTTGGAGGCTATGTGGCTGAATAAGGTACAAAGGTACCAAGGATAAGATACAAAGGAAATTGGACAATAACTTGCCTCAAGGGGACACGAATGATTCTCCTCATATCCATTGGGCGAATGTGAATGCAGAAAGAGGGAGGAGAGTTTTAAGGAGGTTTTCGGGGAGCCATGGAGTAAAGACTAATACATTTTGTTTTGAACGCATGGAGTTTTGGTGGATATGGGGCCAGGTGGAGAAAACCAGTAGCCATTTGAAAACATATGCACAGTTGTGCCCTGATTTCCTCTACTTAGGTCATGTTCCTTGAGGGTGGAGACTCGTGTGTACCCATCACGACATGTCCACCAGGCCTCGGGAGTCTCCAGGATGGATAAAGATCACAAGGAAATTAAGAAGGTGAAAAAAGCTAACAGCTAATTTTATTTATTTGTTTGTTTGTTTGTTTGTTAAGTACAAATGGAAAGACTGTCGAACCCAGCCACTGTTAGGACTGGAAAGAGCCTTTATCGGACAACTTTTGACAGAAAGGCAGCCTTGTACACAATTCATTCAGAACCTACTAATATAAACACACGCTGATACCTAGTACAGTGCAGAGGAGAGCAGCTGCGAAGATGAGGTGTTAGATTTCAGGCGTTAATGGTGGGGTGAGGAGAGAGGAGGGGAGATCTTGGAGATCTAGCTTTTACAGAGGGCCCCATTTAAGGTCCCAGGACCAGGCAATGCCACAGCCACAACTGGACCACCGATCTTCTGATTTCCAGGCTGATGGGTGACCCGACCCCCTGTGCATAAGACGCTGACCTGCCCAAGATGAGACGTGCTGGGGGTGGAACCCGGCACTGCTCGCGTCCTCCAGGGGCTGTGAGATTTGGCCCAGGATCTAGATGATTTAATCCAGTTTTAGGAAAGGGCTCTTACAGTGAGCAATTAAAGCACAGTTAAGGAATTAATCACTAATGAGTCATTAACTCTGCCCACTAATGTAGTTAACGAGCTGAGGCCAGATTATTAGAGCCAGTTCGCAATTAAGGGGACGACATTGGCACAAAGCGCACCGTCCGCCTCCCCTTTCCCAGGCGGGTTAGGGCGCGGGCCGATGCGGGGTTCGCGCTTCCTGAGCGGAGAGGAGGTGCCAACTTCTCATTCATCTAGTCATCCCTGAAAGTCTTTCCTGGCGGCCTCCTGGGGCTGAGGCTGCAGCTGGGGCCGGAGGGGTGTGTGGGGTGGGGGTGGGAGTGGAGGGGGGCGGTGGGGGCGGGTGGCAAAGACAACACACCGAATGCCGCAGCCCCCGAGCGGCCGAGCCCGCACCGTGACGGCCCTGTGCACACCGCGAAGCGCAGTCGCGGCGGTCCCCGCTTCTCGGGTGCTGCAAAGACTCTCAATTAACCGACGAATCTGGCGGAGATCCGGCAGGACCGCGAGTCCCTCCCTCCCCTCGTGGGATTCCAGCTGGGGCGGCGGTGAGGGACGGTTAGAGATTGTCTTCCCTGGTTCGACAAGTCCCATCTCCCCAAATATTAACTACGCGTTTGAAATCATAAAAACAGTGGGGCCGCCTCTTCCCGTGCTGACTTTGGCAAAGCCGGTCCCTCCCTAGGGGCCTCTCGCGGTCCTCCCGCCTAGTCTCAGGCGCACCAGCCCGGGTCGCCCTGCGGGGCAGTAGAGGTGAGAGCTCGTGGTGCAGGGGACAGAACTGGGTGCCGGGAGCGGGAAACCCATGAGGGATGAACAGCCTGGACCGACCATGGGCCGCGGCACGGGGCCCAGGACACAGAGCGAGCAGGGCCCCGCGGAGCTGCGGCCGCCTCTGGATCTCGGGGCTCCGGAGACAGGCAGAGCCCTAAGTCCCCCGCGTCCTCGCGAGAGAGGGAAATCGCCACCAGAGGCCGAGAGCTGTGGCGTGCGTGGTGGTCACTAAACCCTCGTGGGCAGGAAGAGACTCCTCCATACGGGAAAAACGCCAAGCCTGGAGCTGCTCGCCAGAGGCGGGGGAGACTGATGGAGGCCGGTGGGAACGAAGTGGCGGGAAGGGGGGGGGGCTGCTCCGCGCAGCTGGGGGACCACTGAGACAGCGGAGGGTCACAGCAGGGGTTCCGCAGCGTCGGGGACAATCCGCTTGCCCCACTAGGGACCGCGCCTGGCTGCGCCCCGCCCGCCCCCGCGGTCTTAGCGCCGCGCCCCGCCTCGGGCTGCTTTCACCGCTTCTCAGGAGCCCCCAAAGGTGTGGTCCTACAGACTCACCTGCTTCCCTCCCGCGGCCGGCCAGAGCAGACGTCATTTTCCGGGGAGGAGGGGTCCCTAAGAACTCCCTCTCAGATGGACTGGATGCGAGTCAGCCTGAGTCAAGGCCTGCCTCCCTCTAGGTCGCTGTGCGCGCAAGAGCACAGTCTTTTGGCTCGCCAAGCCCTAGACCGCTCCCAGCTGGTTCTCGTTCGGCTTCAACCGGCCCTCAGGCTCCTTGTGGAAGACTGAAGAACCATTTTCCGTGATGCGGGCTTTCTGGGGAGGCCTCTCCCCGCCCCTCGGAGTCCCTGAAAGGCGTGTGCCCGCCCCAGATCGGAGCCAGCACGGTCTGGTTTGGGAAGCCTGTGTCCCTCCTTGCTCGGCGCCTCAGTGAAGCGCTTTCTGTACCCGTGAGTTAAGAGTCGCGGTTCCACGTGTTTTCAGGGGGCTCTAACGCTCTGTATCCCAAGCCATTATCACTTCCGTTCTGAGTTAAGAATCGGCTTCCCGCCTCACCTGCAGTTAGCAGCATGGATCCACCCCCGCTCTTAGAGCTGCCCTTCTAGCTGCCCTGGGGATGGGGTGGGAAGGCGTTGGGGCTGATGCGTTACCTAGCCCTTCCCAGGAGACTCAGGAAAACACTCGCAGCTAGCACCCATCACTCAGGATCTCAATTCCCACGCGGCCTGAAGAGCCGTTCTTGAGAGTAGAAACAGGGAGCGCTTATTTGCGAACAGTGTCCAGCGCATGCATCACGATGGTGGACTGCCCCCCACTTCGGTTGTTCCAGCTCCAACCCTTAAAAGCATTTTAAGTGGGGCAACCTCTCCGTGCCTCCGTTTCCTCATTTAACGGCGCTAATTGTATCTTCCTGGCAGGGTCGTCAGTGAGGCTTCAATGAGTCAATGGATGTAAACTGCTTAGAAGCGTGCGCACACACAGTAAGCTTTCAGTCATCGTCATTAGCCATTAGCATTTGATAATCTTCCGGGGACTTCACCCTGAAATCCAGGCATGCGTCACTCTATTGCTGCCTAAAGAGTTGGTTAAGAATATTCATTCTCAGACTAACCTAAATAATGAAAGAAGAGCGAGAAGTGATGGGAAGCCACAGGTGGAAAAGAGAATGGAAAGAAAAAGGGCAGAAAGAGGAGACAAAATGAATAACCGTGGAAATGACCTGAGTGAAGATGCCGATGGTGAGATGGGCAAGGTCAAAGGCCCCCAGGACTGCACGTGGTTCAGGAGAAAGAGGGCAGAGCAAGTGTGGCACTCACTCTGAGCCAGTGAACTTGGCAGTTCTCTGAATAAACCAGTCCTAGTACAACGAGGGTGTCAAAGGCCCAAAGAGAAGACAGGACAAACTGACAGAAGTGTACTTACGCCTTCATCTTGAGTTTGCCTATTTTTTCTTGCCAACGGCCGACATCACTTGGGCCATTCCATCTATTATCCCACGAACATCTTTGCGAGGGAAAGCACAGGTATTAATCACTCCCTACCTCTTGGGGAAAATAACCGATTGAAGAAATGCTTCCTGACCAGCCTACCGTGTGCAAGGCATCAGACGAGGGTCTAGGGACACATCCTTGGTTATTGCCATAGCCCTCTCAGGGCCCCAGTGGCAAGACCTGAATCCTGTGGTGACACTCCCTCTACCCAGCCCATTTCCCAGAGAGGTTTCTGGAACCCAGGGGCAGTGCTGGGGTGCTGCGTGATCAGAGAAGGGGATCACAGTGCGTGTGGCCTCATGCCGGGTCACGGACAGTTCACGCAAAGCCGTTACAGGTGTTCGGATTCCATCTTTCCCACCTCCAGGGCAGCGGGTTCATTTAGACAAGAAAGGGGGCTGACTAGTCACTACCGTGCTAACCGCCCCACAGACGGTAGCCGGTCGATGCTGAGGCTCTAGCTGCGTCTTCCCGGAGCACGAGTGGCGAGGGGACCAGAGGACACGCACGGCGGGAATCTGGGTTCTTCCCGCCGCCACTCAGCTTCCAGGGAGCCCCGGGGGTCTCCCCCACCGGGGACTCGGCGAGCACCCCGCGAGCTGCGGAAGCCGGCGGAGACCTCCGTGTGCCTTCGCAGCGGCAGGGCCGGCGCCAGAGACCGCAGCTGCTGCTCACGAGGCGCCGCGCGCAAGTGCCCTCCGTGTCGCGCGCAGAGCGCGGCGGCGAACCTGTCACGCATGCACCGGACCGCTGGGTTGCGGGGGAGGAGCGAGTTGGGGCGATGAGAGAGGCACAGGCGCGGAAGAAGAAAAGTCGCTCTGTCCCAGTCTTTGGAGAACTAATGTCATCGACCCAGGGTGGCAGGGGCTGGCGCCGAGCTGGTGACCCGGACCGTGATCTGAGAGGGGCCTGGGGCCGTGGCAGACTGGAAAGAGGGCGGCCGAGCGGCCAGGGGCTTCGGACGTCCAGCTCTCGCCCTGGGAAAGTGTGTAGACGCTTTCTACTGGGTCCATCCTTCAATGCAGCAGCTGCAGCCCGGCTGTTGGGTTTTAGGGGCTGGGGATGCACGGCATCGGAGCCTGAGGTTCCGACCCGCACACCGTCACCAGCGCCCGTACGTGCCAGGGAAGGGCGCTTCTGGTCGAGGACCGTAGCACCCAGAATTGAGGCACAGCGTTAGGGGTGGGGACACAGCGTCCGCTACAGCTAACCTCCCTCCAGGAGGATTCGCAGGAGGAGCCCCGGCTCCGCACAGCCCCGTGCTTTTCCTGACCCACCCGGTCCGACGCCGCAGCCCCTCCCGCACCCCCATCCACGCACACACCTTCCTCGCCGCTGCCGCAGTCCCGAGCGCGCGTAACCGGAGTCAAACCAAAACACGTAAATGTTTAATTCTCCTCCCGAATACTTTGAAACTAGGTATCCAAACAGCTCTTCAAACCATCTCTCCGCCTCCCCTTACTCTCTGTCGTTATCTGAGGCCAGGAGCTTTGGGTCCCTTGAAGCTGGAGGCTCCGGCGCCTGCGGGTGGGAGCAGCGTGGCCAGTGGCGCTGGCCGTCCCCCACCTCCAGCAGCAGGGTTGGGGATCCGTGGGGAGTGTGGGAGGCCAGGGGGGTCTCGGCGGGCATGAAGGTCCGTCCTCCCCGGTGAGTCAGGAGCAGACGCGCGTCCCAAACCCAAGCCTGGCTGCAGCTTCAGGCGGCACGGGGAAGAAGGGGCCGAGTGAGGGGGACCCAAGGAGAAGGGACGCGCGCGTGTGGCTCGGGGTCCGCTCCCAGAAGGGTCGTCTGGCTCGCTGTGGTCCCCGGTGCCCCCTAGAGGGCCTGCCACGGCTTCCCGATGGCCTGGATGTGCTCCTTGGCCTTCAGGCGCAGCGCCGCGATGCTGCTGTTCCGCGGGTCCGCCTCGTCCAGCGGGAACTTGTCCCCGAAGCCCGGCCCGCACGGGTAGGCGGGCGGCGGCGGCGCGAGAGGCTGCAGGCCGGGGCCCAGCGGCGGCGAGTTCAGGAAGGGCGGCGGCGGCGGCGGCGGCGGCGTGTAGCTGGCCGGCAGGCTCTGCGCCGGCGGCCCGAAGCCCGGCAGGCTCTGCAGCGCGGTGGCGCCCCCGCCGGGCAACGGCGGCGCGAGCCACGACTCCAGCGGCAGGGCGCCCCCCGCTGGCCCGCCGCCGCCGCCGCCCGGGCCCGCCCCGAGGGGCGCCAGAGCCGCCGAGGGCGGGGAGCGGCTGAACGAGAGGAGGGGCGAGTCCTGCAACTTCATGGACGACACCTCGAGCTTCTCCTGCCGCCGCCACTTGGCCCGCCGGTTCTGGAACCACACCTGCGGAGGGCAGCACAGCGGCCGTCGGGCGGCAGGCCAGCCGGCTCGGCTCCGCCGTCCCCAAGTCAAACGGGGCTCGGCTCCTTCACGCCTCCTCCTCTCGCCCCGCCCCACCCTCTGCATCCTTCCTTTTCCTTCCCGTTCTCTCCTTTCCGTCTCTTCCCTCCTTCCCCCTTGTTCCCTCTGTGTCTCTTTGTCCCATCCCTGTCCTCCATGGCGTCCCCACCCTTGTTCCTGTTTATCTCACCGACAGCTGCGGTTCTGTTTTCAGCTCCTGCCAGGGAGCAGGTGCTCAGAAAAAAAGTGAAGTTAATTAACCCTGGAATGAGACCGTAGGACTTTCGACACCAGAGCTCACCAAATCTCTCTTACCTGCTGGTTGGCTGCCTGCCCCTCCCGACACTTCGGTTCAGACTGTCCTGGTACAGCTCTCAGTGGCCACGTTTTTCTCTGCCTTGCTGCGCTTTCCCTATCTTTTGTCTCGATTATAAACATGTATAAACAAATACTCTAAGTACTGTAACTGGCAACACTGGATGTTAAAATACAGCTATTTCCACGAATTACTGGTTATGATACCGAATAAAAGACAGTGGGTTTATTTTATACCAAACGTATTTGAATTGCTGCTTTAATAAGATTTTCGTTTTTATTTAATTGACATCCTTTTAGGATTTCTAATGTTTCTTATAAATGGCTTTCAATGGTTACGATAGTTCAAGTGTACTATATCTGCTTTTACTTTATGACGTTAGTTCTGACATTATTACCCTAAGATGAATTCGATGAGCTCAGGTTTTCCTTTTTTTTTTTTTCTTTTTTCTTTACATATAGAAAGTCCATACTAAAGTCTGGTCTCTTAACAATGAAACTTCAATTATTGAGCCGATAAAAGCACAAGAAAGGGTGTTAATTAGGGTCCCACACCAAGTCCCCACTGTCAGAAACAGAACAGGGAGAATCGGTCTAGTTCAGTGGAGAATCCTGCAAGAACTTCAGCCGCGCTGCCAGTTTCAGCGTTATATTCCTGGAGGAAAACAGAGCAGCTGCGACTTCAGACTGAGAGAGCTGAGAAAAGGACCACGAGCACCCGCGTCGAGCAGGGCACGTGCTGGCGGGGTTGGGATTTGAGAGAAACAGAGAAAGAACTAAAATGCAAGTTGCCCTGTCCCCTTCCCACAAAAGATCCGTCGACATCTCTGAGGCCTTGATGTTCCCCGGACACATTAGATATTTGCAGGTAACAGAGAAAAGAGAAACACTGGCCTGGGTGATGGCTTCCATCCCCCTACCACCTCTGCTCCTCTGCTTGTGTCACTTCATCCCCCCCAAAATATCAGCTATCGTCATGTGCGATCTAGCATCCGGAGTCAAGGGCCAAAGATTAGGAGAGTCGGCTCTTAAACGGCTGCCCCGCTGCCCTCAACACACAGTTAGACACCCTGCCCAGCTGCCCGCCCCTCCATCTGAGTATATCACAGCTGCCCACAACACACAGTTAGAGACCTAGAGACCCTGCCCAGCGCCCCCACCCCAGTCTGAGTATATCACAGCTGCGTGTTAAGAACTGGCTATATGCTGGGCGCTGTGCTGGCCCCATGGTCACAGAGAATTCACAGAGACACTGATCTCAAGAAGCTCACGACTTAAGAGGAGAAGCCAAAATCCCTGAACAAGTAAAAAGGAGGCAAGAATGTGGGACAGAGGTGGCCCGGGGTATGAAGGCATCCCCTGAGCTGGCTGTCCTGCTCGTCTGCAAGGGCACCGGAAGCCTTTGCCTGTCCTTCAGCAACTTTCCCTTGTTTGCTTTTCCTCTCCCTACCCCAGCCTCCCTCTCTGAAGAGTAAGTGCTAATATGTCCACCCCTGCAATGAAATCACTGCAGCTTTACTGCCCCAAATTAGGAGCAATTGAACTGTCCTGGGCAGTTAATCCCGCGACACATTAGGGAACCATGTTTTAAAACCATGACATTTACTCATTACTTAAAACCCCCAAACTAAGCAGAAGGCACAAAGGCAAGAGCTGGTCTCCTTCTACTTTTAAGACAAGACTAAAAGCCCCCAAAATCTGAATATCTCACTTCCTGGAAATCTGATTCATTAGACAGACACAAAACCCCCATCTCCGTTCCACCGCCTTTCAGATGTAGTGAAATTGGTTCCCAAAGACTCCTTTTCAGAACTCTGTAAACTCTCCCAATTTGGAAATCCTCCCAGACTTTTCACAGATGACTAGCAAATATTTAAGGCTTTCAAATATTTTAATGATCAGGGATTAAAGATAATTCAGCTTTAATTAAAGCGAAAACCCCTTTACAGCAACAACAGCAAAAAGGCCAGTGCATCAGCGGGAAGTTTGGTTGGATGTGCACCAGAGAAGCGAAAGTCAGCGTCTCAAACAAATCCACCGAAAGTTTCAAACGCCAGGCTCCAGGCCTCTCGGAAGACAGGGTTTTCCTTTTAAACACGGTGCACGCAGCTGGTGACTAGGGTGGCATTTGGGGCCTGGGTCCAGTTACCCTCAACGGCTGTCTACATTCCCTCTCTACTCAGTCCCTGCCCCAATCCTGGCTGCATCGAATGAGCTGTCCCTTCTTCACCTTGCCAGCCATTTCCAGTTCCTCTGTTTAGCTCAGGAAAGGGGGACCCCAAAGGGACAGAACGTGAGAAGGACAGTGCGTGGAGGATCTGTAACGTGCCTTCGGGGCTCTGGGCCAAGCAAAGCGAGGAAGGCCAATAGGAAAAGTGCCATCACAGATGCGTGGACGCCGGGGGATTCAAGAGAGCACTGGCCGCAATTGGGCCTCGGGCCCTCCCGGGGACTGATCTGGGCGCTTTACCTGGACCCGGACTTCGGGTAAGTTGACCTTGCCCGCCAGCTCCTCGCGGCTGTACACGTCAGGGTAGTGGGACTTCTCGAACGCGCGCTCCAGCTCGTGCAGCTGGTACGTGGTGAAGGTGGTGCGGTTCCGTCGGTGCTTCTTCTTGGGCTGCTCCTCCTCCGAGAGCTTCGCGTCGCCGGAGGCGGGCCCGACAGTCATCCCGGGGCTCGGTCGCGCCTCCCCGGGCTCCTTGGGGCAGTAGGGGCGAGGGGCTGGGACGACGGGACCCCGGACGGTCAGAGACACTCCCCGGAGTAACCCTGGGATCACCCGCCCGCACCTGAACCCTGGCTGCACGACGTGTGGCTCGGGAGATGGCCCGGGGAGGTCGGGGTGAGGGCTGCGAGGGCCCCCCAAGCTTTCTCTGAAGTCACGTTGGAAGCTCCGGCTGCGCACACAACGCCCAACCCCGCGCCCAGGTGCCTTGGGAAAAGTTAAGCCAGGGGCTCCCTCCTCTCGCAGGGCCACTAAGTTTGGGCGGTCTAGGGCGTCGCAGCAGCGGAGAATGCGCACTCACCTTCGTACTCGGGAGCTGGAGCCGGGGCGGGCTGCTGGGAGGGCTCAGCTCTCCCCCGGGCACCTTGGTGCAGGCGGCCCGCGCGCCCGGCCTCCTTTCCCGCTCCTTTGCGCTTTGGGCGCCTGCTTCCATCGGGAAGGAGCCGAGGATCCCCTCGTCCTTGGTAAATCCCAGGATGGCCTCGATGCTGTGCAGCCGCGAGGTGCTGCCGCCGGGGCTGCGGAGCAGGTGGCCGGCGAGCGAGAAGCTGGCGTCGGCCATGGCGGGGCCGCAGCCGGGCAGGTGCATGGGGAGCGCGCGAGGCGGGGGCCGCGCGTTCGGCAGAGCCGCTAGCGCTTGAACACGGAGAAGAGGCTCGAAGTCGGCGCTTCCGGCTGCGGCCGTCCGAACCCGGGGATTCCGATCCAAGGTCAAACTCGGCGGGCGACGCTGGCTCCGGCTGCGAGCGCTCGGCCCGAATCACTGCAGGAGTCGGAAGTTCCAAGTCCCGGGAGCTGGGGCTCGGGGCGCTAAAGGCTGCGAGCTCGCTCCCCCGGCTCCTCCCCTCTGGCCCCGGACCCAGCCTCTACTTCTCGGTCCCTCCCCCGCAGCGGGGCGGGTCTTCCCCTCGCCCAGCGTCAGGGTCCTCACCCTGCAACCCCGGGCGGGGCCGGTGCTCTCAAGATTCCACCTCCCACCTTGGATCCGCTTCGAACACTCCAAACGCACACCGGAGACCGGCGGCGGGGTGTTTGACAGGCCTGGGGACCCGGGTCCAAGGTCTGCGCCCCGGGGTCCTGCCTCAGTGCGGCCGACGCCTTGGTCTCATCGGCCCCCTCCGACCTGCCGTCATGCTTAGGCCCACCTTCCCCTGCTTGTCCTCCCGCCCCAGACTCGCCCCTGCCGCCAGGCTCCCTTCTTCTGCGGGCCGGGCGCCCCGGGCGGCCCTCGGGAAGGCTTCTTGGCTCTACGGCGTTGGAAGTCAGTCCATGCTTCTTCCCAGTTTGAATTTTCCCCTCTCCGTCCCTCTTTTCACGCCCACGGGCATTCCGCCTTCGGGTCCACAGTCCGAAGCCCCGGATTTCGGGTGTGTTTGGTTTGTCTCCGTTTTCACTGCTTGTCCCTGTCGCCTCGGACGGGCGCGCCGGCAGGCTCCCTCTCTCCAGCGCCCGCCCCAGGAGGCGGTGGGGCCTTCTGTGTCTGCAGGACCGGTGACCTCAAGTGCCCGATGATGGCCCAGCAGTCTGGGATGTCGGAGTCTTACGTGCTGCTGGCCTCGGGCCCGATGGGAGACCCTCCAGGGTTCCTCACTCTCTCTCACAGACCGTGTCCTGCGGGAACCCTCCCCACCGAACAATTCTCCAGGCGGAGGAGATGGCCCAGCCTCAGGCCGACTGGGGAAGCGTCAGGGCGGCAGGGAGGCCTGGAGCCCCTCTGAGAGTTTCAGGTGTAAACGCACTTCTTTTCCCTTTGGGGACCCCTTGAGGCTTCTGTGGCCCAGAGTGACTCACAGGCCAAATGGAAAGACGATTTCTACAGAGAGTGTTTTTTTTTCACATCCCCCAGTATTGTGAACAGTACTGTGACCGCTGGCACTTCTCAAATCTGATGCCGGACCCAGGCGGGCACCCAGCCTTCTCTGAACTGAAACAATTCCCTAAAAGTCTAGAACTTTTAGGAAAGGACCTAGGGATTCTTAAAATCTTTGCAGCAGGCACCTTGATAGCCATGCAGCCTCCTCCCCCCCCCCCTTTGTTTATTCCCCTTTACATTCAAAGAAGCGTTTTCTGCGTCCTTTCTGAGGACCCAGCTCTGACATGGGCCATGTCAGCCTCACAAAAGAAAGGCCAGGGCCGCTGGCCTTGAGGAGCTTACGGTCCAGCCTGAGAGACAAGACAAAGGAAGAAACAAAAGAAAAACACGTATCTTTGGCTCTACCACCTTTAAATCGATGTTAGAGGGACAAAAATGACATGTGACTATGCTAAGGATCTTTACATGGTTAATTTTCTGTGATGGGCACATGGGGGAAGGTGGTCATTACACAAATAGATCTGTTTTTAATACAACCATAAAAAAGGTCAATTAAAATAGCAATCATGTGTGTTTGCAGCAGATAGAAATTGAATTACTGATTCTAGTGAAATTATTTTTAATTTTAATAAAAAGCAAAATTGATGAAAATCAATACATGCTTTGTAGTGTTTGCGGATCACTTTATACTTTTCAGAATGCTTTCACATTCCTTCCATCATCGGATCCCCATAACCCTGTTGAATTGAGCAGGATGAATGTATGTATCCCCATTGTAGAGAAGAGGAAACTGAGGCTCAGAGTGATACATGCAGCTATTAAGTGAAGGCGTCAGGACGAGAACGCAGATCTACTGACTTCTTATCCAGTGTTTCTGGCTACAGCTCATTTGTAATTATTATAGAGGCAACATTTTGAAAAGAATCAAAACATATCTTACTCAGCCCGCATTCTTTCCAGAGGTTGAATCCTACCTCTAAGAAGTTAAGATGGAAAGAAGTGAAGACAGAGTCCCTGGGCAGAAGCCTTTGGGTCTTCGGGTGCATCCGGAGGACTGAACAAACCCTGGGGAGGTTCCTGCCGCAGTCCAGGTGAAGAAGCCTGTCCCCAGGTTCTGCTTAGACTTTCTAGGCTGCCAAAGGCATTGCCTCCACCTGGGACCCCACAAGGTCCCAAGTACCAGTTACATACGTAGACCAGGTGGCTGGGGCGCTGATCAGTTGTTGATAACCAGAGGACAGCCTTAGGGATAATGAATGCTTTTTATGTAAACTTCCCCAATATTAAATGGATCTCTATAATCACCGCTAAACAAAGACTGGCAACGTTTTCTTAAGCTTCTGCCCACACGCTAAGGGGCTTATGGTCTTGTTTTCCAAAGTTAATTCCCTCTGGAACTGCCCAGCTCTCCCTAATAAGTCCAGGTGAGGTTAGCTTTTATTTACTGTTTATTTCAGAGTCTTGGGAGAAAAGCAGAAAAGACTTCAACAGCCACTGGTGAGGGATGATGGGGGAAACAGGGCAGAGCGGGACAAGGGGAGGTTGGGGCTTCCTTTGTGCAAGACATAAAGAGCTAGTCAATACTATTGTGGGCACGGTGGAGGGTACTCCAAGCAATCAGCCGGGGGTCATTGTTAGGGGCTAATCTACATGTGTATTTCCCAAGAACTCGATTAGGGAAGATGAATGGCCTGGGCCATGTCCCTAATTCTTCTAGCAAGAAGCAGCAATTTTCCAGCAGTTACGCAAGCTCCTAATCAGCCCAGCTCCAGCAAAAGTAAGGAGCCTGGCTTCTGAACTCCACCTCTGTTTAATTCATTAATTCATTAGGTGGATCAAAGAAAACTCCCCCCTCTCGGCCTCCCCACCCTCCTGCTTCCCATATGGGCTGGGCTAAGACACAGCAAAAGCCCCTGTAAACCTGAGAAACATTTCCAGAAGTAAGGAGAATGGGGTGATTGGGCATGGGTTTGTCTTAAGAGAGGGAGGCTCTGTGTGCTGTGGGAAGGGCAATACAGAGCTACCACTGAAGTTAGGGGAGAAAGAGGTTAGGGACTGCTTAGTCCTAGCAAAACAATATGTAACCATAAGTAGCAATTATGCAATTACGTGAAGTTATAGCACAAGGTGACTCTTTTCTCTTGGATGTGTGCAGGAAATCCCATTTCCGGAAGTATTCCAGGTGGATCGCTTCACCCCCAAAGCTTTAGAGAGAAATGAGCATCTATGGAATGAGTTCCCTGTGCACCAGGTGGGCAAGGTCATGTTCCACGGCCGGTAATAATTTCCCCTTGAAGCAATGTTTTAGTTTGGGTGTACAATGTCTATTTAAGGGCTTATGTATAAAACAACTTGACTGTCTGCATGTGGACTACCCCTCAGTAGATGTAGTTTAATCCTGGAATAACTCCCCCCATCTCATACCTCACTGGAAAACCACTAGCTGATCCATGTTCATTCAGAGAAGGCAACTGAAGTTTTAGGCAAAATAAAACACAACTCATATAATCCTACACACCTACACACACTAAAGTTAACAAAATCCATTGTCTAGAGTTAAAAGCAATATATACCAGTTATTTTTATAGAATACTAACTCTTTGCCAGCGGGATCTCTTTCTAGTACTTTGAGTGAATTACCTCATCAGTTCTCACAATAACCCTATGAGGTAGACACTGTTATTATCTACACTCAGATAAGGAATACTGAGGCACAGAGAGATTAAGCCACTTGCCAAAGGTTACACAGCTGGTTCCAGGTGGATCCAGGACTTGAAACCGGGTGGTTTTTCAGGAACGTTTGCTATATTTACCACCTTCCAATAAGGTGTAATCTGCACTGTTAATTCTCCTGTACCTAGCTTTAAGAGACCTAGGAGATAAGGTAAGAAAAGTTGGGCGTCAAAGGATACAGGAATAATATGGTCCAGAGTTTGAGGGATAGGGGAGTGATGGGCAGTCTATAATTTGTTTGGTCAACTATGATGATGACAGATATGCTTAGGTATACCATTCAATCTCCTAAGGCTGTCATAAAGCTTAGGGAAGTCTCGCTGTGTTCCCAGAGTTCCAATTCACTCTCAGTGGTTTGTAAATAATACGTTCTAAAGTGCCTGTCTTTGATGCTAGGAATTCCCCTATATACTATACTGTGCATTGGATGCCATGGGCAAGATATGCAAGTTGCTGACAATGGATGAAAAAAAAAATCAATAGCTGAACTCTCTATTCATACTGACAGTGAGTCCAGGGATAAAACACACTATGCTCATTCATCTCCCACTACCAAATCTTCCTGATCGATGAAATATTTTCCTACCTGCAGCATCAAAGAAGGTATCAAGAAAATATTCTTGAGATGCTTATCAGAAATATCATTGTTTTACAAATAGACAATTAATAATGAATATTCTTGGCCACATTTATAAAATTGGCACAAACATATTTCCTGCACACCAGTTTACTACTCAATATGACAATCAGAATATTCTCTAACATTTTCAGACTAAATTGAAGTAAGTGTTGATAAAAAGGATAGTGCAATGAAGAGCCCCATAATTGTGGCTAAAATACATAAATCAATGAAGAGATGAGACTGTACGGGACTTTTCTGGCTGAATTGAGATTCCTCTCGGATGGGCATGTGGAGACAGACATTTCTTCTGATCACAAGATGAGACGGAAGGCAGTTGGGAGCTGTTGTGTTTCCTGGCAGTACCACCGTGTTTGAAAGACTTCCGTTTGTGTAAGCACAGGGGCGCAGTTCTTTGCAGACCATCCAGTAATTAGCAAGAGGTCTCTCTTCCTTCAGCATTCCCACCGTTTCCCATCAGGATATGTTTTGAGAATGTCGTAAAACTAGTCTCCAATTTAGTTTTCTGTTCCTTCAAAGGATGCTGTATTTTAGATGCAGAAAGGGGGAACCTTGGAGATTATCTTGTCTGCTCGCTCAACTCTAGCCCCCATCTTTCCTTTGTAGATGTGGAAATGGGGGCGCAGAGAAGTTAAGGGGTTTGCCCAAGATGAGACAGAACGTGTGTGGCAAGACTTGGACTCCCGACTCTCCGTTAGGCTGCTGTGGCTTCCCGTCCTACACTCAGATGTCCCATTCCTGTACCTAGCATAAGTCTGTGTATGAATCCGGAGAAATATATTTGTTGTACAAACACAATGAAATTACTATTCATGTGACTAACAATCATTTACCAACCCAGTTACCATTCCTGAGCTTGCTTTTGCAGTCGATGACAGTCCATGCACCCTCTATGTAAGAGAAAAAAAAAATCCCTTGGCAATAGATTTGCAGGACTTTTTGGCAAACAACTGATATTCCTACCCACTGGTGTGCTGCAATCAGCTCCTACTGGCCGTGAGAGCCGGTGGTTAGCACCTCTTCCCAGCTCGATTCAGTGATGTCACATTGGTGGTTTGAAAGCAGCCCGAGTGGAAGTATTTTCACCACAGAAATTAATAAATACTAAAAACCAGGGCATTCTCCCTCCTTATCTCCATTAATGGTTTAAATATTTACTAGCATACCAGTGTTCCTACTTCATTAAAAAGCAAAGAAATTAGAACGTATTATTAAAACCAATATATGATCTATTAGATAAAAGATGTCTACCTTTTTGCTAAAAAAAGAGAGAACGTTTGTATCACTGTCTCGGAATATGTAAATAAGAAGGAAACTTGGATTCCTGCCAAAGAAATGGGCTTTTTTTTTTTTTTTGAGTTGCTAGGAGCAAAGCTATATTAAGATAATTCCTCTTTACTTGTTTTCTAATTAAACTAATTGAATTCCGAGTGTCTAGGGGAAGCACAAGAGACATTTATCTTGAGGGGATGATGGTCTTGAAGCCCATCAATCCTCTTAGAGCAGTAAGAAGGCAAATCCGGGGATGCCCACTTTGCAATACCCTTGACTCAACCCAGAGTTTGGCCATCTTCGGGTTCTCTCTCTCTCTCTCTCTCTCTCTCTCTCTCTCTCTCTCTCTCTCTCTCTCTCTCTCCCTCTGAAAGAAGAGTTATCAGGGAGCGAATTCTCATTTCACTTGCACGCACCCTATGAGATCACTATTATTACGCTGCTTTTATTCCCACTCTGCCCACATTCAATAGCCCATTTGGCTCTATCTCTGCAGTGTTTCTCATATCTGGACTCTCCTTTCCAACGTTGCCACATTGGAGGCCATAGTTTGTCTTGCTTGAGCAGATTATTGAATTATCCTTAACCGTTCTCCTTCCAGTTATCTTAGCTCCCTACTCTCCACTCAGCAGCCAGATAATCTTTCAAAAATATAAACCGAATCGTGCTATCCCTGCAGAAAACCCTCCACAGGCTTACTGTTATACCTAGGATAAGACCCAAACTCCACGTGCCGCTCTGTAAGACTTACCCTTACCCATTTCTCAAACAGCCTCATGAACACTCTGGCCACTCTCCTAGATGCCCTGACTTGCTCACCAAGCTGCAGTCACATGGGCCTTTTCTCTCTTCTGGAAATCCTCCATGCCCCCTTCCTGCCTCAGGGCCTTTGCACTGATGATCCCCACGCCTGCAACGCCCCCCTCAATGTCCACATAATCCTTCTTGTCGTTTTATTTTTCCCATAGCACCTTCCACTCTCCAAAACTACTGTATCTATTTCTGTGGCCTGTGTGTTACCCGTCTGCCCTGGTTAGGATCTAAGCCGCATGAGACTAGAGATCTTGTCTATTGCGTCTCTGGCATCCAGAACACATATTGCACATAGTGGTGGTTGATTTAATGAATAACTGCAAGAACTCGATTTTACAGATGAGGAGACAGGTGAAGTAACTTGTCAAATTTCACAGAGCTATTAATTAGCACACGTGTACATTGTTTCTTGTTCTTATAATCAGTCTTTTGGAGTTTTTCTAAAATATTAATTATTTCCCGGGTGTTTGGAAAATGTCAAACTGCTTTGCTTTCCTCCCCAAATAGTCCACGGAAATCATTTGATCACTTTCAAAAGCCAGTTCCGTCCACTCCAGTCTTGTTAGCATCAGTGCTGGCTGGAGTTTCCTCCAACGCCTTTGATGTGCCCGTTCATCAATGAGGAGTCCGGACCCAACACGACTGCCAGGGCAGAGTGCTCAGAGCCCGCCCCACCCGGCTTCTCTCCGAGCGGGGTGCCCCATCGGAGGGAACGCCATTCTTTTTCCCAAGTGGCTCCTGCCACTCGACTGCAGACTAATAGCTTTAGTGCACTTTCACAGTTGATGGCAACTTTATGGACATTTGTTTGTCAATTTTTATTGTACTATCTCCTTTGACTCCTTAAGCCCTAAAAATTCTGGTCTTATATGTCCCGATGAATCTAATTAACCCCTTTGAACAACCAGATGCTTTCAATAGGGTTTTCAGATGCTCCCCAGAAGCGTCTTCATTCAAATGTAAGGAGCTTACCGCAACTTACTGCAGCGTGTGTGCACCATAAGCGAAAGGAATGAGCTTTAAAGAAACACAGCTAGGACATCTTTAAAAGTTTCTGAAATGACTTAAGAAAACAAGTGAGGATCACTCTGTACATTTATGTTCTTTCTATAGCTCCAGGAATTAGACGTCACCTGAGAATGATGGCATCCGTTTATAGACGAAGTTGTAACAGTATAGGACAGTTTCCCAATGATAGCAGCATTTTAGGGCAAAAAAGCGAAACCTGGATACATGTGGATTTTTATCTTGTATTTCTACTTTTGGTAAGGTTTGACATTTTTCCATAATAAAAGTTTATTTTAAAGGCAAAAAGCATTCCAAGATTTCTAAATCTGAATTTAATTTGTATGATACCAGATTTCATAACATTGTCTAAGCATAATTTTTATAGCTCCCCAAATGGATATTTCTAATGTAGATAAAACCTAAGAATGATCCAGTAATTCCATGTCTGGGTGGAATTCTACCCAATTTCACTGAAAAAAAAATTCGAAGCAGGGACTAGAATAGAAATTTGTATACTCATGTTCATGGTAGCAGTTTTCACAATTGTCAAAAGGGTGGAATCCACCCGAGCGTCCAGGGGATCGATGACTGGATAAACAAAATGCGGTACATAATACAATGAAATATTATTCAGTCATGAAAAGGAAGGGAATCATGACACATATATGTTGCACAAAAATGAACTTTGAGGACATTATGTTCAGTGAAATAAGCCAGTCACAAAAGCACGAATTTTATATGACCCACTCGTACGAGGTTCCTACAGTCAAATTCACGGAGACTGAAAGAATGGTGGTTGCCCGGCCTGGGAGAAGGAGAAATGGGGACTTGGTGTTTAATGGATGCAGAGCTTCAGGTGAGGAAGAAGGAAAAGTTCTGGAGAAAGATAAATCCAGACTCCGAATAATTTGTTTTATTTACTATTTTCATACCCTGAAACTCCTTGTACAACGTATTTAGGAACTCTGGGTTTGGAGCTGCTTTGCCCCTAACTTCTCGCTCTACGTTCCCTTTCCTCCAATAGAGCAGTTCTGCTTGATAAAATTTGCCTTTGAGAATTATTTATTCTGTGGACGTTCATTGAAAAACCATATTTTGTTTTTGTTTGCTTGGCGGTGGTTAAACAGCTCTAAGTGTTTCAGAGATAAATGTTCCAAGTCTTTTTAGATAATTCTCTTTGAAAGAGAGCAAATGTTAGGAAAAAGAAGTCTGCATATACCCTGGAAGACTGTGGCACAGAAGGACAGGGTGGTTTATTGGGCGCTAGTCTGAAAAGGTGGGATGGGCAGGGACCACAGGGGAAAAGGGAGGCGAGAGGGAGGGAGAGAGGACAAGAAGAGGATGAGAGAAGTGAGGGGAGGGGGAGGGAGACACACAGAGGCTGACTTAACTTCTCCGTGCTCCCTGGGCCTCCACTTTGTCCCCACTGCACCAAGCTCAGACGACAGAAAATAGTGCTTAATGCGGAAATGGCGATGCCTTTCCCAGTCGCTCCCACCTGTAGTTTCACTGCCCTCAGGACCATTCTTCACGTGCCTTCGGGAAAGATCATCTGTCTACAAGGCAAAGGGCTGATGAAGTCTGTTCTCTGCCTTTGCACTTCATCTTTTACCACGTCCCTGTCACTGTCCCTTGTCTTCAGACTGTCCAAGTGCCACACTTGATGAGAAGCACAGACGACGTCAAGGAGCCTGGAAGTGGGAGGTGGTGTGACCTTTGCCTGTCCATGAGCCTGCAGCCCGGGCTCCTGGGGACACCCGGGGCTGTCGCATCTTTCTCCGAAGGGACCTGGAGTCATGCTAATGGTTGGACCTTGTCTTCTCAGGAAGCAAGTTGGAGAAGAAATCCCATTTGCTTTTGTTTCCTCTCGGCTGTCCTGAAGATCATTGTACAGATACACATTCTGCATCATTCATAACTGAAATTCCATACTTAGCCACATTTCTAGCTAAAAGGAAAGCATGTTTCCCGCTGCTGGGCGCTAGCTAAATGCTCTACCAGGGACAGTTAGAACGTCAAGTTGCCGTCTGCGTGTTTGCACAGAGCTTTGTCATCATGGGTTTTCTAACTCTGTTCACTATATTGAAGTACACTCCACTCAGAATGCTCCATAGGAGGGCGAGCGGTCCCCTCCGCCTTGCCCTGGTCCCCTCCCCCACCCCCGCCCGCCCCTCACATCACAGAACACTTCTGCTCCGCCGTTTGCTTGATTTCCGTGAAGGTGGCCTGTGCTTTCTCTTTTATGGTGTCCAAGTCCATGTTCTGAAGATTCTGTAACTGCCCAAGAATAGAATCCTTATCTTCTTCCTCTTCTTGATCCTCATCTACCATTTTCCGGAGGTCTTCGGGCAAATCCACGTCATCTCCAGCCATCTGGATTTGGTTCTCATCCATTTCACTCTACACACATAAAAAAACCATAAATACAGAGATAGAGAGACCATGCTGACACAGACACACACACATGAAGAGCAGCAGGAAGTTGAGGGAGCGAATGCCACGCGGGGCTGTCTCTCAGCAGGGCCTGGGCCTGGTGGCAGTCGGGGGCCGCAGGTCCTGACTGAGACACTCCTCTGTCAGTGTACTGGGTGGATCAGAGCCTCCAGCACAGTGGTTTTCAAAGCGTGGTGCCTGGACCCGGCAGCATCAGCGTCGCCGCGGAACGTGTCACAAAGACACATTTTCAGGCCCGCTGCGTCAGACACTCCGCGGAATCATCCCTCTCTGTTATGCCGATGCCGCCAAGCTTGGGAGGCACACACCAACTCGGGGCAGCTCCGCACCCTTGGCTGTCTGTGACTCAGTGGCCCTGGCTGACGCCACTCGGGAGGGTGGGGTTTGGGTTCATGGTGGCCTGACAGAGCTCCTGCGTTTCATCCATCTTTAGTGGCAACTTCTGCCTAACCACGGTCCTTTCCCTCCCTTCTGCTAGGCAGGGGCCCCTCCTGGGCACAGAATCATGTCGACTTCAGCCTTACGTCCTTGGCACCTGGAAGCAAGTCCGGCACATGCCACCTGCTTATCGCGTGACCCGGCGAAGGCATGGCTGCACCTCAGCATTCTGTCCGGGCTCGTGTCGCGAGTGCCCTACAATTCCTCCTGTGTTTCTAGGTCTGGCTGTTCCCGGATATCCTAGTGCACGCTGCCTGGCAGTGAAAATGAGTGTGTTTTGCTGTGAGAGAGGAGAATCGAAAGAAAGTGTTTTTTTCTGGGAAAGGCGGAAAGGATGCCAACTTTCCCAGATGGCTGCCGTCGGATAATTTTCGGAGATCGGGTTGCAGCAGGAGGCAAACTGGGCTTCTGGGGCAGAAAAGATGAACGCGTCAGAAAAGCAAACGACCAGAACGATCTAAGCAGACCCCAGGGCCCACTGCTATGTGCTGTGACCAGCCCGGAGTTTGTTACCCAAGCACATGACAAATCACATAAAGATAAAACGATCATCGTAGTCTTAATCGGACCACGTTGATTTGATTTTAGAAGGAGTTTGACACCTGCTGAGTCCCCAGGCGGAACTGAAGTCAGCACCTACAGAGAGAATTTCTCACGCATGGTGCTGAGTAGAGATAATCATAAGCAAACATCGGTTGTCTCTAGGTCCAAAGGGCCAGCTAGTGTGACGTGTAAACTTGACTCCATCTATAAAGTTGGTCTCCGAGGGCCTTTCTCATTCTAACACTACGAGACTGTGTACTTCTCCAACTGATCCCTCCAGAGCCAGGAGGCCGCAGCCTTTTCCCAGAACTTTTATTTTGTTCTCTGGGCAGAGGGACAGCGAGTTTGGCTCCAGAAAGGGCTGGAGAGGCCTCTGACAAAGAGCAGAGAAGCCCTCGGGAGGCCGGGTCCTCTCACAGCCCCTCACGTAGACTCCTGAGAAGGACCACTCTCAGAGTCACCCCCTGAGAAGAAGCCTCTCCCTGCACTTGGCCAGGCTTTGGCCCCTCAAAGCGCTTAATGGATTAATTAGTTCCTCGTCAAACTGTTGTGAGGATTAATTAGTTAGTTAATCCCCAGGGGCTCTCTGCCAATCCTCCACATCTATTTATTTTTTATTTACCTACCCTAGAGGTTGCCTTCCTTGCTGACCATCCTCTGGGCATTTTTGCAGAAAGCAGAGGGAATGCAGCACTGCAGCCTGGAGTCTCAGCTCATGTAAATGCAGGATATCTGCCCTCCCGTGTGCGCCCCGAAATACATGCCCCTGCCTTGAAAAGACATTCCTGGGACTTCCGGCACCCCTGCCTCTCTGCGGATGTCACAGGTCCTAACCTGGTCAGAGTAGCCGCTGTGGGCCTCGGGGGACAGACAGCTGCTGCTCACGGGGACCTCAGCTACTCCTGAGAGCGCACGGCCTTGACCTCCCGTCTCCCCTTTCCCGGGCGATGCCCTGCGTGCCTCTGGAGAAGGTCTGGACCAGTTTCTTTTTTCAAGAAGACGTTCAGGCTTATTCTCTCTCCATTCCACTCTCTCAGGAAAGGGACAGCCGTGGGGGTCCCCTTTGCATCATAACTCACAGAGGGACTTTTGATAGGCACGACTTCTCCTAACGTGGTTCTCCGGGTGGGTCCCCAGCAGCAGCTCCTGGGATCTTGTTAGAAATGCACCTTCTCGGGCCTCACCCAGATCTGCTCTGGGGCTGGGCCTGGCTCTGACACCCAGCAAGCCCTCCTGGTGATTCTGGTGCCTGCCCACGTTCTAGAAGCCCTGCTCCATCCATGCTCCTTGAAGACGGGGCTGTGGCGTACTCATCTGTAATCTCAGAACCCAGCCGCGGCTACAGACAGCAGTCTCCTTCTCGTATGATTCGTGGACCCTCTCGTCACAGACTACAACGGCTTAACGATGCTTGCATGTGCGGGTCCCCTTTGCTGTAAAGAATTCTATTTTTATAGCTAATGACCTATTTATTTTTAGACTCCCGCTGGGGCAGTGCAGCCCAGAGTGTTGGCTTGAGAATCAGACTGCCCGAGTGTGAAGGTTACCCCCACCATATACAGGCTGTGTGACCCTGGGTACCTTACACGACCTCTCTGAGCTTTACTTCCGTATCTATAAATTGGCATTCTATTGTTTGCCTTAGATTTGTAGAGGATTAATTAGACGATAGCTGAATGATTTGGAATATATTAAGCACTCGACCAGCGGTAGCTATTCATAATTGTGTGAGCCCTCCGAGGTGGGCGGGGGATTTGCAGTGGACGGTGTGACCCCTGCATATGGCGGTCAGCCCCATCAGGAGGCCTCACTTTGCACCTTCCCGCTGGTCTCAGAGGAGCCTGTTGCCTCCCTTTGCCAGCGGCTCAGCTTTCCTAGCAAGCTGGGCCTCTTCTTTTCCTGTTGCCCCTGGGCGATCAGTCCTTGGACGAAGCTACCTGGAAAACTCCTTTACCCTCATTAGGCCCGCCCTGGGGTTTGCAGGACTTGGAGGCTGTGGCCTGACAGAGGTCCTGGCTCCCGACCCGGCCATCTTTTCCCCCAAGCCCTGGCTCCGTCTCTCACTGGGAACGTCATGTGTATGGTTCCCGGGGGGGAACCCCTGCCCTGCTCTTCAGCCCCAGGGGTGCTCAGGCCAACAGCTCAGTGCACCCCCAGAGGACGGACCTGGTGCGGGCCGGGATGCATCTAGGCAGGGAATTCGGGTCCTGGGCAGCCAGAATGTGGTCTGAAAGAGGAGCGTGGGCTCTGGGAGGCCTGTCCACACTTCTCACCCCACATGAGAGAGCGTGGCCTGAGGAGGGACAGCACGTTTAAAGCATGGGGCCAAGGTAGGTGGCCCCAGCTGCCCAGTCTAAAGGCCGTATTGGCTGTGGTCAGTAGCTGTGGTCAGAGTCCTACCATCACCATCCTTCTACAAGGGCAGCGCGACTGACCATCTGTCAGCATGGTTGCTTCGGTGATGATTCTCGTACAGGAATTGGCTTCCATGGGGTGCCGCCTGGGCTGTGGATGCCTGTGACTAAGGGGAGGGCAGCGAGACAGGGCCAGTGAGTGGTGAGAAGACAAAACGAAGTGCTCTGGAACCGAACCTGGACCCCCGGCCTCATTCACCTTGGGTCCTAACCAAGCGAGCTAGCTCAGACCTAGGACAAGTCAAGGGCCAGGGTCCCATCTGTAAAAAGTTGTGGCCAGCCCAGACTGCTGTTCTGCAGAAATGGCTGACGACAGTGGGAAGATTGTGGGGTTTGGAGTCAGGAGACTCGGTTTGAGTCCCAGTTCTGTCCTTCGCCCACTGCACGACCTTGGGCAAGTCACCTTACACTTTGGTGCCCAGTGGGAGGGCCCCTCAGAGGATTACTGAGCAGATTGAATGAGACATGTGAAACAGGCTTGTAAGCTTCTAAGTCTGGGACGAACGGTAGCTGCGGTTATTAATATTTCAGAGGAGGAGGGCAGCTCAGTGTCAAGATCCTCGTTGAAAGAGGCTCCGAGATAAAGAAGGCCATGGACAGCGAAACAGAGGGTGGGAGCATGTCGCCCCTTAAGAGAAAGATCCGGGTCAGAGCAAGCAATTAAGGAAAACAAGTGGGATTTATACATCGAACCCCAAGCTGCCTCCTCCTTGCCTAACGAACCACCCTGCTGATGGGACCCTGTCTACAATCCAAACAATGAATGTCTTGTCCAGATTTCTGCTGCCCACTGACAGATCTCAGGTTGGAAGACCAGAGATATTTTGATACAGTTCACACACTAAGGAAAGGCAGTAATGCCTCATGACCCCCCGCAAATACAAGTACAATACAGCCAATATGAATCAGCTTCCAGGAGGGAGGGGAGGTTTGGCTCTGAGAACCGTGGCATGAATGAATGAATGGATGAATGAATGAATGAACAAGTGAGTCAGTGAAGTGAACCAGCATACAATTAGGGGACCTATAGGCTACACTTCATTCTTAGAGGTTCTGTTTGAGAGGTTTTCTCATTTCTAGAAATCTTATCAGTTTGGGATATTGTTTAATGCAGTTAAGAGCTAATTACTTTTATGCCAGCTGACCAGAATCAGTTTTAATCTCTTGCTTTTAACCAGATATATAATCTTAATTGCCAGTGCTGCAGGCCTATTATTTAAACAACCCCCAAACCCTGCCCTTGTGACTCCCTGTGACTGATTTCTGACTTTGAAGGGTCAGCACGACCCTGGATTTAGACTTCCTACGCCCTTGATCTTGGTAAAATGGCCTTCGTCTTGTAGCAAACTTGAGATATGATGACACACTATCGTGGGTGGTCACATTGTCAAAAAGCTGAGCGTTCACCACCTTTTAGAGTCTAGTCAATCCAGTTTGGTGTATAAGCAAACACCAGTGTGTTTTATACTCGGCAGATTTGATTGGTCTTTGGTTTGCCTATCTATTTTTTGTGTACATGATACTAAACAGCTGGATCAATGGATTTCTTTCACTTTGGCGAGTTTATCTAACATTTGATGTTTACATATTGGTGAGGATCGTGGACTTCAGCAGTCACCTGTCCTCACTGTCCTGGTTATGAGCGAGGCGCTGCAGCGCTCCGAGGCAAGGTGACAGCAGCCCCTGGTTCCTGTTCACAGAGTTTATAAGACATTGGGGGAAGCGGGATATAAAGCAAAGGATACAGCCATTCAACACACACCTCAGTACAAAGTAAAATTGAGCATGGCCTACTATGCCCAAAATACGGGGTCTCCGGGCCAGACCAGGAGGGCGTAGGTGTGAAGCCTTTGGGAACCAGGCTCCAGCAGACGTTCATTCTTGCCCTAACCAGCTGCTGCTGAAGGACAGAGCCAAGTTTATGGTCTGTCTCCCTAGGGTCAGTGGTTTCAACCCTGCCTGTGCCTCTGAATCCTTTGTGAAGCATTGAAAAATACTGGCAGCCAGGGCCCACCCTCAGAGATTTGGCTCCGGTGGCGGGGGCCCAGGCAGTAGAATTTTTAAAATGTTTCCTGTGTAATTGTGTGAACCATGCTGAGATCCTTGTCCAGGGCTTGCTGGTTGCTCCTTCTTTCTCCTACCTCACACTGTTCTTCCCTCGTTAGCTACTTAAAGGGCCCTCAGCACACACAGGTTAGAACAGATGGTTTGGCTTTGTGGATTTGACTTCCCGAATGAAAGGCGTCATTTTATAATGTTGACTGCGAGTGTGCACATATAGGGCCCTATATGGAACGAGAGTTTCTAGAACCAGCTGTGCATGTCTTACACTGCCTTCCTTTATGTAGGCATCTCATAAGGACTCGAGAAGCATTCCGAGGTCACTTATCCAAGCCCCATTTGCAGATGAGGAAACCCCAGTCTGGCGATGATATTGCGTAAATGTCATCCAGCTTGTTAGGAGATGAGAATCCAACACAGCTGCCAGGTTCAGCAGGGAGACATGGCTGGTGGGTCAGATGGGCTTGGGGTCTTATCTTGCCTTGCCATTTACAGGCTGCGTGACCTTGGGAAGTCGCTTTCCCTCTCTCAGTTGCTATTCTTACCCAGGAAGGGGAAAGGACATCTACCTGCCTTACAGGGTGGTCGTGAGGATTCACTGAGAAGGCCGGTGTGGCCGAGGAGCACAGTGACGCCGCTGTGCCGTGCCAGGGGGCCAGGGCTCTTCCTTCCCTTCCCCATGTCCCCTTAGGACATTCAGTCCATGGCTCTGTCAAGGGTGAGAGTAGAAGGAGCAAACGGAACTGGAGCAGGATGGAGAAGGGATGGAACAGAGGGATTGGGGGGAGCCTCTGATGGTCTCTCCCCCTGCCCCCAGAAACAGCTGCTCAGAAGCAGACGGTCTCAGTGTCCTGCAAGGCGGCCCCACGAGCTCCTAATCCAAAGAAGGAGGCGGGCAAAGAAAGGTTCACAGAATCATTTTTCCTTTTTAAGAGGCAGATTTTAAATTCAATTCTAAAGGAGCTTTCGTGTGACACATTTAAGGACAATTCTATTGACACACTTTCTTCTACCTCTTTATTCAAAATGAACGATGCCCTTAATACAGCAGACAAACACCAGGTGTAACTAAATCATATAGCTCAGCAGGGGGCATGACATTATTTTTCAATGGCTAACTTAGATTGACAATTCCATTAATAGGATTAGGGTTCATTGTGGAACTGTTTTCTCTTATTAATTTGGGGACTTACATATACATTTTGAATTAGCTAGGAAGAGGAGCACCTTTGTTTTTAGAAATAATCTTGTGGCTTCACTTAAAATGTACTACTTCTTCTATCTGATGATATGTGACATCTTAATAATAATGTAAAGCGGGCTTTGCATTTTAACACAAAATTATCATTTTGTATTATGATTTTATGATGTTGGATCCAGACTTGTTCTTCTCATGAAAAGTGTTTAATATAACTCTTAGGGCAGATAGATTCTTTCTGCGGTTTTGGATACTTTGTTCTTTATGTGTGTTTTTGTTTTTTTTCTTTTCCCCAATAACATCGATCATTCAGCAAGCTGTGTGTGGTGTGTGTGTGTGTGTGTGTGTGTGTGTGTGTGTGTGTAACATGTCAGGCATCACGCAAAGCACTGGGGACAAAGATGAAAAACTCGGCCCTTTTTGTTAAGGACCACACAGTCTACTGGGCGAGAATATGCAGGGTGGTAATGAGGTAAGAGGCACACACTCCGTTATCACAGGAGCATGCAGGATGGTGGGGAGAGAGAGGAAAGCCACGGAAGGGTCTGGAAGAAGTGGCACTGCCTTACAGGAAGGAAAGGGGCCAGGGGAGCAAGGGACAGAGGACGAACAGAGAGGAAGGTACAGTCCATGCAGGGAGTGAGTCGCAAGACGTGAGGTTGGAAATACAGGAGCCACATCATGGTGTACAGGCCAAGGGGTTTGGATGTGGACTTCATTCTAAGTCATAGTGAGCCTTTTGCATGAAATAATCACAATGATGAAAAGCAAGAATCTACTACCAAGATTACTCTACCCAGCAAAGTTACCATTTAGAATCAAAAGAGAAATAAAGAGCTTCCTAGATAGGAGAAAGCTAAAGGAGTTCATCATCACCTAGCAAGTAATACAAAAAAAAAAAAAAAAAAAGTTAAAGGGACTTTTTAAGAAGAAAAAGAAAATAAAAAGATCAAAATTATAAATAATAAAATGGCAGTAATGACATACCTACCAAAAATTGCTTTAAATCTAAATGGGTTAAATGCTCCAATCAAAAGACATAGGGTGGCTGAATAGATAAGAAAACAGGACCAATCCATATGCTGCCCACAAGTGACCCACTTCAGATGGAAAGATACACACATACATTGAAAGTAAAGGGATGGAAAAGACACTTCATGCAAATGGAAACAAGCAAACACAAAACCTGGGGCAGTAATATTTATATTACACAAAATAGACTTTAAAACACAGGCTGTAACAAGAGAAGAACTCAGCCGTTCCACTTCTAGGTATTTATCCAAAGACACCCAAAACATCAATTCGAAAAGACGTATGTGTCCCTATGTTTTGCCACAGTATGTACAACAGCCACGATATGGAAGCAACCTAAGCGACCATCGATAGACGAATGGGAAAGAAGATGTGCTACACATATACAGTGGAACATTCCTCAGCCATAAGAAATGACAAAATCTTGCCGTGCGCAATTACGTGAATGGACCTAAAGAGTATGATGCTTAGAGAACTAAATCACACAGGAAAGGAGAAATACCGCATGGTTTCATTTCTATGCAGCATCTTAAAAACTAAATGAACAAACCAAACAGAAAAAAACTCATAGGTACAGAGAACACTTTGATGGTTGTCAGATGGAAAGGGGCTGGGGGAGATGGATAAGTGGGAGAAGAGGTTAAGAAGTACAAACTGTCAGCTATAAGAAGTCACGGGGATGCAAAGCACAGCGTCGGGGATACAGTCAATAATACTGTAATAAGTATGTCCCGTGCCAGATGGTACTAGACTTATCGGGGATCACTTCGTACGCTATGTAAACGTTTAATCACTAGGTTGTACACTTGAAACTAATGTAATATTGTATGTCAACTCTAATGAAAAATAAACAAAATATTTAAAAAATAAAAAATAAATAAAAAGTCATAGTTAGCCTTAAAAAAAAAAAAACAGGGCAGGAACGGGATCAGATTTGCATTTTGGAAACCACATTCGACGGTTTTGAAGGGACCAAGACTCGAGAGCTGTTATAGTAAAAGAGGTGAGAAACGGTGAGGGCCTGCACTTGGGGACGGAGTTGAGAATTTCTGAGGAGGTGACATTAAGGCAATTTGGTGATTGGCTGGATGTGAGGCTGGAGGAGGAGGGAAAAGTCCAGTGTGGCTTCCGGTTGCCAGCCTGGAGGGGGGCGGGGCGGGCTGCCCTGGGAGCCTTCGGTGGAGGTGAAGCCCATGGGAGGAGCAGGTTTAGGGGACAATGAGGAGCTCTGTTTGAGATCTAAGCTTCGAGGTGCCTAAGTAGAGGCAGATGCAGCGGTGACTTTTAGGAAGAAGGTGGGGGCTGGAGATATAGATTTGAGAGTCAGCAACACACAGATAGGTGATGGCTGAAAGCAACAGCAAGGTACCTTTGTCTGAGGAGAATGTGCCTTGAGTGAGAAAAAGAGCAGACTAAGGGAGCACCTGGAATGTTTCAAAATTTGGGGGCTGACATGGGAAAGGTAACCCATGGAGAAGACAGAGAAGAACCAGTTTAAGGAGAGTGAGAACCAGAAGGCTGGTGTCCAGAAACTGACGACAGAGAGGGAGGAAGGAGGGACCGATGCTAAACAAAACGAAGAGAAACCAGGAGGTCCAAAAGGAAAATAAGAGAACCGTCTGTCCGAGTGTCTGAAGGAGGGAGCTTTTGGCAGGGCGGTGGGAACCAGTCAATTCGGAAAGACGCCTAGAAGGGCGTGTTTACGCTGAAAGTGTTGTTTGTTTTCGTGGAGAGAGACATGACTCTTTGATGAAGGTGAAGCCAATAGAGAGAAAACCTGAAAATACAGGATTAACGAAGTGAGATCCAAATCCAGCATGAGCACCATGGATTACTGTAGGCGTTTGAAGTCCTCTAATTACACGTAATTTGAAAGCCAGAGAAAATCAAGTGGATGTGTGTACGTGATCACGATAATGAACAACATACTTTACTATCTGTACGTTAGATTACTGCCATTCGATTATTGCACTTACTCGACTCCTTATGTCATTACAACAATTAAAAGTGGTCATCAAAAGACACGAGTGCGACAATCGATATTGTCATCGACAGTGAACGATAAACTCAGAGAGGAGGCCTTCTACGGTTTGTGTGCAGGCAAGGGCCCCCGTTGCTCCTTCTCGGAACCCAGACTTCCTTTCCCGTCAGCAATCGAGCAAAACTCTTATTCACAGTGAGATCATTTCTCTAGAAAATACAGTTCTAATTCCAAGATGGGACATCATTATCCTCATTAGACCTGACAGCTCCTGGGAAAATATTTTCCTCAGATCTGCTCTCTGTTGGGCCTGGGTAAAGGGAAGGACCCAGCACGGCCTCCTGCAACCTTGGTGACGTGACCTGGGGACCGTGAATGCGGCACCCAGGGTTGGCCCTCGTTGGCTGAAGGACCCCGTTAGTGTGGTGGCTTGCCAATGTGGACTTTATAAGATAGTAGTATAGGGCTAAGAATTTTGCAAATTATAGCATGGGGGGAAGGTTGTTATTAGGAGCCAAACAAGGCTCTTGTGACCTTTGCTTTATGCTCAGTGCCTTTTTCTTCGTGTTCAGTTCTCAAGTCTACCATCCTGGGTGGAGAGACATGGGTTTGAGGGAGTGGGTGTGTGTTAGGGCTAGGGGAGGGGGAACGGCCTGCAAAAGTACCCGTGAAGAATAAGGAAGCTCGAAGCCCTGTTTGCCACAGTAAGCTTTGTGATCTTGGGCAAGTCCCTTAATTTACATGAGTTTTATGATTACGCATTGAGTGTACACCTATGTCATATGCTTTTCTGTATATAAGAAGTAAGTTTTATAAAAAGAAACACCACTCACGTGCTGGGTTCAAGGAGCCAAAGCACCATGGTGGCCATGATCCGCACCAGCTGTAGGAAGAGACTTAGAGAGGTGGAGGAAGGGGCTTCCGTGCCCCCAGATGACCCCGCCCAGCCTGAGGTCACCGCCAACTGTCAATGACAGTTCCATTGGTCCTTCTGATGTCTTTCGGTGATGGCCTTTTTCTTAGTAGTCACCATGCTGTACATTGTGTCCCCAGGGCTTATTCATCTTCTAACTGGAAGTTTATCCTTGTGCCCCCCTTCACCCAGGTCACCCACCCACCCTCACCTCCGGCAACCACCGATCTGTTCCTTCCGTGAGTTCGTTTTTCTCAGATTCCACATAAGAATGAGATTATGCAGTAGTTGTCTTTCTCTGCCTGACTTATTTCACTTAGCATATGATCTTTACATCCATCCGCATGGTTGCAAATGTCAAGATTTCTGTCTTTTCTGTGGCTGAGGAATATTCCATCGCATAGGTATACCCTGATGGCCATGTTTAATTGCAGCGATCAATGTGCAGTTACTTAAGTGCGTAATCAAGATGCCGTGCCCCGTGAAGGAGGTGTATGTAATGACTCAGGCACCTGCTGCCCATCTCCAATCCGGAGGTTTCTCTCCGGCCCTGACCTCTGTCAGTCTTGCCCCGGGGCTCTTTCTGGCCAACCAGCCCCTCATTCCTTTTCTTCCATTCGCCGGACACGTTGCTATGGCCTTGAGCTTCCCGAGTCACGGAGATGCCCATGGACACTGCCTCGCCTTCCCAGGCCTCCCTGCTCCTGATCAGAGCATCTAGGAAACGAAAACCTGCAACTTAAATTTCCATCCTGGTTGTTGGATGGCAGTCTCTAGGGTTACTCTGCACAATCGATGAAGACCTAACAGTTACCTACAGTTCCGTAACAGCCAGCCCCCGAGAATCCAAGCATGGCCTCCCGGGCCACAGTCATTTCTCCAAAGTCGGCTCCTCTCAAGAGGCCGCATATCCACAGTCCTTCAGCTATCTCTCAACGACCGGGAGTCACTGCACAAGCCTCTCCATCCTGGTTGCTGCGGAGATGGCTAGAACCCTCTCTGTGCTGACATAGCACCGAGGACCCCACGGCTCAGAGGCTCCTCTCCCAGCCTGTCTCCACCCAGTCACTCACAGGCACTGCCACCTCCTGCTTTGTGACAGCTGCTCCTAGGACCGCGCACCAGGCCCTTACAGGCTTGCTAGCCCAGCAACCACTTCAGAATAAAATGCACGATCGGGTCCTTAGTATCGAAAGAATAGGCTCCAAAAAAGAAAAAGTCGCCTCCAGACATTTATTTCTCTTCGCCTTCCCCACTGTCCCCACCGCCACAACCGCGGTGACAGTGCATTTCCCCGGGGCGTCCCGCGCGCTTCGCGACTGGGAACACCAGGGGGCGCGAGGGGCCCGGATTCCCGCCCCGCGCAGGGGCTGCAGCTTCAGCTCCGCCCCGAGGCCCGCGTCTGGCTCGGGCAGGATCTGTCCGCACAGACAGGAAGCAGCTGCCCGGGGGCTGATCTGGGGGCCTGGGGAACGCTGCTGTCCCCCAGCACCCCTTTCAGGCCGTGGGGTCCGTTGAAGGCCCGCTGCACCCAGAGCCTCGATCGGGTACGGGGGAGGGGAACATGTAACCTGTGACAGCCCGCGGAGGCAGAGGAGGTGCCCGGGGTGGGGCTGGACTTTCAGCACAAGGTGCCGCCTGGAGCTTGGGTTAGCCACATCTGGGGATAAATAGACGCAGTGGAATATGAGCCACAATGTTGATTTTTTTTTAATGGTGGGCTATTAGTTATCGCTTTATGGATAACGCGCATTGGATTAGAATTCCCATGTGCTTTGCAAAAAGCGGGCAGTTGTATTATCAGTATTTTTAGTAATTTTTCACCCTATAGGCTAGTTCTTGAAGCATTTGTGCGTAGAATCTATTCTTACAAAATGCAGCGATAATATAAAAGTGGCCCGGGAAGGCCTCCATCTGAAAGCAAACTCTGCAGTGAAGGATGAAGTGTGGATTGCTTCCGAGCGAGGTTCTCATCTATTCCCCTCGTGTTTGGAACTTAGTCAGTGACGCACAGCTCTGACGTCACACAACACAGGAGAAGGAAAAGCAACGTGCCCAGCTGTTGGGGTGGGATTCTGTGACCTTTACTGAAGTAGTGACAAGTACAGGTGGTCCCCAAGGTCTTCGTGCAGTTTTAAGCCACGAGGAGCTCCAAACTGCACTAAAATTGTTGGGACGTCTGGAATATTGACAGCAGAAAGAGCAGAGACCTTGCGGCAAGAGGGAGCTGTGTTCAAATCCTCCTGTAAGTTTCTCTTTTTCAAGGTTGAGAGGCTGATGTTCCCTTCGTGGTTCTGTTGCTCAATCAATAGCTGTGGGTTTTTGCAAAGTTATTTAACCTCCTTGGGCTGCAGTTTCCTTAAGCAAAGAGTCAGTGATATTAGATTCTTAGAAGAGCTTGGGGTCCTTGAAAAAATCAGGGGAAGTCTCACATGCATTATGCATTTGAAATAGCCATAGAGAGAGGGGTATGTGAGCATTGTAAATCATGCAATGAAAGATATTGGGCTCCACTGCTAATTTATAGACTTTTTCTTCGTTCATCCCTCTCCTCCCCTCCCCCGAATCTCCATTTGGCTTTAGCAGTAGCCTATGCAGATATTGTCACTGTCACTCCCCGGGAGGACACGAATGTATATACTCTTTCTTCTTTCCAAAGTTTCTGTCGGAGAGGCTCTTGTCCCAAAGGATAGTTGGCTCAGAGACTTGGGGATTATTTTTATTTCTCTGAAGAGCATCAAAACCCGGCTAAGCCTGGAGGTGTTCACCCCTGAGGATTCGGAAATGAGCAAGACCACAGACTCGCCGTTAAGAGAGAAAACAAGCAAAAGCTCAATTCTTGAAGTTCAGGCACCTGGAGCCCGACTGCCGACACACGTCAGTGTGCTCGTGCGCACGGTCCTCAGGACCCCCGGGTTTTGTTATAAACAGGACATATGTGCACAGGTCGCCTCGTCACGGCGGTGGTACGAGCTGCCATCCATTGAGCCCTTTCCATTAGTCAGGAGTTTGACCGGGTTCTTTACATTACGTTCCCTCAGGCAAAGACCTCATGAGGTAAGTATCACTGCCCCACTTTATCAGTGAGGAAACTGAGGCTCAGGTATTTTCAGAAGCCCCCTGAGATTGCACGGTGTCAGAGCCTCGGAGCCACAGTCGAAACCCAGTTCTCCTTACAATATCTCACAGAAGGACGGCTGACAAAAATAAAGCCTTAAAAAGCCCCACTTTGTGGAAGAGACATGGCCTGTTGGTCGTGTGTGTGTGTGTGTGTGTGTGTGTGTGTGTGTGTCTGTGTGATTCATTTCTGAGTCAGGCCCCCTGCCTAGCGGAAGCCACATTGCTGAAGACAGCCAGGGACACCCTGGGGGGTTTCAGGAAATCCGCCAGACAATGGGAGTGGAGGGACAGTGTTGAGCCGCACTCCACTCTTCCAAAATGTGAGCACAGCGGGGAAAAGTCCGTCCTACACCGGAGCAAGGAGCGCAAAAAGCCTGGCGTCCTCTTCAGAATTCACTGATCGCAAATGAAAATGAGTTGAAATTTCATTGTGAGTTTTTCAGGTTCCTGGGTCTCAAGGGGCAATCTCTCCCAGAGGGTGGCTCTATTTAACTCCGGTGACTTCAGCGGTGACCTTGCATGGCCAGTGGGCTCTCTCCCTTTTTTCGTGCTTAGAGTCCCTGAGGTCAGCTTTTCCAGCACCTTCAGGGAACCCACTGGAGGAATTGGTTTAGTGGCACTTTCTAAACCTCCCTCCACTGCCACCCCCCTCCACACACACACAGCCGACTTGGAGATGGCTTTATACTTGGGGATCATGTGCTTTGGCGGGATCTTTCTCTGGTTTCCCCAGGTGGACGGTGTTTTCTAAGGGAGGTGTGCCTCTGGAATATGAAGGGGACCATCAACCCAAAGGTGACGGCGGAGTCGTTTAGAGGAGCTGAGCAATCCCCAGGTGGGGGGAAACGAGAAGTGAGCCAGAGTTGCAAAGGGCCGGGCCCTCTGTCACCCTGGATGCAAGCCTGGGAACATGTGGGCATCCTCTGCCCGCCTCTCAGGGAGATAAAAGCGAACGTGCGGCAGAGCGCACTGTGGAGCGGTCTTCCGTTTACAACCGGCAGAGCCAATCCCACGACTTCTCTAAAGCGACGGCCCCACCAGAGTGTCCTCTTGGCCAGCACCAAGATGCCGCCATCTTGGGGTGATGACCAGCACTACTCCATCGCCCCCCCAAAGAAGGAACCAATCATTGCTTAGACGCAGAGGCAGGACACTGTAGAAGTCAAGACCCTGGGCTCCGCTGTCCCTCGCTGTGTGGCCTGTGGCAGGAGGGTGGTTCCTTTTACTGTACCCGTGTCCTCTACTGTAAGACCCTCCCTCACAGGATGGCTGAGAGGACTAAGCAGACCGATACTTGCCAAGCACTCAGAACAGTGCCTGGCCCTGGGAGCCCCATGAATGTCAGCTCTGATCATTATGTACACAGAAGCTCTATAGTCGTGACATAAATTTACATAAAACTGTCATCGGTAGGTATCAGCTTCATTGTGTTGAGAGGAAATGGCAGTCCACAGAGGGTAAATGCCTGGAAGCCAACCTCCACAAACCAGTTCAGTGCTCTTTGCACTGTGTCACGGTGCCCCGATCAAGGTGAGGACGTACACACGCATTTATCCGCTCATACACGATGTGGCTGTTCCCACCCTCATCCGCCGTTTCACGTCCCGGATTTTGGTTACCCATGGTCAACGCGGTCTGAAAATATTAAATGAAAAATGCCGGAAGGAAACAATTCATACGTTTTCAATTCTAGGCATCCCGCTCGGTCCCTCCAGAGACAAGAATCATCCCTTCGTTCCTGTCTCCTCGCTGTAGACGCTCCCGCGCATAACCCCTTGGTAGCCAGCTCAGGCGTCAGGTGCTGAGATGCCACAGTGCTTGTGCTCAAGAAACCCTTATTTTACTTCGTGCCACATTCAGATAATTCTCATTACAGTATATTGTTATCATTGCTCTATTTTATTACTTATTATTGTTAATCTCTTACTGAACCTAACTTATAAATCGCACTCCATCGTAGATATGCATGTATAGGAAAAAACCAGTATTTTGGGGTTCAGTGCTATCTCCAGTTTCAGGCATCCATCCCCTGGGGGTCTTGGAATGTAACCCCTGTGGATAAGGGGGGACTACTGTACGTATATATTCATGAACGTGACCCTTTGCTGATAATTGACTGTTCTCCATCTTTTAGTATGTAAGAAGTGATTGGATGTTTACTGCGTTGAGTGTCTCACCTTTGGTAGTCTGTACTTTTCTCTGAGATGAACTCTCAGGCAGGCCCTCTCTGCCTTTTTTTGTGTAAATGCAGCATCTCTTTCCATCCTAAAAGGAAAAGAATAGAAGCCTGGATCAAAGGACAGAAAAAGCTGAGGACATTCCAGCCCCTGCGCAGAGAAGCCAGACCCTGTGGTACACCTTCTGAATGCCCTCTGCCCTCAGGCAAGGGGGGCTGGGGGTGCTTTGAGGCACATGGTATTTGGGGATATTATATAAAGCCATTTCCTTTCACTGTCACTCCCTCTAGACCCCAATTCAGGTTCAGCGTTCCCTTCCCTATTTGGAAGGGAATGTCCCATACGGGACACGGGAGGTTGCAAAGTGCTTTGGGGACCACCTAGTTGGTTGGACTCGTGACTATGCCGGTTTTAAATAAACTCCTTTGCTCATGATAGTTCAGACTGAAGCAGCCGCCTTTGGGATGTCTGCAAAGCCCAGCATAGCACCTGCTCTCCCAGCTGCCCACAGAGGCACGTTGCTGGGGGCGCAATCGATACACATGGCCCGGCCCTTGGCCGCTTTGGCCTGGACCGAGCTGGGTAAAGGAAATCTCTGCTCTGGGAATTTGGGATTGGAACTGAGAAAGACAGACGTGCCGTGTGGCTGGGGCTGTAACGGGTACACATGGAGGCTGGGGGCTGCAGGTTGCACCTGCCACTTGGCTGGGCGATAGATGGAGAGAGCTGACTGCTGAGACAGAAGAACAAAGCCACCAGACAAAGACAGAAGCAATAGAAAGAGATGGAAACAGTGCTTGTGGCTTCCCAGAAGCTTTCTGGTTCCTAGTTTAGCCCCAGGTGGGGCCTGGTGGGATGTCTGTTCACGGGTTTGGTGAAACGTCTTTGCATGAAGCATCGTTTGCATTAAACTGCCTATTTTTTTTTCAGGTGGCTCGATTGGTTTCTGTTTCTTGAGTTTTGAAGTCATGTGAACTATTGCCACAGAAGGCTGGCTGAAGGAAGGGCCAGATCTGAAGCACTCAGACTAAATCACTCCTCACTGGGCCCTCGGCTCAGGCATGCCCTGCACTCACTGCCCTCCACCGAATGTCAGGCCAGGCACAGGCAGGAGAGAATGCCGGGCTCGTGCTTCTAGTTTTGGAGAGGGAAATGGAATACGTGACTGACCCGAGAGACCAGTGAGCAGGTCTTCCACCACCTCCCCCCCTCCTCCCCGCTCCGATATTTTATTATGAACAATTTCTAACATTCAGAAAAGTTGAAGGAATTTTAAAGTGAAATCCATACACTCACAATCATGATTCTACAATGAGCATGTTCTATACACGTTTTATCATACAGCCTTCCCCCTCTAAACATTCATTGATCCATCTTATTATTTCTGTTTTTTGATTTCAGAGTTGTAGGTATCAGCACTCCCCACCTCAAACACTTCGACATTAACTACAGTTATGTATATTTGTAGTTTTATCATCTCTCTCTGTCTCTCTCTGTCTCTCTCTCTGTCTCTCTCTCTGTCTCTCTGTCTCTCTGTCTCTCTCTGTCTCTCTCTGTCTCTCTGTCTGTCTCTCTCTCTCTCTGTCTCTCTCCTATTGGTTCCATTTCTGTAACCCAACCCCTCTTAAAATATAAAGAACATTACCAGGGACATGTGCTCATCCCCACTGCCAATCAGTGCCTCTTCCCTAGACCACTATCTTTTTTTCATCACTGATGGGCTTTGCCTATTCTAGAGCTTCATATAAGGTAATAATACACTATGCATTCTTTTGTGTAAGGCTTCTTTCATTCAGCAGAAAAAGCGTTTGATATTTATCTAGGTTTTTAATTTATCAGTAGTTTGTTCCTCTTTATTACTGAGTATATTCTACTATATGAATATGTCATGTTTGTTTTTTCATTCTGCTGTTGAACACCTGGACTGTTTCCTATTTGGGGCTACTGCGAGTGAAACTGCTATGAACATTTTTGCTCAAGTCTTTTTTTGAACATGTATATTCATTTCTCCTCAGTAATATCTAGGCATGGAATTGCTGAGTTATAGGATGACTTGGTTGAGTAAGTGTAGTTTTATTAGATACTGTTACACCTTATCCCAAGTGGTTACACTGTCTTACATCTTATCAATGAGAAAAAGAATTCTAGTTGTTCTGGCCAACATTTAATATTATGTCTTTTTAATTTTAGCCATTTAGTGTGTAATGGTACCTTAGTGTGATTTTAATTTTCATTTCCATGATGACTAATGATTTTCAGGATTTTTTTTTCCATGCACTAATTGGCCATTTATATATCTTTGTAAAGTTATTTGTTCAACTCTTTTGCTCATTTTTTTCCTTCTATTATTGAGTTTCAGAAGTGTTTCATGCACCCCAGATCCCAGTCCTTTGTCAGATATACATTTTGCAAATATTTTCTCTGTCTGTGGCTTGCCTATTTACTTTCTTAATGGTATTTTTGATGCCCACAAGCTTTTAATTTTGATAACATCTAATTTATCATTTAAAATTTTTATGGTAATTGCATCATTCATGTTTAAGAAATCTTTGCCTATTTCCAAGTTGCAAAGATATTCTAGGCTTTTTTTTCTAAATGCTTTATAATTTTTGCTTTTATGTTTAGGTCTGCGATGCGTATCAAAGTTCAAGTTAGAAATGGTACTGTCGCAATTATACCATAACTAAGGTGAAGGGACATTTTAATATAATTGAGAGATGGAGGGATAAACAGATTAACGTATTATTTAGACCTTTCTAAATCTTTAGGTATAGACCTTTCAGTACCAGTGTTATCAAGTAGTGGGGGGAAAAAATCTAAACATAGAAATAAAATAAAAATGAATGTGCAGTAGAGTGCTTTATTAATTAGTTTTTAGTTTATAATTTGTGGAGTCAATCCCACAACTTTTCTAAAATGATGACAGCTTTCGAAGGCTTTTATTTGCTAGTATTCATTTTAATGATTCTATATGCTTTACTGTCTATAACCCTCTCTGCATGTCACTTGTGATGAACCATTTTTGATGCCAATTTCTTTTTATTGTATTCTAGGTGATGAAGCTCTTGAAAACTCAAGCAATGGACTGGTAGTCATGCCTCTAGCCATGGGGAAGCAGGCCGGCCCTATTGTCTTGCTACCATTTTTTAAATTAGGTGACAACATAAATTTGTAATGTTCACGCACATACA